>CM030358.1:188465395-189047895 GCA_017893485.1 Hemerocallis citrina | reverse complement strand
AAACGTTTAGTTCAGTGACAAAACTTACAACTGTACGAGTCCTACTTGCACTTGCAGCCAGCAAAGACTGGAATTTATGGCAGATGGATGTGAAGAATGTTTTTCTTCATGTAGAGCTGGATCGGGAGATCTACATGATCCAACCAATGGGTTTTCAGAGCCAAGATCATCCTGAATATGTATGTAAGCTGCGGAAAGAACTCTATGGATTGAAACAAGCACCCAGGACATGGTATGGTAAGATTGCTAAATTTCTAATACAAAGTGGTTATTCAGTGACACCTACAGATTCCAGCTTGTTTTTCAAATCCAATGAAGGAAAGCTAGCTATCGTGCTAGTGTACGTGGATGATTTAATCATAACCGGTGATGATGAGGCAGAAATTCTTCGGACGAAGGAGAATTTATCAGTCCGTTTGCAGATAAGGAACTTGGACAACTCAAGCACTTCCTTGGTTTAGAGGTTAATCTCACACAAGAAGGAATATTTCTTTGTCAACAAAAATATTCCAAAGATTTGTTGAAGTGGTTTGGAATACTCGAATGCAAGCCAATATCGTCGCCAATGGAACCAAATGCCAAAATGTGTGCACATGAAGTAAAAGATTTGGAAGATGCAACGATATATCGACAATTGGTAGGCAGTCTTATCTACTTAACCTTGACTCGACCGGACATTTCTTATGCAGTTAGTGTGATGAGTCTACATGCAAAATCCAAAGAAGTCTCATTTGGAAGCTGTTCGACGAATACTGAGATATGTGAAGAGTACAAATGACCATGGTCTTTTGTACAAGAAATGTGAGCACTGCAAGTTAGTTGGATACTGCGATGCTGACTACGCATGAGATCATGACACCAGGAGATCAACAATTGGGTATGTGTTTAATTTTGGTTCCGGAACAATTTCTTGGTGTAGCAAGAGACAACCAACGGTATCATTATCAACCACTGAAGCTGAGTATCGAGCAGCGACAATGGCAGCTCAAGATAGTACATGGTTGATACAACTAATGAATAATCTACATCAACCAGTAGATTATGCAGTTCCATTGTACTGTGACAATCAGTCGGCAATTCATTTAGCAGAGAATCCGGTCTTTTACGCAAGAACTAAGCATGTTGAAGTGCACTATCATTTTATCAGAGAAAAAGTTATGCAAGAAGAAACTGAAATGAGGCAAATCAATACAGATGATCAAGTTTCGGACTTGTTCACAAAAGGCTTGAGCACCGGCAAGTTCGAAATGTTTCACTGTCAAGTCGGCACAATGCAAATAGTGAGGACTGGTGTTGAGGGGGAGTGTTGAAAATCAACCTCAGCCCATTACAAAGCCCAATGTATTTGTCCAAGGAAAATAAAAGTCCAATCCATTTATCTAAACCCAAGACAATGGAAGATTTTCAACAAATGTGGAATGAATATATCTAGGGAAAAAATTGTAGAAGGGTGTAGAAATAAGATTTTTTAGGAGAAGTGTGTAGAATGTGGTAATAATGTATGGTTAGAATTATTTCTTAGTTTTATTTTTGCATGGTGTAGATTGCATGGAGTGGACTATAAATACCCTCTCTTGCATTTGGTTTAGGAATCCTCCAAAAAATAATTCTTTGTATTCTTAGTTTGAGTGGAGTCATGAGTGTGAATTGTGAGCTTTCTTTTGAGTGTTTGTATTTTTCTTCAAATTGTGAGTGATCTTTGGAAAGTGTTGTAGTGTCTTTTATTGTGGGTATAATACACGTAATTTGTTTACTTGTTTGGGTCTAATATTAGTAAGTTTAGAGTAGTATACTCTAAATTTTACCCAACATAAAATAGGTTAATTAATGTTAATCCTACAGCTCTTTACACATCATGTGGTTGTCACGGTCTTATTCTTACAATTTTTGATATGGTCAACTATTGTATCAAAGCTGTCTGTTTTTGGATTTGTACAACGTCAATACACGTTGTTTTCATCTTCTACAAAGCAGTAGGATATTTTAAAAAGACATGTGTCAAATCTCACGCTTAAGTCATTATCATAAACTCGTTGGAAAAGCTGTGTTGAAAGTGTTAAAGCAATAAGATTCAAACCCGTGAAGACAAGAGATGCATTAATTGACTTGACAAACAGTGATACACATCCCAAAATCAATAGTGAAGTTGGATCCTTAGCAACAAATAAGATGAAGAACTATTAGTTTAAACTTGGTATGATTATTTGGCATAATATATTATTTACTGTTAATTATGTCAGTAAATACTTGCAAGAGGAAGACATCCATATTGATGTTTCTATACTTCTATTGAAAAGGCTCATTTCATTTTTTTTGAAAAGTACAGAGAAATTAGTTTTCTGGAGACTATGACTGAAACTAAAATTGTTGCAGAGAAAATGAGAGTTGAAGTTGTTTTCGTAAAGAAGCATGTCATCCATAGAAGGAGAAAATTTGACTAAAGTGATACTGAAGAAGCAACACAATCACCTGAAGAAGAATTTAGGGTTCATTACTTCTTAACTGTGATAGATCAAGTTATTTCTTCACTCAGTAGCATGTTTGAACAATTTGAGAAATATGAAAAATCTTTGACTTTTGTTTGATTTGAAAAAGTTGAGAAGTCTGTTAGAGAATATGAGAGACAATAACAATGAAATTAGGTTTAGGTTTAATATCCCACTGACTTAAGATATTATACCCTACTTATCATAATTGGAATATCACAGAGCACTACCTCTAGAACAGTATATATAGGATGAAACTGGGTTTAGGGTACTGAGCTTCATGCCAGTTAACCCGGTCCAACAATTAGCATGCAACATGTGAAAAACACATGTCGCCCCCATAGAACATTATACACAATAATATTCTATTTTGCTGAGAATATACCTATATATCCAACAAAGTCTACATGATGATGCGTTGAAAGCTTGTTGTGTCACTCTTGAAGGGTTTCTACATCATGACTCCCATTATGATATTAATAGGGATGATTTGTTTTTAGAGTTGAAGCCCCTCAGAATAATTCTACCAGCGGAAGCAAAAAAAATAATTGATGTGCTTAATTATTTTGCAAAGAACGAATGGTATATTTCAATATGCATAGATCGCGTATAGGATATTGTTGACCATACCGTTTACTATTGGTTCTGCAGAAACAAGTTTTTCAAATTTGAAAATTGTCAAGTCTTATCTTCGTTCAACCATGTCTCAAGAGAGATTGAATAGTTTATGTCTATTATGTATTGAGAAAGTGATGGTAGGAAAGCTTGATTATGAATATTTAATTAGTGATTTTGCTGCACGGAATGTGAGAAGAAGTCATGCTTTTTTTTAGTGAGTTAAATACTTAAATGGCTCTGATCGTGAAATTGATGAAGGATGCAGGTATAACTGCTAGAAAATTTGTATTCATTTTGTTACTTGTTAGCCTTTTAGGCTTTGAGGTTACGTATGTTTGTTGCTATAATTGCTATCTAGATATACTCTTTTGGTTGCGAGTAGATATATCTATGTATTTATGTATGTTTTAGTCCCTGTTTTGGTTTCACAATGTTTATGCAAATTTCAATTAGATAGGTAGTTATCTTTGTTTTCCATTGGAAGAAAGCATCTCGTATTTGATACAAAGATGTTTCTCACTGCAATTGAAAGCTTAAATATTGAATAATAATCTATGTTGTCCTTATTTGTTATCAGTTTGATTTTTTTGCCTATCTTCTTACAAGTGTTCAGCGATGCTAATTCAAACTTGTTCTCTGGGGATATGTTGTTGGTGGTTTCAAAGTAATGTTGGCAACTGAGCTAGTTGTTGGGTATTTGAATTTACGTGAAGCTGCATAAGGTATACTCTGTTACTATCTTGGATGTTGTGGTTAATTAAGTTGGATATTATCTTGGTATGACTTTATGTAGAACCTTTAAGAGATTAAGCTTACTGTGCTTAGCTGATGGAATCTATGACACACGGTTAAAATATTAATCTTGCACTTAAGCTGATGGGAGTCATGATATTTGGTTAGAAAACACTTGAACAATGTACAATATATATATATATATATATATAATACTAGATTTGCCCGTGGGCACGTGCCTACGGCACGTCTTCGGAACGATACAGCATCAGTAAATCAACAATTATGTAGCTCAAGTTTGAATAGTATGACAATAATTAGTTGTAAATAAATGTCCATGTTTCTATAAAGGCAACGGCTCAGATCTGTGTTTTCCAACCCAGTGAAAACATATTCGTTTTCAACCAAGCATTTGCCTATATATATATATATATATATATATATATATATATATATATATATATATATAGAGAGAGAGAGAGAGAGAGAGAGAAATAATTAAATAAATAAAGGAGTTGTTTTGAGGGGGAATTTGAATTTGAGTTTTGGAGGGAAACTTTTTTTTGGGGGGGGGGGGGGGGGGGGGGTTGTGTTTTGTGAGATTAGATCTGAGCCTTTAATTTTGGGGGGATTGAATGAGAGCCACTTGATAGCTTTCTTTGTGTTTTATTATTATTATTATTATATATATAGGGTCCTTCCGTTGTGCACTACCCTCCGTGTGAACTTTTTACACGGAGTGCACATGGATGATTCGAACCGTTCACATTGATCTACACGTTTAAATTAGTCTAAATATGTAAAATCAAGTCATTTGGAATTCATTTGTCCATCCATTGAAGTGTTACAAAATTGTATGGCTGAAAATCGTTTGTTTTTATACTGACTTGATGGTTGGGCAAATGAATTCCAAATGAATTGATTTTACATATTTAGACTAATTTAGGCGTGTAGCTCAATGTGAACGGTTCGGATCGTCCATGTGCACTCCGTGTAAAAAGTTCACACAGAGTGCACACGGAGGGTAGTGCAAATGGAAGGGCTATATATATATATATATATACACACACACACACACACACACACTTTCTTTTTTAATGTATGTATGTGTATATATATATATATATACACATACATACATTAAAAAAGAAAGTGTTATATATACACATACATACATTAAAAAAGAAAGTGTGTGTGTGTGTGTGTGTGTGTGTGTGTGTGTGTGTGTATATATATATATACACACACACACACACACACACACACACACACTTTCTTTTTTAATGTATGGGGGCCCCATTATATATATATATATATATATATATATATATATATATATATATATATATACACACTTTCTTTTTTAATGTATGGGGTAGGGCTGTTCATACTTTGGTTAAAACCGATTACCGAACCGAAATTTACCAATTTGGTTCGGTTTTTTGGTTTTCGGTTTGGTTTTGATCCAAACCGAAGTTTTTCTAGAGAGTTCGGTTCGGTTTTTGGTTGGCTTCTAAATAAACCGAGCCGAACAAAAAACCGAACTTTTTTTGGACCAAAATAAATTATACCCGGATAATTCCGGAGGTGGTTGTGGTGAAGCGTAGACGGTTAGGGAAAGATTCAATGTATTTAAACTTGCACTTCTTCCATTTAATGTCGAGAATGTTAATGCTTCTCTAACGTTCATTCTTAGGATTGGTGGAGTTCCAGTCTATCTATGAAAATCATATTGCAGCATCTTCCAAGCAGTTAGTAGCATCATGATCATTTATAGACTGGGATGCAATTTGATGAGTTCTAGTCTAGCTATGTATGGTAATTTGATTCGAGACTTTGGGTATTAGAATTTCCAGAAACAATAGCAAATTTCTATTCTACCCTATCCATGGTAATGAAAAACGTTTGTTGACGAGTAGCCTGGGTAAAGTGCACTGAAGATTGACAAATCCCCAGAAGTGGGGTGTACTTGGAATGCAATATTCCCAGAAAACTGCTAAAACCAGACAAACAAAGGAAAGCAAGATTCCTAGGAATCTAATATCTATGGGCGACTTTCATAGAATATTACATTACACATAATAGAAGCCACTTAAAAACCTAATCAAATAGAATACTAATGAAGTCATGCCTGAGAAGAAAAAAAACAGATTTGGAGAAAAACCACCTATCGTCAAAGCAATATTGGATGATAATTAGAAACGAACTGCTCATAAAAAAAGAATGCAAGTTGTGTGAGCTACCATTCAACACGTTGCTCTACCACATGGCTATTAGGAGCCTCTTCACGCATATAAGAATTTGTCAGGAACCTATACAAAGACAAAAATATTAAGCAATCATTTTAAAAACAAATCACGGTATTATATAACTAAGATGAGTTTTTTTAAAACATTAGTAAGCAGAGGTGATGCAATGATGTTACTCAAAAACTGTATTTCCGTGTCTTGTTACATGTTATTAATGGACAGGTTAAAATAATCCCTAGATGGGTTATTACATATCACACATTTATTCTCATACTTTCAATCCATAATAATACACAGATATTATTTAGTACTATACCAAAAAATCGCTCAAACCATGAATAGCCTCTGTTGTACAGTAGAGTGTCAGGTTGTTTGGTTGTTAAAGGTGGTTGAAATCAGGTATCATTACTAGGGATGTATTTGGATACAAATATATCCAATCTGCTTCGTATCCAGATCTGTATCCGAATTAGATGCGAATACCCCTATCTGTTACTTATGCTAACCTTCTATATTCTTCTAATTCTTCTTTTTTTTAAGAGAAAAATGTATACAGTACTAAAAATTTCGGTTAGTTCGGTTATTAACCGAACCGAACCGATAAAATTCGGTTCGGTTGAAACCAAATTTTATCAATTTCGGTTCGGATTTCGGTTTCAAATTTACCAAACCGAAAATTTCGGTTCGGTTCGGTTATTTTCGGTTCGGTTCGGTTTTGCACCGATGAACAGCCCTAGTATGGGGGCCCCATTTCGGGAGTTCGCCTCAGGCCCCCGTGAACTCAGAACCGGCTCTGGCTATGGTACACTTTAATAATCATATAAGATCTAAATGTAATGTAAATACAGATACAATACAGTTACATCAACTTTGCCATAAAAGGAATATTGCATGAGCACTCCTTATAACGACTAGAGTAATTTGGCAAAAACATCTGTAGCACTTTAGATTATAATGACGAAATACAACAACAACAACAAAGCATTTTTTCCAACTACTTGGGGTCAGCTACATGAAACATGGTTTTCCATTCTGCTCAGTTTAGTGCAATATCTTCTTTAAGGTCACAAACTATCATATATTTTCTCACAGTTTCCACCCAAGTAAGTTTAGGTCTTCCCCTACCCCTAACTCTACTCTCAATACTTATCAAATCACTCTTTTTAATGGGGGCACTATTAGGTCTAGTGTGACATGTCCAAACCACCTGAGACGATTCTCTCTTAACTTATCTTGGATATGAGCTACCTTTAGTATGTCTCGTATATGCTCGTTTCTAATTATATCGTTCTTGATCTTACCACACATCCATCTTAGCATCCTCATCTCCGCTACACTCAAATTATTTCTGTGTTGCACAATACTCTGTTCCATACATCATTGATGGTTTAACAGCCGCCCTGTAAAATTTTGCCTTCAACTTCAAAGGTATACGTTGGCATACAAAATACCACTCTCACCCTCTGGATCCTATCTATAACATCTTCACAAATCTCTCAATCTCTTTGTATACTCATCCTAAATATCGGAAATTGTCTCTCTTAGATATCTTTTCACCATCAAACTTCACTACTTCCTCAATTGTGTTCCGAATATCACTAAAATTACACTCCATATACTCTATTTTTAATTCTGCTTATTCTAAAGCCTCTAACCTCTGCTTATTATAACGAAGAAATAACAATTAAAAAATAAATGGTGAATATAACTACCATCCAACTGTTTTCTATCGTATATTAGTATAGATATCATCGATCTTTCAAAATCCAAGTACACGTAGATAATTGGCAAACAACAAAAAATCCATCCCGTAACAAATTTCGTCGTAAATGTAGTATTTAAATAAAAACATAGTTCAAAAGGAAGTTACATTGTGTTTTTATCTATATAAAACCTAATACACAAACAACAAGAGGAAGGGAGGCTTACATATATTACGGTAAACCTCCCATTATCTCCCTATACAAAACTATTTTCAACAAGGTTCTAATCATAGAACCTAACAACTATTCAAAAAAGAATGAATTGAATCCAATCAGAGAAATTACTACTCATCAACAGCTGACGACGAACTCCAGTCAGTGAATCTTAATACACACTTCTTCTTCCTCCTCTTTCTTCTACTTATAATATCTACCTCAGTTTGTTCTCAGTAGTAGTATCAGATCAAGCAGGCCTCGGAATGAGTGGGCTTGGACTGCTGGTGGGTCCAGTAAGCATGGGCCGAAAGAACCCGGTCCAGTAACTCTTGCGGGACCGGCTCTCCCCTCCTCTGTTGTGGAGAAATCCTAGCTGTATGAACTAAAGTCTTCCATTTGTCCTGCCACCACAAAACACAAGCACAAAGTTAGAAGCTATCCCCAAAGACTTTGGACTTGTACATAAATCCAACCAACCAATGGAAAATTTTATTCTAATCGTTTGACCTTGATATTCTGTTAACCCCTTTGATGTCAATTTTGCACACTACAGACCCCTCCCTCACCTTTCAAAATGTTTCGAGAAACCCTTTGTTGAAGATGTATTGATTTACATTAAGATGAATTTTATTATCAAACGAAAGACTACTACTTTTGGTTAAGATGTGTAAATTTCTATTTAAGACTACTGCCACAACTGTTATTATAACACTTTGCGGAAATAGCTTGGAAGGTGAGAAGAAATATAGTCGACGGGGCTAATGAGACACTGCAGTCAAATGATGGGTACAAAATAAGTTTCCTGTTATATAAAATGAAAGAGGACAGCCTGCTGCTATATAGAGATCTAGTTAAACAAGTCACATGGAAGAATCCTACACGGCTTTATTATCCTATTGCTAAGGGATAAGACATGGAATAAATGAATGAATCAATACAACTAATACAAGCTTGACTTGGTATAAATACCAAGTCAAAGAGAACCAGTTGTTGCGTATAAGCCAGGACAGCAAAAGAACATATGCACACAGCACAATGAAAGGTTAGACGGAACTTGCAGCGAACCAGGACAAAAGAAAGCTTAACTTCTTGCTCTTCATTGTTGCCAAATTTGAGAGAGAGATAGGAAATTTTAGCCAATTTTAGGTGGGTTTATTACGATGTGGATAAGTTTAACTCTTCTACCGTGTGGTCTTAATTAAAGGATCAGAGAATAATAAACTTATGTAAAATGACAGGTAAGAGAAAGAGGAGAAAAGAAGAACAAACTGCTCACCTTGAGATCTACATACGTTCGGTGCTTTGCGTTGTCGAAAGCTCTGATTTTGACATCTCGCCACCTACATCAGAAAATCCAAAAATTTCCATAATTAGAAAGGAAAAAACAAAATACGTGCACTATGTTCACAAGTATTCAAGCACCGTTTGGGTATGGAAATAAATACACTAATTTAATATTGACTACAAGAAGCGCCACGCACATGCAATGACCAAGTATCAGACATCGCTAAATTTATGATCACAACTATAGAACAACTCATCCTTTGGCACATGCATTATACGTGCCCAAAAAAAATTAGGAAATAAATGAAGTTGTGTAGGGTTCAAGTACCTCAAACTAAAGTACACATCATATCATAATAACCTGCATTCAAGTGTTCTAATATTATTCATACCATCAGACCACTTGTTGGCATATGGATATGGGGTATTCTGATATATCGTGTACATTCCATACGTTCCACATACATGCAGTAATCTTAAACATAGTTCCATATCCAAACAGGACTCTAAATTCACTAGTATCGAAAAACGGTACGTACCTTCCGGTTCCTAGCTTTTCGACAGCTTGGACAAGTGCTTCTACTTCCGTAACCGAGAAAGGTCGTCGAATCCGCCTCTGGGCAAGCTCGGACCGCTTCGACTTATTACGAAGCGGGGCCACAGCTGAGGAATCAGCATTCGCAGCAGGAACAGGAACAACAGCTTTTGAATATTCTCCCTTATCAAGCAATAAAGATCTGGTGGGAGATTCGACTGAATCATGGTCACTCTCATGGGAGTTCAAATTCAAGGATAGGGGTGGTTCTGGTGCTGTTTGGGGTGGCACTTGATCTATAACAGGGCCTACAACCGGAATTCTGTATTTTTTTTAAAAAGCCAAAGTTAGATGTCACTTTTGGATAAAGGCTGATGATAATTATAGGCAACTTTATGGTGAAGGTTGAGGTATACCAACTGTAGTTTGTGTATCTTCAACTCCACTCAAAATTTAGCTAAAGCTATATTTTACATGTATGTGTAAAGTTAAGAAAATAAAAGAAGTTGGAGTTAAGATGCATATCAACTCCAGAATGTCAAATTTGGAGGTGATAAACTAGAGGTATCTCAACACTAGTGAATCCTCCTAACCACATGAAAGTAAAAATAACTAAAGTATGCTAGATACCTCCACTTGCTCCAGTAATCTTAATAAACCTCCATATCCAATCAGAAAAATACGAAATCACATTAAGATTGAGATTTTTTTTTTTTTTTTGTGTTTACCTTTGAACCAGTTCCATTGGAGGGCACGGAAGAACAGGGTTAACAGGAGGAAGGGAGTTAGGGTCTTCTGTGCATGTGAGTGGTGGTGGAGTTTGTGTGGAATTGGGCTCCAATGTGAATCCCAGATTGTCCATTCTATCGCTGTGAGAAATTCCAGCTTGGAGGAGGGTTTGTTTGTCGTCTCTAACTTTCTTTCCTTGGAGAAGCACACCAACCCGTAATCCACCTGAAAGTATAGCAGTCACAGCTTCCATAACTGTTCTCTGCAATTACCAAAGCCAAACATAAGACTCTAACTTGATGAAATTGAGACAAAGAACCATAAACATAGAATACTGGTAATAACAAGTCAAATTTTTAATTATGCAGTGAACTTTATTCTTAAATGGCTACATTTTGTATCTCATACTCATAACAAAAGTCAGATTTTTAATTATGCAGTGAACTTCAACTCGTGCCTGTTATAATGCAATCAAACATAATAAAGGGTTTATACCTTCAGTGAACCAACAGTAGCAGTTTCAGGGATCTCTATGAAGAGCTCAGGCACTTTGAAAGACTTGATACTGAGTTTTACTGCAAGGAAAGAGATATACATACTAAGATTAACAAACTGATTCAATAAAACAATAGTTTTGATTAGAAGTTAAACGAAGGCTACACTTACCATGGTAATCTCCGGATTCGTAAGATGACTTTTGACCTGATGTCGAGGATGATGCTCCATTTACTGCAAAATGGAAGGATAAAGATAAGAAAAACTAATCCTTGTTCAGAAGTTTGAAAGTGCAATTAGCTTAATTGGTAACCAACCTCCATTCAAACTTGCATGTGCACCACTTGCTTCCATTTTGATGCCATCCAACTTCAGTGAATTACAAACAGCTTCTGATATTGACCGACGCTCAAAAAACTTCTTCCTCTTGAAGGAAGACCTCTGAGTCCTTTCTCGAGTATAACACATTTTCCTGCTCCTAAAAACAGACCTCATTTCCACATCTAATAAATAAAAAAACAAAACAAAAACATAAAAACTGTTAAATCCTTACCTTAAAGCATATATTGATATAAAAGGGGAAAACATGAGATCTATGCCATACCTGCATTCGAGATTTCTCCATCTTTCGATGTTCTCTGTGGAACTTTCCAGAATTTAGATGCCAACAGCTTCCTTATTCTACGATCACCTATGCGTTGTGGCCTAAAGGTTTTGGAAACATTGGTGCACGGATGAGTGCACCCAGAAGAATTTTCGTCATCATCTCTATTTACAGGAAGGCTCGGGAAGGAACCAGTACGATAAATGGGCACCTCGACACTGCTGTCAGAATGGACCAAAGCAGGAGGTTTATCAGCATCCAAATACATTGGATCCTCCATAACCTCAACCTCAGGGGAATTCCCATCTACCCCATTCACACTCATTCTCCTCTCAGCTTGTGGAGGGGTTTTAACCCCAACCTCAGTGCAAATCTTTTTGGAATCTTGAGCCAAAGAACACTCGAATTCTTTGCGTTTGCCGCCAAGTACCAACTCCCCAGATTCTCCATTCAAGGATTTTGGAATCTGTTGCTGCTTTCTAGAGAGAATTTCACAACCCACTGTACTTTCGTTGCAGCTCCCTTGGTCAAAAACCTCAGCCTTGAGTGGAATCTCATTCTCTTTCTGCTGCTCTTTCTTAATAGAATCATTCACAACAACGTGATCAGATAGAGAATTTTCTTTCTCTGAAAGTAACTCACCCGCAACGGTAGCAAGCAAATCGAACGCACTAATCTGATTATCCTCATGCTTCTTTCTAATCGATCGCTTCCCCTATAAACCAACAATTATATATTAGACAACATAGTAACATCCAAACTAAAACAAAAAGACCGAGATCAATAAGATCGACATACATACCCTAGCCGATACTGGAACTCTCGGCATTGGGGGAACATGATACCCACTAGATCCATGCTCCAATCTCTTTTGCAACACCATGTTTTATTGATCAAACACTAATCACAACATCAGACTTCCATTGTCCTCTATCCAAATCGAAAATTCTTCCTTCGCCAAATGGTGTACCACAATCCTGAAATAGACAAGACCCATAATTCAAAACTTCAGCAACTTTTGGGATCATTGAAAAAATAAGTGCTCAAATATAATTGAAATGGGGTAGAAAGGCCAATACCCAAACAAGAAACAAGTACAATAATTCAAATTGGATTGGAACAAAATATATTCAGTAATTTAATCCCAATTAATCGAAATCATTGCCATATGGGTGTAGCGTTGAATTATAGAGGAATTCAACTAAAACCCAGAATCCTAAAACCCCATGAGATCTAAAACAAAAAATAAAAAACTCACACAAAAAAAAAAATAATAATAATAATAATAATCATAAACAAATAAATAAATAAATAAATATATCCTAAGCATTAATCAGCATCTTCAAAAAATGTAACAAAAGGAAAAACAAAATATCAAGCAATAGGTTGCGTAAACCTTAAGATAAATAAGATTCTACAACAAACCAACCTAATTAAAATCAATTGACCTAAATTTCCAAACTCCAGATCAAGCTCATCAATTCCAATCCGATCCGATCATCAATTACTTTTTCTGAATTAACCCAATTTGATTAAATTCAAGAGATCACAATTGCTCACCAAAAGAAAAAAAGAAAAAAAAAATAGAAAACGAAAATGAATTGAAAACCCCATTAAGAAAATCTAAATTGTAGCTGCAAAACAAAATTTTGGAATTAGGACAAGAAATCAACTCAAATTTCGTGCTCACCTAAGATTTAGGGTTAAAACGCTACGAATTGGTTCAAAAACCGCGCCAATTGGGAGATCGCTGGTGAAAATGGAATCTCCGGCAAACCTGAAGATCGGCGATTTCAACCAACGCTCTTCAGATCTCGATCAGAATTCTCAATTTGCAATTTCTCTCCTATTTTTTTCAAAAAGTTTTGATGAAATTTTTTTCTCACTTTTTTTGTTTTTTTTTAAAAAAAAAACAGATCGCCAAAACCCTTGAAATTTAAAAAACCATGTTCTGCTAAAACCCCTGTCAGCCTGTCTTATACAAATTGACCCCTGCCACCGGCTCTCCCAGTAAAACACACAACTCACCGCCTACATCCAGTCACTTAAACTACCTCGACCGTTTCCGATCCATCACGCTTTACCCCACCGTTCTGCATTTTACACGTGTCCCTCTCACGAGATCCGACGGCTCTCTTTTTTTTCAACCGAAATTTTTGGGTTGTGGACGTGGAAATCATGCTATTTTTTAATTGAAAAAGAATATTCCGACGTGGACAAGAAAATTCGTCAGCTTTCAGGCAGTTCAAAATAAATTGATTAATTTTAGTAAATTAAGTATTTGTCAAATCTAGAGGAGATTTAGGGAAAATGAGGGTTAGAATTTGTAGGTAAAACAAGATAAATGTGCATAAGGGACAATTTTGCGGACGAGAACGTTAGGGGAAGGGTTGTTCGTATAAGGGGTTTTGCAAATCAATTAGCGTGTTATATTCTCTGCCACTTAAAAGAGAATAAACGATCAATTTCTCCTTATGTATCGCTGTAGCAGCATGTGAAAGGATTTTATCTTTACTATTTCTAAAAAATTGCTAAACTTTTCCGTTCTATTTGTTTTGTTCGGAGTGATCAAGGAAAAAGTATATAATAAGTAAACTGAATTATATAACCTAAGGTACTTGGCAATATTTTACTAAAATTGGCATCATTCGGTTTTTAATGTCCCTGATTTATATTTTCCAACGGAATATCTATTGTTGGTTACTGTATCAGCACTATAATTGTGCAAAAACATTAAGATTCATCAATTAATTATACCATGAAAGAAATTTATTATATTTTTCAGCATTGATTTATTGATCACCACACAGGAAAACTAATGACTACACGAGTAAAGCACATTGTTTACCGGAGCATGTAATTATCTATATTTATATAATAAAACTATCAAGTGAAAGCTATAAGTGGCTCTTATTCAATTCCCCAAAATTAAAGACTCGGATCTAATCTCACAAAACATATTTTTCCTTTCAAAAGTTTCTCTCCAACACACAAATTCAAATCTCCTCAAAATAGCTCTTTTATTTATTTAATTCTCTCTCTCTCTCGCTCTCATTCTCTCTCTTTACATATCTCTATTTTCTAATATTATAATGGGAGAAATCCTTAGTGTCATTTGTAAATCTACCACCTTCCGTGCATTGCACGTGCATCTCCAACTCTTTTATTATATACTTTAATTAAATCTACCAGCTTACGTGCATTACACGTACAACTCAAATTCTCTCATTATACTTTTCATATTACTTTAAATATATATATATTTATTGACACGTGTGATATTATATTACTTTAAAAACTATATATTAATTAAAACGTGCCTAGCACATGTTAAATACTAGTGTGTGTGTGTGTATATATATATATATATATATATATATATATATATATATATATATAGGGTAAAAGGGATATGAGCAACTTGCTCATTTAGTAAATCAACAATTGATTATGTGGCATGCATGTGATACATTGGACAACTAACTCTTTTAAGGATTTTCCAATCACATGTATGCAACATCATCAATTGCTTATTTACTAAATGAGCAAGTTACTCATACCCCTTTTTCCCATATATATATATATATGGAAACATAGACTTTTATTTACAACTAATTATTGTCATACTATTTAAACTTGAGCTACATAATTGTTGATTTACTGTTTGCAAAGCTTTTCATATGTTGCATCGTTCTGAAGATGTGCCGTAGGCGCGTGACAAGGGCAAATCTAGTAATAAAACACAAAGAAAGCTATCAAGTGGATTCATTTGGAAGAATATCAACGGTCAAGATTTTTGCTCCCAAAAGACATTCCTCCCCCCCCCCCCCCCCCCCCCCCCCCTCCCCCCTCCCCTTCCAAAACAAAACAACTCCTTTATTTATTACTCTCTCTCTCTCTTTCTCTCTCTTCCCCCTCTTTTCTCCTTTTTCATAATTCATTCTCTCTTTGTTCTTTTTTTTTTTAACCCAGCTATGTCAACAACAAAAAAATAGTGATATGTTTTTTTTGGTTATGCAATTTCGAATTATGTTTTTTTGAATATTTGGGTATTTGTTGCTTTGAAAGATCGTTGTAAATTCTTTAATTGACTCGCTTGATCATGATTTTATATGCAAATCCATACTTAATCCCTGTATTTCGGGTTTTTGTAGCTGCAAAATTGTATCTTGATTTGCTTTGCTGTAATTTCACTTCAGGTATACATTACAACAAATTTTCTCTTTTAAATTTTTACATGGTTAACTACATAAAAAACAAAGAAGAGGGAACTAACTCATGCAGAAGGCGTTCACCGTAACTCATGCAGTTAGAAAATGAATTGCTACTTATGTTATACTCCAAATAAATAAATAAAAATTAAAAACAAAATTTAAATTTAAAAAAAAATCTTATGCTCAAGTCACACATAACAAGGAATTTCCGATTTACGACTGTTGTAGATTTACAGTACTATTTTTTGAATCCCGAGTTGCTCACAAATATAATTCTACAATATACAAACCAATAAACATCAAAATCATTTCATAATTCTAGTTCAAAGTACATCAATACATCAATGTCTACTAGCAAATAAATATCTATATAAATCATCTCTTACTATTTACATGATTTTTCATATATTGTATCTGTTGCCGCTAAATTTGGTGTGGGGGCAAACAGATAGAACTTGTGGATTCTTAGGGAAACTGAATAGAAAAACCTGTGTACCTGTTCCATCGGGCCTCGATCGTCGTTCCTGCCGTGCACCTGCAAAAAGTGCGAGACACCGGGGTTGTTCCCGGCGACGCACCCTCCGACGCTCAAGTCAGTAATCTGGCAGACTATGAAAGAGCGTAAAAACTGGTGAAGGATTGATTACCTCTTAATGGAGATGGATGGGGGGTATTTATAGGCGCCTCAGGGAACAGATTAGGCATGTAATTCCTGTGTATACAGATAAGGAATGTGATCCCTAATCCCCAGTGAAAGGATAGACATGAATCAGGGCCGTTGATTAATATTAATCAGAAACCCTAATTCTATCCCTTCTGGACCGGGTTTGCTGCGGGTTGAAACCCGTACCCGGTTGAGGTGGATCCGTTTGCGGGTAAGTGGATCTTCGGGGAAGATAACCAGTACCCGCTTCAGACCCGTCGGTAGGTGAAATTACCGATTTACCCCTGACCTTCAAGATTCGTGCCCCATCTGGACGGTTCCGATTTAACCCCATTTTTAGCCATATCACGAGCCCCCCACTCCTAAAGACTAGGTTTGATCAGCCTTTGAGGAGTAGTTTAACTGTTTTGGTGGCTAGCAGGGTTGTATCGGAGTCCGGATGGAGGGTTTTGAATCTTGAAGGGGGTAGTGAGGTGATTTTTGAAGCTATAACCGGTTCTTAAGCATCTCTGAATATCCGACGGTTTTATCTATTTTTTCGGATTATTTATTTTAATTTTGCGATGTGTTAACCAGTCGTTCGGGGGCCTCCACAATACATCCTAGGCAGTAATTGTTCGTCCAGGGGTTCAAAAATACTACCCCGAATTCATAATTACCTTCTAGAATTTTTAGTGAATTTTCCCGAATTTTTAGTAATTTTTTCGCAATTTTTAAATAAATAAAATGATTAAAATAAATAAAAATTGATTTTTAATACTCATTTATGACGTGGCGTCATCCGAGCCCTCGATCGGAGCGGAGCGCGATTTTCGGAGAGATCGTGTGGTCCCTGTTCTTCGGCTCGTTTTTTCGCCGTATGTGAGGTTCGGTACCCCGGTACCCCGGCTCGGAGGGTCGGTGCCTCGGTTCGGATGACCAGTGCCTCGGCTCGACGGTTCCGAGGTACGTGGCATCATCTGAGCCGTCCATCTCAGCGCGGATCCCCGTAAAACGCTATCTTGTCGTTTAGTGGACGTGGCCAAATCTGGACCGTCCATCATGACGAGCGCGCTTTTTTACAAGATCCAACGGCTGATATAGGTCGGAGCGATTTTTTGCCATATACGAGGGTCGGTACCCCGGTACCCCGGCTCGGAGGGTCGGTGCCTCGGTTCGTTGGGTCGGTGCTTCGGCTCGGTGATTCCGAGGTACGTGGCATCATCTGGGTCGTCCATCTCAGCGCGGATCCCCATAAGACGCTATCTTGTCGTTTAGTGGACGTAGCCAAATCTGGGCCGTCCATCATGACGAGCACGCTTTTTCACAAGATCCAACGGCTGATATGGGTCGGAGCGATTTTTCGCCATATACGAGGGTCGGTACCCCGGCTCGGAGGGTCGGTGCCTCGGTTCGGGGGATCAGTGCCTCGGCTCGGTGACTCCGAGGTACGTGGCCTCATCTGGGCTGTCCATCTTAGCGTGGATTCCCATAAAAACGCTATCTTGTCGTTTAGTGGACGTGGCCAAATCTGGGCCGTCCATCATGACGAGCACGTTTTTTCACAGGATCCAATGGCTGATATGGATCGGAGCGATTTTTCGCCATATACGAGGGTCGGTACCCCGGTACCCCGGCTCGGAGCATCGGGGCCGTTTGGCCGAGGTACTGAGTTGGGTGTTTTGGAGGAAGTACCTCGTGAGGGCTCCCCTCCTCTGCGCCTAGTAGCTCGGTGGCCCAGCTGAGCTGTTCGGTAGCTCGGCTGGGCGAGCCGATGGCAGGCAGCAAGGAGAGACGCATGGCTGGATCTGAGCGGTCCATCATGGCGCGCATCTCGAGGATGGGGTTCAGATCACGAGAAAACGCTATCTTCGTTTTGTGGGCGTGGCACGATCTGAACCGTCCATCAGATTCTGTCGCGAATTTTAAGGAGATCCGACGGTGACTTCGCCTCGGAGCGATTTTTTGCCATATACGAGGGTCGGTACCCCGGTATCTCGGCTCGGCGCATCAGGGCTGTTTGGCCGAGGTACTGAGTTGGGTGTTTTGGAGGAAGTGCCTCGTGAGGGCTCCCCTCCTCTGCGCCTGGTAGCTCGGTGGCTCGGCTGAGCTGTTCGGTAGCTCGGCTGGGCGAGCCGATGGCAGGCAGCAAGGAGAGACGCGTGGCTGGATCTGAGCGGTCCATCATGGCGCGCATCTCGAGGATGGGGTTCAGATCACGAGAAAATGCTATCTTGTCGTTTTGTGGGCGTGGCACGATCTGAACCATCTATCAGATTCTGTCGCGAATTTTAAGGAGATCCGACGATGACTTCGCCTTGGAGTGATTTTTTGCCATATACGAGGGTCGGTACCCCGGTATCTCGGCTCAGCGCATCAGGGCTGATTGGCCGAGGTACTGAGTTGGGCGTTTTGGAGGAAGTACCTCCTGGGGCTCCCCTCCTCTGCGCTTAATGGCTCGGTGGCTCGGCTGAGCTGTTCGGTAGCTCGGCTGGGCGAGCCGATGGCAGGCAGCAAGGAGAGACGCGTGGCTGGATCTGAGCGGTCCATCATGGCGCGCATCTCGAGGATGGGGTTCAGATCACGAGAAAATGCTATCTTGTCGTTTTGTGGGCGTGGCACGATCTGAACCATCTATCAGATTCTGTTGCGAATTTTAAGGAGATCCGACGGTGACTTCGCCTCGGAGCGATTTTTTGCCATATACGGGGGTCGGTACCCCGGTATCTCGGCGGAGCCGAGCTGTTTGTTCCAAAGGGTAGCTGTGGTTCGGTTGCCTAGCCGCGGCATCCTATGGTTTTCTCGTAGGTGGCCGAGACGTTGACTTGGTATTTTGAAGAGTCTCTTGCTTTGAGTAAGCTTCGTATCTTTTCCGCTTGTCGCTTTGGCTCCCTAGTGGGCTTTTTGCGTTTCCCAAGGAGGCCCAACTTGCTAGGGGTTAAAAGCTCTCACCCTCACTCTCAAAGCTCATTTCTCACTTTTTACTCAAGTTTTTTACTTTCGATCTCTAAGTTCTCTGCTAGCGGCGATTTTCTCTCTAAGGTGTTTCCGTTAGCTGTCGCGTGGGCCAGGCGATTTCCGGCGAGAGCACTCCGACCGTGGACGTCACTTCAAAAGGTCAGTTTACTTAGTCTGAATAATTTTTCTAGAGATGTCTCGAGCAGACTCGGGGAGTGGGGCCTCGTCTTCGGGCGACGAGAGTGCCGAGGAGAGGAGGAGGTCGGAGATTAGGAGGAAGGGTAAGCAAGCTGCAGGACCGTCTGTAGTCGAGACGAAGAAGGGGAAGTAGAAGAGGAGGGTGGAGGCCCAATCCCCCATAGTGGAGGTGATTGTGGAGAATCCGAAGCAAGCACCCGAGATAGGACGGTATCCTTCCGTCCTGTCCGGCCATTCGGGGGTCAGGCAGTACCAGGGCGACTTGCTGGAGAAGGCGATCTATGGGAAGGCTAAGATCGTCGAAGAACCTAACCCGGCCCTTGCCACCGAGGCCGATGAGCTCATCACGTTGGTATCCGAGGAGGACCTACTCCGGGTTAGAAGGGCTTTCGCTATCCCTCCGGAGTACAAACTGATTCTCCCAGGTCCCGGGATACGAGCGAATTCCAAGCTGCCGTCGTCGGACATGTGCATGTTCGACGTCGACTCCTTTCATGCCGGGTTACGCTTCCCTCTGCACCCATTCATCCTCGAGATCCTCGGCTGGTATTGCCTCGCGCCGACCCAGTTCATGCCGAACACATGGCGCCATGTGAACGCCTTTATGCTTCAGTGCTACCGAGCCGAGGTGGAGCCGGATCTCACGGTCTTCCGAGGACTGTATCGAGTAAACCGGCAGCACAAGACGAAGTATCGATACTACTTGGGGCCGAGGAAGGGTGTCAAGATTATAGAAAACCCTGACTCGATTAAGGGTTGGAAGGAGAAGGTTTTTATAGTAAGGGGCGAGGTGATTAGGCCCATTTCGACCCATTGGAAGGTGGAGGTACCGAATTTCGCGCGCGCCGACCCTGTTTTGTCTGATGCCGAGGAAGAGGTGGCGAGGAAGATAATGGCCCTTCCGATACTGAGTTGGAGGGATTTGACGGAGGAGGTGTTGTTTGGGTCCGGCCTAAGCCCCATCGACCCGAGTATGCTCCTGACATCTCATTTTTTTCATTTTTCTTCTAAGTTTTTGGTTCGGGCTGCTAACTCGTCCTTTTTTTTGTGGCTCGTTGCAGAAGCAATGAAGATTGACTTCAACTCCATGATGGCCGACAGGTCCAAGTTGGCCGGGGGGAAGAAGAGGAAGAGGGCGGCCGCGACTGTCTCGTCGACCCCGGCACCTGCCGTTGCCCCGACCATCTCTCCGCCCCCTCCGGCCGTTGAGGCGCCCTCGGAAGTTGTCGTCGCTGAGGAGCCCGTGTCTTCTGCGGTCCCTGGCGTGATCGAGGGGACCTTTGACGTGAACGCGGCGCTGTCGATCGAGGCACCACCACTAACCCAGGCTGCCGAAGAGATTCTGACAGAGCAGCACAAGCAGCTGTTCGTGCCGAATTGGCGAGTGAAGAACCATGACGGGTTCCTCGGCAATTCGCAGATGTCAGTGCAGGTCGTCAAACACTTGGCGACCCCGAAGGACAGGGCCACGCTGAAGGCGGGGACGGTCGGCGACGACACCTATGAAGTCGCCCGGTCACTCGTTTCGGTAAGTGTATTGCAAATTTCTTTAAGTCTGCAACTCGGCTTGTGCATTACTGATTGTTGTCTCTGTAGGCCACTTGCCACTTCGGCCACCTCCTCGAGACATTTGCCGAGCAGGAGAAGGAGCTGAGGTCCGCCAGTGACAAGGACAGGTTGGCGAAGGTCAGGGCGGTCAAAGAACTTGAGGCCGAGCAGAGGCGGGCTGAGGCCTTGGAAGTCCGGGTCGCGGATCTCGGGTCGGACTTGGAGAAGGCTAAGGAGCGGCTCGACGCGGAGTCTGCCAAGGCCGCCAAGGCCGCCGAGGACTTAGCTGCGGCGCTGAAGTCCTTGGCCGAAGAGAAGGCGGAGAAGGAGGCCCTGGCGACGAAGATCCGGGCCGAGGTGGAGAAGGAGGTCGAGGAAGAGGCGAAGAAGCACATGGCCGAAAACATGGAGAAGTCCTATCAGATGGCCCTCGACCACGTTCAGGAACGTGTCCCCGGCTTCGAGCGGGTCGGCTACCAATTGTTTCCAACGCCGACCTCGGACGATGAAGGGGAGGAAGGGGAAGATGACGAGGCCGAAGGCGAAGGCGAGGAAGGACGGGATGGAGAGACTGTGGCGGACGGCCAGGTCAAGGGGCCCTCCGCCGATGCGCCCGTGGCCGACGCGGCGACGAAGGTGGACCCTTGATCCCCTCACTAAGTTTTTGTAGTTTTTTGTTGTTTTTTCTTCCGATCGTTGTAATGCCTTTTGCGGACTGGCCACCGCCTTTCAATGAATGAAAAGTATTTTGACTCCGGAATTTGTCTAAGTGTTTGGCTCGGTAGTGTGGTATTTCAATGCTATCTCTTTCTTATTTCAGATTGCCGAGCCGACTCGTAACACCTCGGCTGAACAGCGCCGAGCCGAGTTGTTTAAGCGATCTCGGGAGGATCGTCTCGAGGGTGAGGTTCACCTGACGAGGAGAATACTTCATAACTTGGAGATTAGGCATAGCGATGCTTTAGTTGAACTGCACCACCTACGGATAGTCGAGGATGAGCTATCTGCTAGGGAAGAGGAACTGGCACGAGTTTCAGCCGAACGGGATGGCTTAGCGAGGAAGGTGGAAGAGTTGCAGAGGGTGACAGTCGACAAGAGTATCGAAGTGACCCACTTGCGTCGCATTATCTCCGACAGCGCCGAATACCCCGGTTCGGCGAAACTTCCTCGGTTTAAGGTGATAGTGAAGGATGACACTTTGAAGGATCGCATCGTCGAACTGGAGGAAGAAGTTGCTCGGCTCAAGCCTCAGCCGGTGAGGGCTAACGTCCGGAGCACCTCGTGCACCCGCGAAGAGATCGAGCGAGGGATCACGTTCTATCAAGCGGCGAGCCGGACTCCTATCGTAGGCAGGTCAGCCGCCGATGCCCAAAGCTGTGTGGCGGTGTCTTCAAGCAGTGCTTCGGTAGGAGCAACCGTCAGGGTTAGTGGTGAGGAGGCGTCTCGGTTCGTCGGCCTGGATTCGAGCTCGGAGGTCAAGAAGCGTCGACCCAAAGTGTCTCTAAACCGGAGCATTCCCCTTCCTCGGAAGTAGCGGACGGGTCGTGTCTTTGTGTTGTAACCTACTTGCAAGTTTTTGCTGTTGTAATCCGCTTTGTAACTTTATCCAACTTGTTAATGGAATTGGAGTTGTTTTATCCGAACTATCCTCGGCTGTCTCCTTACTTGTGCTATTGTTGTGTCAACTAGAGTAGGCTTGAGACGAACCACGAGGCTGGTGTTCGCCTCGCCGAACTCCTTGGCCTCGAATTTTCCTTTTTTGCTGCGCTTCTGAACCATAGGCTTGGTTTGGCTGTTAAGGCGTAGTTGCTTCTCGACTGCGCCCACGTGGCCTGATCAGGAACGTCTGATGTTTGCACGGATCTCGAGGCAGGTCCAGTTCCCAAGAAAACACTATCTTGTCGTTTTGTGGACACGTGGCTGAATGAGATCCGCTCATCACGCCCTAGCGCACTTCCTGAGACGATCTGACGGTGGCTTCGCCTCGGAGTGATTTTTTGCCATATACGAGGGTCGGTACCCCGGTACCTCGGCTCGGCGCGTGAGGGCTGTGATTTGTACCTAATTCCGACCCGACTGAGGGTGAGTCGGAAAGATTGAGTCGAGGCGTCGGAGAGATCCGATCGTTAGATTAGTTTAAGGGATGCAGGAGCAGTTTCGAATGGCGAGCTACTTCTAGTCCGCTTAGGAGCGAGCTTGCGAAGCAGAGATCGAGCCAAGTGTTGGACTCCGATCCATTCAACGGTTGCAGGAGCAATTTCGAACGGTGATCTACTCCCGGCTCGTCTATAGGCGAGCCGAGGAAGAAGTGTCGAGCCGAGTGCTGAACTCCGAACCATCGTGTGGGTAGTTTAAGGGATGCAGGAGCAGTTTCGAATGGCGAGCTACTTCTAGTCCGCTTAGGAGCGAACTTGCGAAGCAAAATCGAGCCAAGTGTTGGACTCCGATCCATTCAACGGCTGCAGGAGCAATTTCGAACGGCGATCTACTCCCGGCTCGTCTATAGGCGAGCCGAGGAAGAAGTGTCGAGCCGAGTGCTGGAATCCGAACCATCGTGTGGGTAGTTTAAGGGATGCAGGAGCAGTTTCGAATGGCGAGCTACTTCTAGTCCGCTTAGGAGCGAACTTGCGAAGCAGAATCGAGCCAAGTGTTGGACTCCATCCATTCAACGGCTGCAGGAGCAATTTCGAACGGCGATCTACTTCCGGCTCGTCTATAGACGAGCCGAGGAGGAAGAGTCGAGCCGAGTGCTGGACTCCGAACCATCGTGTGGTTAGAGAATTAAAGGCAGAGGTATGCGATAGTATCAAAAATATGAAAAACTTTATTTATTAATATCTAATGGTCGGCTGCTTCTAAAGTTGCTAGCCGTTATTACAATGAAAAAAAAACAAAGGAAAAATTACTACTAGTAGCAGGAGAGGAGTGGTCCGACATCTCGAGTTACTTAGATAGGCGTAGCTGCCTTTTCTTGGTATTTCAAAAGATGGTCGGCGTTCCAAGTCCTGGGAATTTCTCTGCCTTCAAGATCTTCTAGCTTGTATGCACCGGGGCGGATCACTTTGGAGATTTTGTATGGTCCCTCCCAATTTGGGGCCAGCTTGCTTTTCTGTCCGGGGAACGAGATGGCCAATTTTCGGAGGACCAGATCCCCTTCTTTGAGGTCTGTTGGGCGGACCCGTTTGTTGTAGGCGAGTTCGATTCTTCTCCGGTAACTTTGTTGCCGTATGGCCGCTCTTTCCCGGATTTCGTCTATCAAGTCTAGGCTTGCTCTGAGCTCCCTGGCATTCTGTTCTTCTTCAAAAGCTATCAAACGAGGAGAGGGTATCCCAACTTCTAGCGGGATGAGGGCCTCGGACCCATAGGTGAGATTAAACGGACTCTCGCCTGTTGGGGTCCGCTTCGTGGTGCGGTAATTCCACAACACATTGGGCAGCTGATCGACCCACAAGCCCTTGGAGCACTTGTCCAGTCTCTTCTTGATGCCGGAGAGGATCTGTCGGTTGGCATTCTCGGCCTGGCCATTTGACTGGGGATGAGAGACAGAGGAGAAGCGGTGTTGTATGGCCAGGTCTTCACATAAGGCTCGGAAGGCAGCCCCAGCGAACTGCGTGCCGTTATCTGTAACTATGACCCGAGGAACGCCAAATCGGTAGATTACATTTTTCCAAAAGAATTGAACAACCCTATGCTCGGTGATTGTAGCCAGGGGCTCGGCCTCTATCCATTTCGAGAAATAGTCGACTGCCACGACTAGGAACTTTAATTGTCCGGGGGCTGGTGGAAATGGCCCCAATAAATCCATCCCCCACATTGCGAAGTGGATCGGACTTGATAGGGAGGAGAGTGGTGCTTGTGGAAGGCGTCGGATGTCGGAATACTTCTGGCAGGAGGTGCATTGCCGAACGTGTCGTTCGGCGTCCCGTAGGAGAGTGGGCCAGTAATACCCGTAGTTCAACACTTTGCGCGCTAAGGCTCTGGAGCCGGAGTGGGCTCCGCCGATGCCCTCATGGAGTTCTTGCAAGGCGTAGTCGGCTTGTCCGGGGGAGAGGCACCTCAGGTAGGGCCGACCATCCACCTGTGTGAAGGAGCGCTTATATAGAATGCCTTCGACTAATATGTAACGCTCGGCTCGGGTCCTTATCCTTCGGGCTTCCTTCGGATCCTGGGGGAGGAGTCCGTCTCTTAAAAACTCGACGAGGGGCTTCATCCAATTGTCTTCGAGGAGGACTGGCAGTGTTTCAACGGAGTCGAGAGCCTCGTCCTCTATGCTCGGTTTTAGGAGGACTTCTATCAGAACAGTTTGTTCGAGGCCTTGAAGGGATGAGGAAGCTAATTTGGATAGGGCGTCGGCCTGGGCATTTTCTTCTCTGGGGATTCTACGGATGAGGGCCTCCTCGAATAGCGCCATGAGACTCTTCACTTTAGCCAAGTACTTTACCATCCTGTCATCACGGGCTTCGTATTCGCCGAGGACCTGGTTGACGACCAACTGAGAGTCGCTGAAGATCCGCAGGCGTCGCGCCCCTGCATTTCGGGCCATCCCAAGGCCGGCTATGAGTGCCTCGTATTCGGCTTCGTTGTTCGAGGCTTTGAAGTTTATACGGAGGGAATATTGGAGGACAAAGTCGTCTGGGCCCGCGAGGATGACCCCTGCCCCGCTTCCCTCGTTACAAGAGGATCCATCGACATAGACTGACTAGACGGGCGGTCCCTTCATTGTTTGCTCGGAGTCGGGGATAGTTGTTTCAACTATGAATTCGGCCAGCGCCTGAGCCTTGATCGCGGTCCGAGGCTGATAAGTTATATCATGTTGGCTCAGCTCGATCGACCACTTCATGAGGCGGCCGGAAGTCTCTGGCTTGTGAAGGATCTGTTTCAGCGGCTGGTCGGTAAGAACGACCATCGAATGGGACTGGAAGTAGGGCCGAAGCTTTCTCGCGGCCATTATCAGGGCGTAGGCTATTTTCTCAATTTTCGGGTACCGGAGCTCGGCGTCCCGAAGCACTTTGCTGACGTAGTAAATGGGCTTCTGAGCCCTTTCTTCTTCTCTGACTAAGACCGCACTAAGCGTCTGTTCGGACGCTGCCAGGTAGAGGTAGAGTGGTTCGCCCAGTATGGATTTGCTGAGAAGAGGTGAATTGACGAGGTAAGTTTTAAGCTGGTCGAAGGAGTCTTGTTGTTGCTGCCCCCACTCGAATCCTTTAGCCCCCCTGAGGGCTTTGAAGAACGGGAGGCACTTCTCCCCGGACTTCGACAGAAAGCGCCCAATGGCGGCTAGGCGACCGGTCAACCTTTGAACTTCTTTGACATTTCTAGGGGGGCCATGTCCAATATGGCCTTGATCTTTTCCGGGTTTGCCTCTATTCCTCGTTGGCTAACCATGAAGCTGAGGAACTTCCCTGATGAGACGCCGAACGCACACTTGTTCGGGTTGAGTCTCATATTGTGCTTTCTCAAAACATCAAATGCTTCTTGGAGGTCGGCCACATGATCAACGCCTCGGATGCTTTTCACAAGCATGTCATCCATGTATACTTCCATGTTCCGGCCAATCTGGGCCTGGAATACTTTGTTGACGAAGCGTTGGTACGTTGCCCCCGCATTCTTTAGGCCGAATGGCATGACTCTGTAGCAATAAAGGCCTTGATCGGTTACAAAGGATGTCTTAGGGATATCCGGGGGGAACATTCTTGTCTGATTGTAATCCGAGAAAGCGTCCATGAAGCTTAGGAGCTCGTGTCCCGAGGTTGCGTCAATCAGAGTGTCGATGCTCGGCAGAGGGAAGGGATCTTTGGGGCAAGCCTTGTTGAGGTCGGTGAAATCAATACAAATTCTCCATGTCCCATTAGACTTCTTCACCATTACTACGTTTGACAACCATTCAGGGTAATTTACCTCCTGTATGAATCGGGCCTTCAACAATTTTTCTACCTCCTCTTTGATGGCGAGCTGACGCTCAGGGGCGAACTTGCGCCTCTTCTGCTGAACCGGTTTGGACCCCGGATCAACACTCAGGCGGTGGACCAAGAGTTTTTCGGAGATACCGGGCATGTCTGCAGCTGACCATGCGAAGAGGTCTTGGTTGGTCCGGATACACTTTACGATATCCGAGTATAGGGCGGACGAGAGGGTCTTGCTAACGAAGAACTTGTGGGTCAGCTCTTGCTCCGAGAAGAGTACCTCCTCCAATTCGTCCACCGGCTCGGAGGTCGGCCGAGCGGCATCTTGGGGAATTTCCAGTGTTTCTAATGAGAGAACGGGCCCGAGGGTGGAGGTCATATAACACTTGCGGGCTTGCTCCTGATTGCCCCTCACTTCTCCTACTCTGGCCCGGGTGGGGAATTTCATTTTGAGATGATAGGCAGAAGGGACGGCTTCAAGGGCGGCAAGGCCGGGTCGACCCAAAATGACATTGTAGGCTGCTGGGACATCCATGACCATGAAATCCATCGACTCCGTGCGGGTAGTAGGAGTTTTGCCGGCTGTGACATCGAGGGTGATTACCCCTTCAATAGTCACCGGCACTCCCGTGAACCCATGGAGCGTGTAGCCGGCGGGCTTGAGTCTGTCTCGGGAGAGCTTCAGACCCTTGAAGGCGTCGAGAAAGAGGATGTTAACGGAGCTACCGTTATCCACTAATATTCTCTCGACTTTGAAATTGGCCATGTGAAGACTGATGACGAGTGCGTCACAATGAGGGGTGCGGACACCCTCGAGATCTTCGTCAGAGAAGGTGACGGGCACTCCGAGGCCCTTGGGAGGAGGGGTGGTTCGGACCGAGTTCACTTCTCTAATAAAAGCTTTCCGAGAAGAGTTCGAGGAGCCCCCCATTGGACCCCCATGGATGAGGTGGAGGACTCGTTCTTCCTCAAACTCTGGTGTCTCTTCTCGTTCCGGACGTTTGTTAGCCCCCCGAGGCTGGGAAGGAAGCTCGGCTTGGTCCTTTCTCACGAATTTTGCCAACTGCCCCCTCTGGATAAGGGCTTCGATCTCGTTTCTTAGTGCACGGCAATCGTTGGTGTCGTGCCCATGGTTCCGGTGATAGCGGCACCATTTTTCTCTATCTCTTCTCTTGGCAGGGGTGTTCATCTTCGGAGCAGGAGGTAAGACCCCTTCTTTTTCGACTTCCATGAAAATGGCGGAGATGTTAGTGGTGAGGGGAGTGAACTTCTCAAATCTAGGGGGAGGTCGGCGCTGGCCGGCGTTATCTTTCTGGAGCTTCTTGGCTCCTTCTTCTTCCGTTCCCTTCCTCTTAAACCCAGAGGCAGGCACCTCCCAGTTGGGTCGCTCCTCGGCCTCTTCGGCCCGAATGTATTTTTCTGTGCGAAGGAGGAGGTCGGAAAAATCCTGTGGTGGCTTTTGGCGAGGGAGGAGCGGAGGTTGGAATTGAGGATATTGGATTGGAACGCCGCGGTAGCAACCGATTGGTCGAGGGATGCGATGGTTCTGGCTTCAGCTGTGAATCTCTTCACGTAATCCCTCAATTTCTCCCCCTTCTGTTGACGGAGGTGCAATAGTGAGATGCTGGTCTTCTCGGCCCTTCGGCTGCTGACAAAATGGGTGATGAAAAGGGTTTCGAACTGCTCGAAGGAGAATATTGACGCTGGGGCAAGGCGAGAGTACCATTCTCGAGCTGGGCCTTTGAGAGTTGCAGGGAATGTTTTGCAGAGGAGGGCATCGGAAGCTTGATGGAGGAGCATCAAAGTCTTAAAGCTTTCGATGTGATCAACTGGATCGGTCTCCCCAGTGTAATTCTCGAACTGGGGAGGTTTGAAACCGAACGGCACAGGGGCATCTACTATGGTCCGGGAGAATGGGGGTCGGCTAGGACGTAGGGTCCTCCCCCTAAGCTCCTCTTCTCGGTTTATCTGACCCAAGAGTTTTTCCACCTCATTTAGGCGGCGGTTCATGGTGTCATCTCTCTGACGGTAATCTGCCGAGCCACGGGACTCGTCTTCGTATGAGGGGGAGCGAGGGCTGCGGCGATGGTAACTTCGAGAACGACGAGGACTTGGGGTGCGCCTGGAGTTGGTAGGAGCGGGTCGAGGAGAAGGGGACCGTCGGCGAGGGCTTCGGACCGGAGGAGGGGATGGGAGCTTCGGCTCGATAGGATTCTGACGGAGGTTGAGGGCCTGCAGGACGGTCGCTTGGAACTGCTGGAACTCGGCACGGGTGATTGGTACCTCATTGTTCCTAGGCTGCTGCCGACCTGCGGGAGAGTGCCTCCTTCGGTAATGATCGGGGGAGTCCTTCCTCCCTCTTCGGATGGGAGACCTCCTGTACTCTCGGCGACGGGGGGATCACTCTTGCTGGCGGGAGGCTTCCTCCCGAGCCCGCTTTTCATCCAGATGACGACGGAGGTCATCATCTTCCGGGCGTTTGGGAGGGGCATTGTGGCGACCAGAGGCTCGGGGATGATGGGAGGCCATGGAGGCACTGGAGGCGTTGTGGATGGAGAGGTTCTCTTGGTGAAGAGGCTGTTTCTGAGGGTTAGGACCCTTTGGATCAGGAGGTGGAGGGTTCCGTTGGAGCGGCTCTTCCATGGTAGGGGGAAGTTGCCCTTGTTGCTGAGCGGGATCAGGAAGGACTTCTTGCTGGTCAGGGTTGGGCACTCGATTAGACCCTCTTGACCTAACTTTGCGAGGCGGCATGGCTGGAGAAGACCTGTTCACCGGGAAGAGGAGGGGTCTCTATTCGTTAGTTTCCCACAGACGGCGCCAATCTGTTGCCGCTAAATTTGGTGTGGGGGCAAACAGATAGAGTTGTGGATTCTTAGGGAAACTGAATAGAAAAACCTGTGTACCTGTTCCATCGGGCCTCGATCGTCGTTCCTGCCGTGCACCTGCAAAAAGTGCGAGACACCGGGGTTGTTCCCGGCGACGCACCCTCCGACGCTCAAGTCAGTAATCTGGCAGACTATGAAAGAGCGTAAAAACTGGTGAAGGATTGATTACCTCTTAATGGAGATGGATGGGGGGTATTTATAGGCGCCTCAGGGAACAGATTAGGCATGTAATTCCTGTGTATACAGATAAGGAATGTGATCCCTAATCCCCAGTGAAAGGATAGACATGAATCAGGCCGTTGATTAATATTAATCAGAAACCCTAATTCTATCCCTTCTGGACCGGGTTTGCTGCGGGTTGAAACCCGTACCCGGTTGAGGTGGATCCGTTTGCGGGTAAGTGGATCTTCGGGGAAGATAACTAGTACCCGCTTCAGACCCGTCGGTAGGTGAAATTACCGATTTACCCCTGAGCTTCAAGATTCGTGCCCCATCTGGACGGTTCCGATTTAACCCCATTTTTAGCCATATCAGTATCGTTTTGAATATGTGCCGTAGATACGTGTCCACTGACATACCTAGTATCTATCATAAATTTAAATTGTTGCCATGTACTCCCGTTTAACTGTTATTGTACATTAAGATAGAAATTGAAATGAATGATTGATATGTTCAACTATAGTGGTGAGTCTGCTTCCAAAAAATCATCTTTAACTCTTCTTGTTTATCAAATTGTGATTATGTGATTATAATAAAGTTAACCTAAAATATTAAAAAAGGAAGCACAGTGGATGGGATGCCACGTGTCATGGATTATGGGTGGCCTGCCCAAAGCCCAATTTTCACGCGTCTTATTATAGAGTAATGCTATATCCACTGTCAATTTCACTACCATTTTGTTTACTACCATTTTGTTCTCTATCTTAGGTGGCACACTCCAATAGGTAGGAGAAGACAGACTAGTTAGGAGAACTCTCCAATAGAAGTATGCCACCTAAGATAGAACAAAATAATAGTGAAATTGATAGTGGATGAAGCATTACTCCTTATTATATACTTAGGAATCTATTACAGATGGGTTACCGACAATGTCATGAGATTTTGGTCTGTAAACAACGGAGCGAATTTTGCAATTACAGCCCTCACATTTTCCGCCTTACATGTGTCATGTGTGCTTCGGCCAAAAACAAAATTTGCATGATTAACATTTATTCTTTGTATGTTGACAATTGACTTCTTCCTTTCCTTTCTATTTTCTTTCTATTTTCCTATTCAATCTACTAGTAATTTATATCGCACGTCCTAATAAATATATAATTTTAAAAAATAAAAAATTCGATGTAGTCTGATCTCGAATCTAAGACCTCTTTTATATTAGTTATGCACATGCAATACACATCTTAATAAATAGTTTTTTAAAAAAAATAAAAACTCTAACGCAGTGAGAACTCGAACCTGAAAACTCGTTCATCTCTAATATTATAATGAGAGAAGATCTTAGTGTCATTTGTCAATCTACCAATACGTACATCGCACGTGCTAACTAATATAATGGAAGTCTCAGCTTCGAGCCCTTACTATGTCAGGTTTTTTACTTAATTTTTTTATATTAAATATGCATCATATGTATAAATTAATATCCACCTATCTATCTATAATATAATATATATACTTACTATTTAATGGAAGAGTTTGTCACAAATAAATAGTTTTTAATATTTGTCTCAAAAGAAACTCCAATTTTTTACCAAACAAACATGTGCATCGCACGGGCAACTTCAAATCTATTTTCAACACGTGCTTTGCACGTACACATCAAAGTTTTTCCTTCTTAATTTTTAAAAAATACGTGTATCTCCCGTTCAGCTCCATTTTTTTAAAATTAAAGCATTCATTGCACGTGCTAATTACTGTTGACTTCCATGTATCGCACGTTAAACTCTAACTATTTATCAAAACGTGCATCGCACGTGAAAAATACTATTCTTATACCAATAGGAGAGAAAGTCTATCCCCTCTCTCCTTGAAATAGAGAAAGGAGAGTAAAAGTAGGGATTCCTTTTTAACTATTACATGCACTATGCATGGTTTTTATTAAAAAACAAAAACAAAATAAAAACCTTAATCCCTCAAATATAGTCTCTTTCCCTCTCACTTTTCCAACCTCACAAAATCTGACGGCTCTTCCCAAACTCACCCCTATCTTTACTCCCCCCCCCCCCCCCCCCCCCCCCCTCCCCCCGCAGCTTTAGTAATATTCAATTGTATAACATTATGGTTTGACAGTGATTCTCTAAACTATCTGCTTATGTGAGGATAATAATGAACATTTCAGTAACTACAGTATGAATGATATTAATAAGTTTCTCACAATTCTCTCTTTTTTTTTTTTTTTTGAGTTCTATATAAATTTATGAGTTAACTACAGTATGAATGATATTAATAAGTTTCTCACAATTCTCTCGTTTTTTTTTTTTTTTTGAGTTCTATATAAATTTATGTGTTCCTCAAAATTATTTTAGTTTGTGGACTTTGCACAGGATAACGCTAGTATTATTTATGTACGTGCGTCACATGTATTGATAGATTTACAAAAGACGCTAAAGCATTCTCCCATTATAATATTAGTGATTTAATTTAGTTAATAAGTCAAGTTAATTAAATTTTGAACTAGTATATATGCTTCTGTATATAAAGTTAGTCTTGTTTGATTTACTTATATAATTTTATAGAATGCAAATAGATATAAATGTATATGTCATTGTTATGCTTATCCAAAATAATATTCTGGCTAACTCTTCAAATTATATTTCCTACCAAAAATATACTTTTGGCCATTCATCTAAATTTTCATGGGAAGGAAAATCAAACAACATCACAAAATAACTAAACAAAATGCTAGACATATATGAGTTTTTACCTCAAACATACATTATAAATACATTGAGGTTCACTTCTCACTCAAAGATAAAAACCGGGTTCCAATGCATTTATAATGTATGCTTAGGGTAAAAACTCATATATAACTAATATTGTTGTAGTTATAAATAATTAGCTTGTCTGAGAATGATAAAGTGCAAATTAAATATTAATTAAACCTATTGTAGTATATCTTGTTTTAAGTGCAACTAGTAAAATAGTTAACTATCCTAATTTAAGTTGAGAAGTTTAAGTTCACACTATAGTGAGTAAATATGTATAATGTATATACTTCCAAACTTAAAACAATAAATGGTTTACTAAATGTTGATATTAATATACTTCTTATAAAAATTTTAGAAATTAATTAGCTTTTAGTGAGGTAAATGTGAAAGATTGTCGCTGGAGAAGCATATGAAGGTGGAAGCAGTGGGGGTCGCGAGGACCGCGAGTCTTGTATAGTGTGGGGCCTGTGGGCTACAATTGAAAAGAGCCACCGCTATTCGTTGTCCACATGATTGTAGTGGACAAGGAGAAAATACCACAAGTGGATGTAAGAAAGAACCCCAGCGGACTGAACCGAACGTTTCGAACCTGGATTCAATAATTAAGTTCACGTCCGTCATTAAATCTAATACCAATAGTTGTACTCATTATTCCTCCTTTTTATTGAGAGATGGCGACCAACACCGGCGATGCAGCAGAATAGATTAGAGCAATGAGGATGGTAAGGTAGATGAGACGAATCAATCGAACAACCAAACAAATAGATCTACCAATCCAACACAAACACATGAGTATTTATCCCGGTTAGCTTTCGCATTGGAGGAAAAATATGGAGAGATATAATATTCAACTAGAAAATATTAAAGGAGTTAGTGATTCACTCAATACAAGGAATTAAAAAACTCACTCATAAAAAACTCTCTCTCTCAAATTTTTCTTTGCAATGAAGAAAATAATCAATGAAGTACCTCATCCCTCATATTAGAGACTATTACAATAAATAGAATAAGAATAGTGAGAACTATAGGTTAGTCTTGATATCTCATTCGTCCGATATATTATTTGGAAGAAAGTACTGAATAGGAGTCGTACAATCTGACTTGGAGTTGAAGATTGAGTCTGAAATATCACCAAGATAAAACCCAAAACAATACAGCTGGCGGCGACGGTAGACTGCACAACAATGCGATCGACCGCAATACACCAATTCCATTCCAGAGAATGGGCAGTCGACTGCGCGGTCGGGGGACGCAGTGGACTTTCAGACCCTGTGATGTTAGCTGTTGCTTTCTATTTCTGACTTCAACAGACTTCAATGCTTTGACCTCCGTACTTCGTTTCTTATTCTAATCTGAATTATGAGTATACAAGACATAATTCTAACATTTTTTTCATAATTAACAAAAAAGAGAGGGTTATAATGGAAAAGGTGACGGGTGTGGAATTCATATATATTTTTTGTATGGAGAAAGTGAGATGGGGGAAAATCGTAATTAGGAAGTACACTTGACATAGAAGGAAATTAAAGAAGTGTTAAGTTGCTTGTCTTCCATGGTGCACCTAAGAAACATACGCACTTATAGTTACTGCCTACATGATCTATGGCCCCATATCTTTTGGAGCAATATGATTTCCACCGAATGTAATCTACCTCTGCCCAAATGTTCCACTGACTTGATTGTTTGAGGAACATACCGAAAGAAAAATGCATGAACTTTTTCATAACGTCTTTGTTGTAGAGTACCGAACCTGAATAACTAATTGAGAAAAAAAGGAAGACTATCAAATATTAAAACAAGAAATAAAAAGTTTAGGTCACAAAGGAATTGCTATCTGTTAAAGTGAATCCAAATTAAAAGCTATCTTGAATGGATAACTAAGCCAGTAGACTAATTTGGTAAATCTAGTAAATGAATCAGCCTTAACTTTGGAATCAGGATTCATTCAATGGATCTACACATTAACTAATCTTAAATTATTCCTACTTGGAAAGCACTTTCCAATCTGTCCCATTTTTGCTGAAGAAAGATCCCTGGATATTGTCCAAGGTATACCGGTAACGAGCCCACAAGTTTAACATTTCCCCTCCTTTTCAATGTACCAGTAACTGCATGTCCGATGCACCCTTTAATTAGTATTTTTTTTATATAGTAAATAATAAAACATTTCTTTACTTATTAAATATTTTTTACAAATTACTCCTATTGTTACAAACTTTTATTTTATATGAGTGACATTTTTGTAAATAATTATGTCGTAAATAAATTTGAACTTTTGAGAGTATCTCTACTATTTTAATGGGAGAGTTGGGGTTTGTAACAAACAAATCCTAACTTTGTAACTATATAAACACGTATAATATGCGTTCAAACTATATCCAACAAATATAAATGTGCACCGCACGTGTAGCCCAAATCAAAATTTTCAAATATAAACTTTTTTTTCTTATTCAATATATATTCATTTAATTTGATGACTTTACTTTTTTTAGACGTGCATCGAACGTACATTATACTAGTTGCAGTAACTAACAACAGTTGAGTAAATAATAAATGATTAATATAACTCACACTTAAAAATGAATAATTGAGATTAGATGCTTGAATAATTGAGATTAGATGCTTGAATGAATATCTACATACAGATAGTCTACAAATAACAATTCCAATTCTCCTATAGTTTAATGGTGCAATCATCAAGTTCCCAATTTTGCGGGAAGGGAATATCAAGTGGTGGGTCAACTTGGTTATTAACTTGCATATACTAGGTGATTTCGATGGGTCCCCACATTTTTTTAAAAAAATTTATAATCCCGAGTTGTGGAAATTACAGTAATATTTTTCGATATGTGTAATTAAATTAAAACCGATGATATAGTGGAAGATAATACCACGTCAACTTGCGCAGAACTTGGAGTCATTTATTTATTTTTGTTTCCCGTGGCCAAGTCAACTCCTTAAGTCGTTGATCACAAATAAATAGAAATGTGATTCGATAAAGATGTTTTTTTTGATGAAACGGATAGAGTCGAAAGACTCCAGCCATGCATTAATAATAAGGTAATACAATAGTTGGGTTTTACAAGACGTAAAACAAAAGTACAATAGCCACACCTCCTAACTATGAACAAAAATATTACAGACCAGAAGAGCAAAATCCTCAAGAAGCAGGGTCGAAAGAGCCAAATGGAAAGCCCCTACGCCTATACGCTGCACAGTCAACAAAACGGTCGCTGCTCGCAGGGAAACAGAGAGGAAACTCCGATCCGATCGCTCCGTCGAAAAGCAATCCAGTAGGATGGAGTCGCCTAACAGAGAGAAGTCAGCGTCGCATCTCTAACTCCACACCACTGAGAGCCGGGAACAATAAGACACCCAAACCACCCATAGTCGAAGGAAACTCAATGAACATATGGAATAAACGATTAAAAGCCCGCCAAAGCATAATACGGCACTAAGGAAAATTAGAAAGAAAGGTAATGCAAACTAAAGAACAGTTGAAAACATGAACATCAACACTGATCAAAAGCAGCATAGAACAGCTCAAAGGCATCACAAAGCATAACATCCATATAGCTAAATACAAGCATCAGACATGGATAACTAACAAGTATCATCGATGGCATCAAAAAGAAAATGAACATAAGTACTCCTTAATACAAAAAATCCAACACCACAGAAGCTCCGATAACATCCCAGAGAGAAGCAAGCATCAAAACTGCGGAAAGATAAGCAGAAAACAGCTAAGAAAAAGATCAGCTAGCTGATCTCGTCAAGACGAGAGAGCAACACGAAGAACGACCATTCTGATGCTACACACAAGAGCTCAATCGGGGAAACATCATGGATACCAACTGATTGTGATAGGAGCGTTACCAAAAACTTAGAAAAAGTGGATACACCCTGATGAAACAAGGGCAAAAACAAGCCCAACAAGAACGCTACTAAGTGCAAAATATGGTATGTTGCCTACCCTTCAAGCCTGCAACCAAAACATCAATAGAGAGAGTATAAGAAAACCACCACTAAATTTCTAATCAGCCGCACACAGAAGAAAGAAAGCACTGCAATCTTAGACGAAGAAAAGCAAATAGAGAAACCAGAGCAGTAGAATAGGAAAATATAAACTTCCAAATTCTCTAAAAATTAAATTGCATTGAGGTTAGAAAGGCAAACTGAAGCATTCTCCAGTCGCTCAGCACACATAGCATCCCTAGCTACCAATTTTAATGAGGAATTCCAAAACTTGAATAAGAACAGGAATTCATCGACTAACGAAAGAATAGGCGAGTGACTGTGACGAAATAATCTGTTATTCCTTTCCTTCCAAATAATCCAAAAAATAATTTGGAGAGATAGGATCCACGACTTGTGGAAAGCACGCTTAGGAGGACGTTTCGTCCAGCAATCAACCAGACTGAGAGGACAGTCGCCCGCTTCCCAAGCTAGGACAGAAATTTTCCAAAGAGAACGGGAGTAATCACAGTCTAAAAATAGATGATCAGCACTCTCGTGCTCCGCATCACACAGAGGGCATAATTGTCCCCATGCTAGATTTCTCTTATTGAGGTTGTCAACCGTTAGAAGTTTATTGTTGAGAGCTAACCAAACCATAATTTTGACCTTCAAAGGAGCACAAGTCTTCCAGACCAGGTTGTAGAAAGGAGATAGAGTACCTCTAAAATTAAGGAATTGATAGAAAGAACGGACTGAGAAAATCCTTGACGAATTCCAGCGCCAAAACAGTACCTCTTTGTCGAACCAAACCGCATTGTTGAGAATAACAAACAGATCATCCCAATCATGGGCTAAATGGGGAGGAAGCTCGGCAGATAGGGGAATCGACCATTCCCTAATACCATCGTTGATACTGAGGTAGTCAGACACCAAGGCGAAAGGATTGGTAGCCAAACGGAAAATAGGAGGGAAAGCGGTCGCTAAAGAGAACTGACCAATCCATATATCGGTCCAGAACCTAGTCCTAGAGCCCTCGGCGCAACCGTGGCTTAATCCACAAAGAAAAGCTGCTGAAGCTTTCCAAATGCCTTTCCAAAAGGGTGAAGCAAGTCTAGGGGGCTGACCTAGAAAACACCACCAATCATTGGAGTTAAGGTAATTGGATTTGATACATTTGATCCAGGGAAGATCCTCTAAAATGAGAAATCTCCAAATCCATTTACCAAGTAAAGCCAGGTTTTGGTGCCTAAGGTCTAACACCCCCAAACCTCCTGCGATTTTCGAGGAGCATATGCGCTTCCAGTTACAAAGATGGGATCCCGGTTTGTAATCGGAAGAGCCAGACCAGAGGAAATTGCTTCTGATCTGATCAATTCTTTTGATCACCCAAGAAGGGAGGAAGTAGAAAGACATCATGTACAAGGGAATTGAAGATAGAACTGAGTTGATCAGGATTAGTCTACCACCGCGAGAAAGTTGCCTTCCTGACCAAATCGAAAGTCTGGATTCAATCTTATCAATCATGGGGGACCAGTCCGATTTATGAAGCATACCCCACCTCAGAGGGATGCCTAAATACGTTACCGGGAAAGACGCTACCGGGCAATTAAAGAATTCAGAGATTTCGTTCTGCCTGTTAGGAGAGCCTCCTAACCAAATGACTGAAGATTTATGAAAATTGATAGATAGACCAGAAACGAGTTCAAAATAATAGAGAAGAAGTTTCAGATTCCTAAGAGTATGAGGATTCGGCTTGGCCAGGATAATGGTATCATCGGCATACTGAAGATTCAGTACGCCGTTGAAGAGACGGGATCCACCCAGTCCATCAATCACCTGGGTATCCAAAGCGTTGCGAAGAAGCTTTCTGAACACGTCAGCTACCAGCGAGAAAAGGAAAGAAGAAAGAGGGTCACCTTGCCTGAGACCACATTTGATTTTAAATTTGTGACCCTCTGATCCGTTAATGAGGATGGAGGAAGTTCCCACGAAGAGACTGGATTTAATCCAAGCAATCCACTTGGGACCGAAACCCCTATGGATAAGGATATCAAAGAGGAACTCCCAAGAAACATTATTGTAAGCTTTTTGAAAGTCCAATTTGAGAAGGATCCCCTCAGACTTGGACTTATGACAATAAGAGATGATTTCTTGGGCCGCAGCCACGCTATCGAGAATGAATCTATCTTTAATGAAACCCGATTGGGCAGGGTCGATAAGGGAGGAAATAGCTTCACCGAGCCTAATCGAGAGAACCTTCATAATAATTTTGAACGTGGTATTGATGAGACTAATCGGTCTGAAATTCGCTACCGTGTTAGCTCCAAGAACTTAAGGAATAAGAACTATATGCGCATAGTTGATGCAATCGAAAGAGAATGAACCTGAATGGAGGTCAGCAAACATCCGGAAGAGGTCATCTTTTAACCAGAGCCAAAATTTTTGAAAAAAAAAGGCCGGAAAACCGTCCGGCCCAGGCACGGCGTCGCTTTTTAAGGCGAAGACCGCCGCTTTGATTTCGTCCATTGAAAATGGAGCATCAAGCGCAGAAAGATCGTAATTCACCTCCCCGTAAAGCTGATCCCAATCTAGGCTCAGAGTCCTCGGTTTGGGAGAGCCAAGGAGGTTTTTATAGAAACGCAGGAAAGACAAGTGGATGTCCTCAATCGATGAGAGATCCGTACCATCTTGAGAAATGGAGGAGATGTGATTACATCTCTGCCTATGGGAAGCAAAATTATGGAAAAAAGCAGTATTGCAATCCTCCTCTTTGAGCCACCGAAATTTGGCTCTTTGAGCCCATTTCAAGTGGTCTTGCCGGAGGATATCCGAAAATTCCGATTTACAAGAACGCCGTTCATTGAACAAATTAATCGAGATAGGGCCTTACTCCTCCATTTTGTCAATAGATTCAATGGTGGAAAGGAGATACTTTTTAAGAAAATTGGTGTTGAATTGTCTTTCGTTGCGCCAAATCTTACAGCCGAATTTGATCGCATGAAGTTTAAGAAGAATGGATCCCAATCCGGAAGATCCAGAGATCGCCGAGAGACATTCATAGACAAGGTTAACGAAAACCTGGTCTTCCAGCCAAAAATTTTCAAATCTAAATTGATGATGGCGAGGGAAGAGAAAGTCCGAATGCAGCACGATGGGAACGTGGTCGGATGAGGGATTAGGTAAAGCTTGCGCGAACGAGTTGTGGAATCGGTCTATCCATTCGTTGGATACTAAGAAACGGTCGAGCTTCGCCATCAAGGGGTTAATGTAAGAATGTGAAAAATACATTACTCATCTTAGTTATAATTATGTCATTACTATTTTGGATGCTATGTCTGATATAAATCAGCTCATGATGGGGATAACAACCCGACCGTGTGATTCTTGCACGAATCTCGAAATCTTTAAAGGCAAGATACACATTTCACAGTAGCTACAGTTCCACGATTCAAACATGGGCAGATAACAAGCCCATCTCCCCAACTCAGCCCACGAGTTTGGACAACCAGCAACCCATTCAGGGAAGATTGACCAGCCGATTAAGAATGGTAATAAAACCCCTGAGATTAGGGAGATATTAATTGATTAAATCCTTAAATTAAAGGTCTCCAAATCAGTTAAGTGAATCTTCTCTAACTGCTCATTCTCAAGCCTATAAATACGACTCCTCATCATATTTTATCAGGTAATCAATCTTTTGCCCACTAAACCCAGTTTATTACTTCTGGTTACTGACTTGATTATCGAAGGGTTTGTCGCCAGGATCACCCCCGCTGTTTTAGGCTGCCTTCACAGGTTTTCGGCGGGACACCAAACAATGCAACCACCATAATCTCCATAAAAAATCCATGAATACTAGCCTCACATCTGGATTTGATCAAGGGTGGAGATCTAAGCTTTCACAAAAATACAAGAACTCATCAACTGTTGCTCCCACACTGAAAAAAGCAGCATCAGATTAGTGTCGTATGTGGGAATACACAGATCCAGCCTCCCACTCCGATCTGTCATCCCAGGAGCCTCCTAAAATGGCTCCAAAAGCAAAGAAGAAGGTGGTTGCGAGTCGTCAGCTGGACCTCTCGCCTCCTCCTCCTCTGATGAGCTCATCCAGAGGCGGGGCGGCCACTCAAGGGCCGTAGCAACCGCGCTCTGAATGAAGGCAGAGCCCCGACCCCCCGCCTCTCGCTCGACAGGATGGTGAGCCGACTGTCCTGTAGGGTCGGACCTCCAAAACCTCAATAACAATAGGTAACAAGAGGAACACCTCTGTCACCGCATTGAGTTCAACCTCTCCCAGAACGGGGGTGCTCGTTTGAAGCGCCATCAAAGCCGCAGTAGTTACTCCCCCCCAGACGAGCGGAGCGAAGCCTTTCTTCCGTGGAGCGGCACGCCCTGAAGACCGACCAAGAGGAAGGAGGTCCGGTGACCCGGGTCGAGTTTCATGAACGAGATCCTGCAAGCACTCCGAGGGAGATCCATGAACGACCGCGGTACGAAAAACCTATTCATCGGTCCAGTCGATAATGAGAAGTCCTACGGGAAAACCCAATCCGAGGGACGAGAAAATGCGGTCCTAAAACAACTGCAGGAAATGGAAGACCGACTCGCTCGCATAAGGGAAGACGAGAAGCAATCAAACAAGGGATACTTGCTGGTCCGCCACCCTTCTCTTCTTCCATTCTTTGAAGCCCCGATCCCATGAGCTTCAAACCCCCTGTTTCGAGACCTACAAAGGGGGTCCGACCCAGCTGATCACATTGAGAGCTTCAAAACTCTCATGATGATTCACAGTGTGTCGGATGCCGGGGTTCTATGAGAGAGTGGTACTCTCGACTAGATACAAGCTCCATCAACTACTTCGACCAGCTCGAGGAAAGCTTCCTAGCCCACATTGTGACCAGCCACAAAGTAGAGAAGACGAGCACCTCCTTACTCGATTTAAGGCAGAAAGACGGAGAGGCGCTCTGGGACTTCGTCTAAAGGTTTACAGCAGAGGATTGTTCTATTTCCTCCCTTGATGCCAGGGTCGCGGCAGCTGCTTTCAGGCACAATGTCTAGCACAACCTTCGAAAGATCTCTCTGCCCAAGAAGCCTCCTACAGACTTTTCAGACCTCCTTATCCGAAACGAGAAGTATGTCCGGGCTGAGGAGGCTCTACATCCTAGAGGACGAAAAGAGTCTCTGCCAAAGGGTAAAAGGAAGAAGGATAGCAGTGGTGCTCCGTCTTCCCCCTCGATTTGATGGAGCTCCCCTACTATAGAAGTTCGATCGGCTTCGAACTAGCAGACGAGTTGGAAGAAGTCCTCTTCTCGGAGGAAAACCCCACCAAGAGGTTCCTAGTAAGCAAGGCATTGCCCACCGGGCTCGACAAAGAGATTATTGCCTGCATTTGAATGAACCAAGACTTGTTTACATGGATAGCCTCGGACATGCCGAGCATTTTCGAATATCTGATAATGCACAAGCTAAGCGTCGACCCGAAGGCGAAACTGGTCCAAATGAGGCACTGAAAGTTTGCCCTAAACCGACAACAAGCTGTGAAAGAGGAACTTGATAAACTTCTCAGTGTCAATTTCATCCAGGAAATCAACCACCCATAGTGGTTGGCAAATTTCGTCATGGTGCAAAATACAAGAGGTAAATGGAGGATATGTATTGAATTTACCAACCTCAACGAGACATGCCCAAAAGATAATTTTCCTCTTCCAAGTATCGACACTTTGATAGATGCTACCTCCGGACATGAACTCCTAAGCTTCATTGATGCCTTCTTCGGATGTAATCAAATACGCATGTTCCCCCCGGATATTTCGAAGGCTTCCTTTGTCACCCTTCACGGCCTCTACTACTACCGGGTTATGCCGTTCAGATTGAAGAATGCGGGGGCCACCTATCGTCTAGTCAAAAAAGTCTTCAAATAGTAGATTGGACGAAATATGGAAGTATATGTGGACGACATGCTCGTTAAAAGCAACACAAAGGGAGACTAAGTCAAGGACCTCAAGCAAGCCTTTAGTGTCCCGGGGGAGAATAACATGAGGTTAAACCCCTCCAAATGCGCCTTCGACGTATCCTCGGGAAAATTCCTCGGCTTTATAGCCAGCCAAAGGGGAATAGAGGCTAACCTAGAGAAAATCCTGGCTATCCTCAACATGACACCCTTAACAAACATCAAAGAGGTCCAAAGGCTCATGGGTAGGCTAGCGGCTATCAGACAATTCCTCTCAAAATCTGGGGAGAAGTTCCTCCCCTTCTTTAAAGCCCTCCGGGGAGCGAAGAACTTTTAATGGGGGAGTCTAAGCAAAAAGCCTTCATCCGATTGAAGGAATACCTCTTCAATCCCCTTCTACTAAGCAAACCCGAGCCGGGACAGGTCTTCTACCTCTACCTAGTGGCATCTGAGCACACCCTCAATGTTGTCCTAGTCCGAAAGAAAGATGGGGTTCACAAACCCATCTACTATGTGAGCGAAGTGTTCCACAATGCTGAACTTCGGTACGCCAAAATGGAGAAAATAGGCTACACCTTGGTTATGGCGGCACAGAAGCTTTGCCCATACTTCTAGACCCACTTTGTCCAGGTCCTCATCAACCAACCCTTGAAGCAAATCCTCCTCAAGTCGGAAAACTCCAGATAACTGTTCCAGTGGTCAATCAAGTTGATTCAACAAGACATCATTTTTGAGCCGAGGACAACCATCAAGGGTCAAACCCTGGCTGAGTTCATTACAAAATACAGTATCCCAGAACAGTCCGAAGTTCAAAAGGACACGCCATCCTAGGATCTTTACATCGATGGGTCTTCCTGTGATGGAGGAAGTAGAGCAAGTGTAACACTGCTGGGTTCCAAACAAGTTTAGCCTTCAGTACTCTTTGCGCCTTAGTTTCCAGACCTCTAATAATGAGGCTGAGCATGAGGCGCTAATTGCTAGGTTCCTTTTGGCCCGTAAGGCTGGGGCAAGGCGGGCGCGAGCCTTTAGTGATTCTAAACTAGTGGTAAAATAGATCTCCGAAGAGTACGACGCCTGATACAATTGCATGATTCAGTACCTGGCCTATGTTAAAGGGCTCTTGGCGGACTTCGAAGAAGCTTCAGTCACTCGCATCCCTTGAGAAGAGAATAACAAGGCGGGCCCCCTAACCAAGCTAGCATCTTCCTCCTTCGAAGGCCTTGATTGCACCGTGCTTATAGAAGTCTTTGTCTAACCAAGTATAGAAAAACTGAACGCCAAGGTTCTTTGCATTGGACCTCAAACACGATCGGCGAGCTAGATGGAACTGACTCTGAATTTTCTTGAAAATAGGGTCTTACCACCGGAATCAACCAAAGCATGAAAAATTCGAGTTCGGGCAGAAAGTTACGTGCTCATCGGGGGATATTATTCAAACGATCGTACACTATGATTGATGGAATACCCTATCTCCAATGCCTGACTCCCGAAGAAGCCCAATATACCTTCCAGTAGATTCATGAAGGAGTCGGTAGCTGTCATATGCTAGCTAGATCACTCACAAGAAAGATCCTGAATCACGGGTAGTACTGGCAAACTCTATTGCAGGATGCTCATGAACTTTTCTGAAGTTGTGGCCCCTGTCAAACGTTCTCTTCCATCAAGCACACCCCCCAAGTCGAGCTCATGTCATTGGTGAGTCTAGCCCCTTTTGCCATGTGGGAGATGGATCTAGTTGGGCCCTTCCCGAAGGCAACGAGTCAATGATGCTTTCTAATTATGGCCATCGACTATTTTACCAAGTGGATCAAGGCTGAGCCCCTCACCTCCATAACCGAGTATCAAGCTCAGCAACTATTTTGGAAACACATTGTGTGCAGATTCGAGATCCCCCGAATTCAAACAACAGTACCCAGCTCGCCGGAAAGGGATTCCACAAGTTCTGCATAGATTTTTGGTCCAACAAAGGTTCTCGTCCATCTCCCATCCTTAGTCCAATGGCCGGTACAAAGATTCTGGACGGCCTTAAGAAACGTCTAGATGACACCCCCAAGGGATTGTGGGTCGAAGAACACCCAAGTGTGCTTTGGTCGTACAGAACGACCAAGAGAATTCCTACAGAAGAGTTACAATTCAATCTTACGTTCGGAACCAAAGGCGTAATCCACTTGGAGATCGGCCTGCCTTCGCCTCGAATAATGAGTTTCATTGAGGATCTGGACTCGGAGGGGATCAAGGCCAACCCTGGATCTCCTAGAGGAAGTACAAGAGAAGTTGGCCATCAGAAAGAGCATCTACCGACAGAGAATAGAACAATTTCAATATAAGATAGTTCAACCTGTAAAAATCAAGGAGGGTGACTTGGTCCATTGGAAGTGTAACCCCTATTTTTCCAAAAATGTATTTTTGTGTATTTTCTATATTTTAAAAATTTCTCCAAATTATTTTTCCGGTTTTCAAATTTTTTTTTGTCAAAATGTATTTTTTTGGATCTTCTATTTTAAAATCTGTTTTCGATTAATAATTTTAAATTGTAACTATTTTCTATGAGTTTATATTGAAATAAAATTCCTAGTTTTGTTATTATTTCTCTTATTATTATTATTACTGTTATTATTGTTATTATTATTACTAATTTTGGCGGGTTATTGAAAACCCATTTCTATGTGCTAATTATATTGTATCTATTTCAAATAAATACTATTTTGCAATGTAAATTACATTTTTTTGTAAACAATATTTTTATTTGTTATTTAATCTTGCTATTTAATTTTAAAACCCTATTTTATTTAAATTATAAATACCCATTACCTTATTAACCAAACCCAACTATAACAATAATAATCCTATTCACAAAGTCACCTAAACCATAATAAAAGTAACCAAGCCGGGGTTTAAGGGAAAGATCTAGTAGTGGGAAAGCATAGAAATGTGTACTTAGAAGGGGGCCCATATTTTCTATCTGATTATCTGTTATCTGTATGAGATCATGTTACATGATCGTCTTTTATCTGTTATCTGTTATCTGTGTGAGATCATGTTATATGATCGTCTGTTATTTGTTATCTGTATGAGATCATGTTACATGATCGTCTGTTATCTGGTATCTGTCTGAACCCTGAGTACACGGCCCTATATGGTCCCGTACGAAATCTAAAACGTAACTGTTTGTTGTAGTAACCATGTGTTATAATATGGGGCGCATGAAGTGCTACCTAGATAGTAAAATAACAAGACTTGACATGACATAATCTAATTTTCTGTATACCTGATTATCCTGTTACATGATTACCTGTTACTTGTATACCTGTTACCTGATACATGATACATGCTTGCTTGACACCTGGCTACATGATACATGAGACTTGTTTACATGAGACTTGATACGTGACACTTGATGCATGATTTCACGACACTTGACACCTAATGCATGTTTACATGATGCCATTCATACCAATTCACCTTACCATGCTAGTTGTTATATGTTGGCATGTGATTAGTTAGTTTTTTCCATGTGCTTGTGTCCTACATTATAAGTGGCCCGTAACTTGCAATTGACGGGTACTTGTTTTTCTCTTTTCTTCTTTCCTGCATTCGTTGAATTGCAGAATTTGGAGAACAGGTTCCAGATGGTATTGGTGACATGAGATACTAGTTGCTGGAGTTTTGTTATCATTATTTCTTGTTTTCTTGCTTTAAACAATATTGTATTCTTGTATTTGGATTTATTCTTGTATTTAGGCAATATAACCCAGGATATTTGTTTTATTCAGATCATGACTATTTGATATTAATATATTTTATTTCAAGTACTCTTGTAGGTATTTGGTTCATATGTGCATGTGGTTGACTTTTTTGGCTTCCGACTCTGATTATATTGTGATATGTTGTAAAGATTCTTAAACAGCTTATGGATGATGAAAATCATTCGCTGGGCTTTTGTTACATATCCATATTCCGTATTCTTTTTGGGAAGCAGGGCATGACAGGAAGCTCAAAATTTTTGAGCCAAGTAAAAATTGGAATCTCACTCCGAACTGGGGATTCCCTTACAAGGTCTCCCAAGAGGTTCATCCAGGGACCTACGGACTTGAGAACCTAGGGGACAGGGTTGTTAGTGGTCCATCCCCTGCCCCTCGGCATGATAATCCTGGTCTGTAATACCCCGTGATATATATATATATATATATATATATATATATGGGTTTTGCTCAGTTGAAAACGTGTCCGTTTTCAATGGGTTGGAAATCACCAATCTCCACCGTCCGATCGATCTTGATCTTGATCAGCGGATCAGATCAAGATCCGCTTAAGTCTCCCACTAACGTTCCCAAAAGCGGAGGGGTATTTTTGTCACTTCACGCCAAAAAAACGTTTGGGACTTAGCATTTTTTGGCGTGGAGTTTTTTTTTTGTCGAAAAATTCACTTAGGCCGTTGTTTCCCCGTTGTTGGAAACAATGGCCTAAGTTGTTTTTTTATAAAAAAACATACTTTGGCCGTTGTTTCCAATAACAGCCTAGGTATGTACAAGTGTTTTTCCAAACACTTGTACATACCCAAATCTACCTCACTCTGTCATCGTCACACACTTTCTCTCTTTCTCTTGAGCTCCCGAAACCCATCCCCAAACCCTAGTTCACTCTCCCAACTCCTTGGAATCGATTTGTTTGCCTTCTCGAACTCCCCATCTTGTGGAAAGCTCTCTATCTCTCTCTCCATCTCCCGAATACAGCAAACCCTAATTTAACATCCAAACTCTTAAATCATCTGAACCCTAGCACAGATTCCCTTCCTTTCTCTACAACAGCGCGAAGCGGCTTCTAACATCTTCGTCAACTCTCTATCTCTCTCTTTCGACCAGGTTTTGACTTAATCCCAATTTACCATAATGAACTATGTTAATTTATTGAATTTTTATTTCAATTTTGGAGTTGGGTTTTTTTGAATTATGCGTAGTAGTCTAGTCTATAATTTAGAGAGTATATAATTAGCTCTGATCATGTATGTTGTATATATTTTGTTGACATTTTCGTAGATACAGTGTTAGTTGTAGTGGTGGAATATAGGAGAAGCAAATAAACGTGATAAAAAAATTCAATTTGTACGAGTAGGTCGGATTCGCCGCGTAGAAGGTAACGGAACTTGTAGAGGCGATTTCCGTCTCACGATTTGTGAGATACGTCCGTTTTTCATTTTTATTCAATACAACGGATATAAAGTGATACACGGCCATATCTTTCAAACCGAGAGTCACAACTCACCTCTGCAAGTTCCGATGGCTTGTGTTTGGTGTGCCAGAGTTGACGCCCAATTTTAGGAAATTTTTCTTCTCGTTTTTGTTGTTTTGACGCGTATATAAAAAACTTTTAATCCACATCGAAATTTGTGGAATACGTTATGTATAGAAAATTGCTTAAACCAAGTCCAAATAAAACGAAACTATGCGAGTAGGTTCGTCTCGCCACTCACAAGTCATACCAACCTGTACATGTGAGTTCCGACCCGCGGTTTGCGAGATACGTCAATGTATTGCTTTCCGCTCAGTTTTGAATAGTGAAAACGATACACGTCTCGCCACTCACAAGTCATACCAACCTATACATGTGAGTTCCGACCCGCGGTTTGCGAGATACGTCAATGTATTGCTTTCTGCTCAGTTTTGAATAGTGAAAACGATACACGGCCGTATCTTTCAAACCGTGGGTCGGAACTCCCATGTACAAGTTGCGTTGGCTTGTGTGCGGAGAGCTCGACCCAACAACCAAATTTTGGAATTTTTGCATCTCTTTATGTTGTTTTGACGCGTATATGAAAAAACTTCAATCTACCTCGAAATTTTTTTAGTACGGTCTCTCCTCAAAAATGCTTAAACGAAATTCAAAAAATACGAAACGGTGCACGTAGGTTGGGCTAACCATTCACAATGCAACGGAACTTGTATTTGCGAGTTCCGACCCACGGTTTGCAAGATACGTCAATGTATCGCTTCCCGCTATTTTTTAAAGAGTGAAAGTGATACACGGACGTATATTTCAAACCGTGGGTCGGAACTCACTTCTACAAGTTGCGTTGGCTTGTGTTTGGTGTGCCGTAGTTGACAACAAAATTTTAGAATTTTTGCATCTCGTTTGTGTTGTTTTGATGCGTATATGAAAAAACTTCAATCTACCTCGAAATTTTTTTAGTACGGTCTCTCCTAAAAAATTCTTAAACGAAATCTAAAAAATACGAAACGGTGCACGTAGATTGGGCTAACCATTCACAATGCAACAGAACTTGTATTTGCGAGTTTCGACCCACGGTTTGCGAGATACGTCAATGTATCGCTTCCCGCTCTTTTTTAAAGAGTGAAAGTGATACACTGACGTATATTTCAAACTGTGGGTCGGAACTCACTTCTATAAGTTGCGTTGGCTTGTGTTTGGTGTGCCCTAGATGACGGCAAAATTTAGGAATTTTTGCATCTCGTTTGTATTGTTTTGACACGTATAAGCGAACTTTTGAAATTTTTGCATCTCGTTGGTTTGTGTTTGCTAATTCTCGGCGAGTAATTAGTTTCATATATGCGAACTTTGTTACAGAAAAATAGCTAGAACGAGGAGAACCGGAAGGGGAAGGACATCCCAGGAAGCACGGGGGGAACATTCCACAGAGAATGTGAGAAATATTAATTTGTATTGTTCCTAATTTTGTATTTAGTGATATTGATTTTAGAATAATAATAATTATGTTTTTTAGTTCGTATAGGTTGGTGCATTCTCTTCGATGACAGGACATCGTGGTCCAGGACCAATATATCCCGGCGAACTGACCTTGCAAGATCGACACAGATCTGCGGCAGTGTGGGGTAGGACAACGCAGAGGTGTAATTTCCGCACCCACTAGACCATGAAGGTGTATCCACGTATTGTCGAGTACCTAGTAGAGGCCGGTTTCTATGAAATCAGCATGATGGGGAATGTTAAACTCGACCGAGCACTTCTCTCTGCACTCGTGGACCGCTGGAGGCCAGAGTCGTATACGTTCCATCTACCGGTGGGAGAGATGACCGTGTCGCTACAGGATATAGCGATGATATCCGATCTTCTAATAGATGGGTTGGCCATGATGGGTAATATTAACTTTGATAAAATAGAGATGTGCAATGAACTGCTCGGTACAGAGTTTGATGAGGCAGCCGCGGAAGATGATGACATTTTTCAAGGACAATCAATCCGACTATCTTGGTTGAAGGGACATTTTGATGGGACGCTGACCAATGCATCGCCCGACGACTATGTACAGTTCTACACCAGAGCCTACATTCTAATGGTGATCGGAGGGGTTCTCTTGCCTAACTCATCCAGCGATAGGTGCACCTCATGTACCTACGATTGCTCGCCGACCTAGGCTTAGCTGGCCGGTACAGCTGGGGAAGCTGCGCGTTGGCAACGCTATACAGGGCATTGTGTCATGTAGCGCTAGATGGGACGGAGATGACCGGACCGATGGTTTTGTTACAGATTTGGTCATGGGAGCGACTGCACTTGGGTTGTCCCCGCATTAGCAGACCGGTGGACGATTGGATGGCCCAACCAGAAAATCCTGCTATGTTAGCACTGTTAGGTATATATTGGGCTGATAGTCGGAGTTACAAAAACAACCCCAAGGGTGTAATAACGTACTACAGAGCTAAGCTCGACCAACTACGAGAAGAGTTCGTGAATTGGGTGCCGTATACACCCGAGCGGGTGGAAAGACTACCGCTGATGTGCACCACCGGGTCGCAATTGTGGCTGACGACTGCTCCACTCATCAACTTCGGTATAGTGGAGCATCTGCGACCGGAGAGAGTCCTTCGTCAGTTCGGTCTTCAACAGAATAGACAATTTAGCTGCAAAAACCTATACGATTATGAGTTACATGCCGTGAGGGGTACCGGTCACATGCCTACTCATGATTGGGCAGATTTCCATCGTGTTCACGTTGCAGAATGGAACGAGTAACGGTTTAAATTTGTAATTACCGATGTAGAAGAGTACGATGGCAAGCTGCAAAGGACGTACATACAATGGTACAAATCAATGACACGTCTGTACATCTCTCCCGATACAGAACTACCTACTGGTGTTCAACGAGAAATTGTGGAGAGGGAGATTGAACCACCACCTGCCTATTCCAGTTCACAATCCATGTTCCAACCGAAGGCCACTGCAATACGTACAGTGGAAACTACAATCTTCATATTTTTTCTAATGATGGTTATATTTAAAGATCATGAATTGTTTAATTTACCAAATTTGATGGGGTTTTTTGATTTAGATTGATAATACGATGGATATGGCAAAAGAATGCGTGGAGGTAGCAAAAAGTAATGCTAGCACGGCTATGAAAAGGTTCGCTCAGAGGATGCTCGCTTGTTGCCGTACCAATTTGGATGTTTTGGGAGAGGCCGAATGCTTGGATCGAGCATTAAGCTCAACGAGGGGCCGACGTAAATGCGTGAGGGGTAGGCCAGCTGCATTGATGGGGTGACAACGGGAACGTGAGCTGAGAGAACAACAAGCTTCAACTTCACATCCATCTCAAGAATAAGAGCAGGAAGAAGAGAGTGAGGATAGGGTTGTTGGAGACGTACAACAAGATGAGGGAGGAGAAGAAGAAATCCTCGGGTCGCCAGCCACGTTGTTGCGTCGAAATCCTACTCGGAAGAGGCGAGCACCACAGCCATACACGCCCGGTTCTTAGCCAACACATTTTGTTTGTTGTAAAAAAATTTTCTTTTTTCTTTGGTTTTATCCTGTTGTAACTCAACTAGTGGAAATTGTGGTTCGTTAGTTTAAGTGTAGTTAATGTTGTTGTTATTAATTGCTAATAGTCGATTATGGTTGGTGATTTTGGCGGCTGTAAATATGAATTTATTCAGAGAGTGTAGGTGAAGGCAAAGTGTTTGGTATGTTGTTAAATTTTCAAGTGTAGCAGCTTCAGCTGCTGTGTACACATGTAGTTTAATTTTTTTTTTTAAACCTAGGCCGTTGTAGTAGGACTAAGATAGAATGGAGGTTTGTCTTGCTCTCTGACTTGTTGGGGTTAAAAATAGCAACAAGTCAGAGAGCACCCCATAATAATGTTTACATCTTAGGCCATTGTCTCCAGCAACGGCCTAGGTAGTAGGCCAAAATATTCGTCAATTTATATTGCTCTCTGACTTGTTGGGGTTAAAAATAGCAATAAGTCAGAGAGCTCCCACAATAATGTTTACACCTTAGGCCGTTGTCTCCAACAACGGCCTAAGTAGTAGGCCAAAATATTCGACAATTTGTCTTACTCTCTTACTTGTTGGGGTTAAAAATAGCAACAAGTCAGAGAGCACCCCACAATAATGTTTACACCTTAGGCCGTTGTCTCCAACAACAGCCTAGGTAGTAGGCCAAAATGTTCGACAATTTGTCTTGCTCTCTGACTTGTTGAGGTTAAAAATAACAACAAGTCAGAGAGCACACCACAATAATGTTTACACCTTAGGCCGTTGTCTCCAACAACGGCCGAGGTAGTAGGCCAAAATATTCGATAATTTATCTTACTCTCTGACTTGTTAGGGTTGAAAATAGCAACAAGTCAGAGAGCACCCCACAATAATATTTACACCTTAGGCCATTGTCTCCAACAACGGCCTAGGTAGTAGGCCAAAATATTCGACAGTTTGTCTTGCTCTCTGACTTGTTGGGGTTAAAAATAGCAACAAGTCAGAGAGCACCCCAAAATAATGTTTACAACTTAGGCCGTTGTCTCGTAGTAGGCCAAAATATTCGACAATTTGTCTTGATCTCTGACTTGTTGGGGTTAAAAATAGCAACAAGTCAGAGAGCACCCCAAAATAATGTTTACACCTTAGGCCGTTGTCTCCAACCAACGGCCTAGGTAGGGTAGTAGGCCAAAATATTCGACAATTTGTCTTGCTCTCTGACTTGCTGGTGTTAAAAATAGCAACTGGTCAGAGAGCACCCCAAAATAATGTTTACACCCTAGGCCGTTGCCTCAAACAACGGCCTAGTAAGTAGGCCAAAAATTAATTAGTTGTTTTCTTTTTTCAATTTTCTCTTCACTCTATACAAACAATCTCTGTGGAACTTTATATAAAAGACAGATGAGAACTTGGCTTGTATAACAATTTTATTTTTTTTTATTTTTCAATTTGAGTACACCTAACTAACCACTACATAATCACGATGTTTTAATATGTACAGAACACCCCAGAAAATATTAAAATAAACCATATCATTCGTTAGGGTTAGGGTTAGGGTTAGGGTTAGTGTTTACGGGGGTTAAGGGTAGGGTTAGGGTTAGCGGGGGTTAGTGGTTTGGTTAGGGTTATTGTAGGGGTTTGGTCAGGGTTATTTATAGTTGGGAGTTGATATGTAATAAGTTTTCAGTAAAGAGTTTATAGATATTTAAGTTCTATCATTAATCATATGTGTCTCTCCACTCTTTACGTACATTGTCTTCTGAACTCTACAAAATAGACGTTCATATGTATGTTTTTTTGTTTGTATTTTTTAATTTTTTCCATTTCTAGCAACGTAACTAACGAATATAAAATCGATACCCACAAACGAATATAAAAACTAACCCAAATTAATTGGTATTTTGTTTCTTTTGTCTTTATTGCATAATAATATATAATCTTCAAAATCCTCGTACATTGTTTACAATGAAGACGTTACCGAAGACATTCTCCAGACATGCAACTGGGAAGAATTCCACAAGATTGGAAAGAAGAGGTGTGATCACATGTAGTTGAACAAGTTCATTATGGAAAAAATCAATAAGGTAAAACCCCACATGTATGGGAAAAACCACATGTAGCTCCCTGACATGTAGATAATTATTGCAGACACTTCAATATGGGAAAAACCTAAACAACATTACCACATGTACCCTATATATGGGAAAAACCACATGTAGAAACCCACATGTAGTTTTCCCATCTATTGCACTCTTCCGGAAATACCCTCCTAAAATACAAAAACCCATCTCCGAATATCAAAAATATCCAATAATTATGATGGACAAGAAGAAATCAAAAATAAAAAAGATTTGGTTCGCTTTTGAGCGGAGAGTAATCAGATCAAACTACTTGGCCATCAAGAACTGATTCTGATTATTTTCAGCAAAAAAAGGGTCTAAATAGGGACCATCATGTATTTGGAAACCGTAACAGAAAACCACATGTATATTTGACCACATGTATAAACCAATGTGAAGAGTATTCCAAAAAGGTTCAAAGATTACTCTAAAACACTACCGCCAACTATTGCTTCTGTGAAAATTTTGGATGTGGAATCTCGTCATAAAATAATTGTGTGCAGTTCTTCGAGACACTTTGAAAGGTGGAAGTAATGGGCAAATAAAAAAGTATACCTATACGATATACAAGTGTAGATTATCTATCTTTGGTATAAATTTCCACAGAGACTGTGCGTAAAGAGTAAAGAGAATATTGTAAAAATCCCAAAAATTTCATACCTAGGCCATTATTAAAGACAAAGGCCTAAGGCATTCATATAAAAGGGTCGTTCATGACTTTTTGCTTTTTAAAAGTATTAAGCTAAAACCTAGGCCGTTGTTGGAGACAACGGCGTAAGGTATTTACTATAACCTAGGTAGTAGGCCAAAAAGAGATAAATTAGGGTGTTCTCGACTTGGCTAGGGTTAGGGTTAGGGTTAGGGTTAGGGTTAGTGTATTCAGTTTGGTAATTAGTGTTAACGGGGGTTAAGGGTAGGATTAGGTTTAGCGGGGGTTAGGGGTTTGGTTAGGGTTATTGTAGGGTTAAGGTTATTGTAAGGAAGACATTTGCGGTAAGATCTTGTTTTGGTTTGTCATTAATTTGCGGTAGTTGGGAGTTGACAGGTAATAAGTTTCCAGTAAAGAGTTTATAGATATTCTGTATATAACCAATAAAAATCAATAAAACATGATATGTAGGTTAGGGTTAGGGTTAATGTAGGGTTAGGATTATTGTAAGGTTAGCAGAGTAGGGTTAAGGAAGGGTTAGCACAATGCAAGACTAGGCACATTTGTAATGTAGCTCGGAGTAAGACTAGGCACATTTAGCTGCTTGAATCATCTGATTTTTCTTTGATTTAGGATAACACCCGTCTACTATTATTGAAACAAAAAACCCCTAACCCTAACCTAAACCTTGACCTTATACTTGTAAACCTACCCCTTTATATTTTTTGGAATATTTTTTAAGCATATTACCTTTTATAATTTTATGTTGGTTAGATAGAGCGAAATTTTTTTCACAATCTAGGGTGTAGGCCGTTGTCTCCATCAAAGAAGTGGTGTTGTCCTCTAAGCTAAGTGACCACTAGAAGCCAGCAGAATTTCAACATACACCTAAGTGGGAAAAAGCACCAAGCTAAACAAGTAGAACTCAATCTGAAAGCAGAACTCAACACCCGCCTACTATTATTGCAGACACTTCAATATGGGAAATACCTAAAGTACATAACCACATGTAGATCTCCACATGTAGCCTATAGATAGGAAAAACCATATGTACATCCCCACATGTAAACCCATATAACAAAAAACTCCTAACCTTAACCTTAACCCTAACCTTATACATGTAAACCTACTCCTTTATATATTTTGGAATATTTTTTAAGCATATTACCTTTATAATTTTATATTGTTTAGATAGACCGGAAAATTTGTAATGTAATAAAAAATTATAAACAATATATACGCGTAAATCATCTGTCTTTCGTGTAGAGTTCTAGAGAGACTGTTCGTAAAGACAGATAAAATTTACTTTTATTTTTAAAAAAAAAATTTCCCCAGAATGGATGATTATGAATTATTTTTTATCATTTTTTTTACATATTTAACCACCATGATTATATATTGGTTTGAAAGGTGGTAGTAATCAACACTTTAAAAAAATATAGCTTAAAGATATATAAGTGTAGATCATCTGTCTTTTGTATAAATTTCCACAGAGACTGTACGTAAAGAGTAAAGAGAAAATTATAAAAACACCAAAAACATCATACGTAGGCTGTTGTTACAAACAGCGGCTTAAGGCATTGAATTAAAGGGGTACTCCATGACTTTTTCCTCTTTTCAAGTATTAAGCTACAACTTAGGCTGTTGTCTCCAACAACGGCCTAAGGTATTTATAATAAATGGGGTTGCTCTCTGACTTGTTGCTCTTTTTGTCTTCTCCAAGTCAGAGAGCACCCCCAAAATTATAACTTTTAGACTATGACCTTGATGAACACAATATTATTCACTTTCTAGAGCAATAATCTTGTTATAATTAGACATTTAAAAGCGCTATATGTGGTATTTAACTCCTATTATCTCTTTTCCATAGGAAACAGCTTATAACAGAAAAAACGAAGCAGATTTAGGACTTCAAGGATAATACACAGCAAACTGCAGAGGATCAATCGACTGGTTCCCCAACACAGGCGACTGGACAAGAGAAGCTAATTTTCCACAACTCTCGACACAGTCAACTCACTCCCAAAAGACAGTCGACTGGTCTGAACAATTATGAAATCTTCAGGAGTCTCGACTCAGTCGACTGGTTCGAAGATAAGTCGACTGGTCTGCGGCGGAGTAAACAGATAAGATATTCGAAGATTAAATCCGGAGACATATCCCACACCACTAATAATCTACTATGATAATTCCGGAGATTAAATCCCACACCGAAAGCCATACTGAGGTTCTTGACTCATGTTCCCGTTCATCATATCACCACTAGTGCCTGTCCTTAATATTTTGGGTTAATTAATTACTTAACGAATCTCCTAGAGTGGTATACCCTACCGGCCTAAATTCAAATCCAAATAACTGAAATGCCTCACTGGGCCTCAACAAATAACTCAACACCGGTATACTAGGGTCATACGCCTCTAGAGACTCAACTCAAATATCCAAACAAGGTTCCACTAAACCAAGTGGCTCAACTAAATGTCTCAAATGAAATACTTATCTGAATATCTCAAAGTCAATTGCTTAATCATATACTGAACTGAATGACAAGTATGTACTAAATTATCTGAGAAACCAATCATTCGAATTAACACTGAAGTTTACAAATATCCTTCAGTATTAGTCGACTCATACTGATGATAAGTCGACTGTCCAGAGGACCAAATTCAAGATTTTACAAAAATAAACTAAGTCATTTAACAGTCGACTTAAGAAGGGATCAGTCGACTTACCCGAAGTAATTTCCAATAATCTTCTCAAAAATATTCTAAGTAAATAAGTCGACTTAAAGGACTATAGGTCGACTGTCCAGAAGGACTAATAATTTTTACAAAAATAATTTCTTCAGTGGACCAGTTGACTGCCTATGAGCTAGGTCGACTGTCCAGAACAACTTTTTCCACAATTCTAAAATAAAGTGTCAGGCTCGTACCAGTCGACTGTACAGTAGGCCAGTCGACTGTCGACCTACAGATTTCAAAATTAGGTCTGATTACAAAAATCAAAATCTTAGCTTTCTAATGATCATTGTTTATGAAAATAGTCGTATTCAGGAAAATAATAAATCTCAACGAATCTTCATCAGGTATGCGTATATATATATATATATATATATATATATATATATATATATATATATATATATATATATATATATATATATATATATATATATATATCACTCAAAACATCAATATGTCGAAATTTAGGTTCTCATGTTCTAAATCACAAATTCTTTCATTAGGGTTTTACAAGATCTCAGTTTCTTTCACAAAACTAAATAAAAATCTGATTCATAAACTAATGCCCAGTTGTTCATACTCAATCTCAACATGTTTTTAGCAACACAATTTCAATAATAAAGATCTATTATTTCATTCACAATTATTCGCATGATTCATACCACAATACAAGGTCTAAATCGTTCACAACATCAAATCAATGCATCAATGATACTTGCACACATAGATCACAACAAGACGAATTTATAACATTCACAAAATCAAACAAACAAAACAAAGTCACTCACATGAATCAAACAACAAAACAATTTCTATATCTCTCATCTTAGATTTTGAGAAAAGTCCACGAAAAAGAATCCTCCTTTTGCTAGATCCAAAGACTCCTTTCTCCACCAAAATAGATCTCCAAAAATTTCTGTATTTTATCAGCAATGACGGCTGGGAGGAAAATCTCCTAAATATCCCGGATTGAATATTAGGATTTTACCCACACTTTGCAAAGCAACCCTTTCCAAAATACAATTTACATATATGGATCATTCTTTGGAAATTCCATCAAAACTCATTTAAATTTGGGTTTAAAAGAAAAAATACTTCTAAATTTCAACCAATACTGATCCAAAACATCCAGAATATACAGTTTACACTTTAACCCTTAAAAATGTCAGTTTTGGAAAAAGGTCCTTCTTTTCTAAAAAATTGCAAATAGTTCCAATTAATTTCAGAAAAATCTGAAAAAATACTAATTAATTCTCAAATATTAAATAAAGATTTTTCATAAAGAAAACTAAATTTTCACACTTCTCATAAAAGCATTTGCATGTGTTTTGCACGTGTACGAAAGATAAATTTTTCTGAAAATATTCATTAAATCTCCAAAAATAAATTTAAATTCATTTTCAAATATAAAAATAATATTTGAAAATACGGGGTTCTACACTTAACATGCAGACGGAATGGATTATCCCCTTTAGCATATCTCTCTCTTTTCAGCTTTAGTCTGATTATGTTCACCTCTTGTCATGTCCGGCTCTTATTATTAGCAAAAGAGGGATGACATTAGATGGAGATGGCCTAACTCCAGGTCCTATTTTGTTAAATCGTTATATACTTTCCTTATTAATGGTGGCGTCATTTCTGCTTTCAATAAACTTATATGGCAAAATATTGCTCATTTTAAAGTTAGGGTTCTTATTTGGCTTGCAATCCATAACAATCTTGTTAATGTTGAGAATCTTAACAAGAAGAATCTCGCCGTCGGTCAAAAGTGTGTTTTATGTAATATACATGAGGAGACTAATAACCATCTGTTCATTCATTGTTCTTTCATCAAACCTATTTGTCTTGTTTTCCAGTCTGCCTGGCATATTAATAGGATGTTGTGGTCTTTAGAAGATGGGTGGAGTTCGTGGAGGTATTCAAATATTAGTCATAAACTAAGGCTATCTTGGGATATCAATGATGGCCATCATTTGGGTTGTTTGGCAGCAAAGAAACAATTGGATTTTTCTAAGAAATTCAATTCCACCGACAAACTCATTGAAGATGTTCTTTATTTTGCTAATTTCTGCTCTAATATTCTTCCCTCTAAGAAAAATGAATCTTTTCAAATTCCTTATCTGGAATCTTTTTGTTCTGTCTCTAAATGAGGTTGTTTAGTTTGGGATGTCATAATTCTTTTTTGGTGTCGGTTTACTTCTTCTGTTTGCAGTTTCTAGGGAGTTTACTATCGTCTTTCTCCTATTTACTTTTTTCTATTGCAGTTTCTTGTAATTTTAGCTACTATTAACGTTGTCTTAAGCTTCTTGTGTCTTGCAATGAGCCATTGACTCATTGTTGGTTTTGGGAGTTGTTCCTCTATTGTCGTTTTGGAGTGCTCCAGGTTGTGATGTACTTCTGTGGGTGTCGGGGATCCGACTAGCTGTTATCTCTTCTATTTTGTTTGTTATTTGCAGGTGTTCGTGTTCTTTTGTCCAGGTTTACTCTTGGTCTTGCTGGCTTGTTCTGTTGTTTCTAAGTTAGGGACTGTTGTTTTTTTTGTTTCTTAAATGGTTGATGCATTTCTTCACATTGACCCTCATATTAAAGTGTTTGCTTTTCTTCATTATGTTCTAGTACTAGTTTTGTATGTACTTTTATCTTATCTCCTTGTTTAGTAGTGGTTTCTTGGGTGCCCCTGGTTTCTTTGTTTGTCTTTTACATATTCTGCACCTCTGGCTTGCTTCTGGGTTGTTCTTGTGGCTTTTGAGGCAGGGTGCAGTGGTTGTTGGGTATCCAATGCATTGTTTTGGAGGGGTTTGCTGATTATCTTTTGTAACCGCTATGTCTTGTCATTGCTTTGCTTGCTGCTGCTGTCCTTCGCTAGTTATTATCTCTGTCTGGGGCGGTAGTGGTGATGCTGTTTCTAGTTATTATCGCTGATGCTTTCTTTTTTTATTTTTTCATGTATTTGGAGTTGTTGTTGCCTGATGCAAATTCCTTCTTTACGTCGTTCAGCTTCTGTATACATTCTATTGTTGTACCGGTTTAGTTTTTTTCAATGTTTTACAACTTGTAAACATATTCATTGTACGCTATTCTTTTTTTTTACTTTTTTAAATGTTATTTGAGGTTGGAGTCATTCGACTCTATCCAGTTTTTATCGGGGGGGGGGGGGGGGGGTGTCGGATAACGACGCAAAAAGGTGGAAAAATAAAACAAGTTATAATGGCCGAAGCGTTCTCATTCAAAAATGAAAAAGATATAAGGAAGTGATGGTCAATCCACGATCGACATCAATACAAAACAGAATGAAATGTGACGGCCTAAGATTTAGGAAAGAGGGGCACCTCCCGATGAGAGACTTGGAGAGCCTCGGTCCTGACCGACTGACGTTCGACATGTGATCAAAGAACCTCCTCGTCTCCCAACGGCTCTTCTACCAACCACCAGCTCGAAGGAGAGGCCATTGAGGATGAGGTCAGGATACCTCTACCTAACATGATGAAAGGCCCGATCATACCCCTGTTCTTACCCCGCAATGACTTTGCCATGGCCCTCTCTAGATCCATAACCTTCTCCCTCTGCTTCTCCCCCAAAGTTGCCTTCTCCTTCTGTAGACCCTCCCAGGATGAGACCATGAACGAGAGCTCCACATCCAAAAGCTTTCTTCTCGAGGCCCTCGAGCTATAGCTTCACATCCTTATACTCCTCCACCGGGATGCCCTCCGATGGGCACACTTGAGCTCATGCTCATACTGCCTCTTCATCTCCGCCCTATGGAGATTGGCCTGAAAAAGAAGGGGAAAACACTTGAGATATTCAAAAATAAAAATGAAAGGATGTGACTCATCAAGATCGGGTTCATACCATAACGGAAGCTTAAGCAAACTTAAGGTAGCTCGAGTCGTTGGTCTCGTGGGCGAGGCTCTTTCTATCTCTCGGCGAAGATAGGTGATTCACCACCTCGAGAGCCACTGGGCCCTTCATTATGGAGTTGGTCATCTTCACGGTCCAATCAGGACTGGAATTTTCCTTGGCCTTTTCGCTGAGAACAGCCTTCACAACCGAATGAATCGGGGGAAGCAAATACTTGGTCAACTCAGTGACCTTGAGTGCTTCCTCACTTGGCGGAGCCCTCAGGGACTCCTCCCGGTCGGCGATGGTAAGAGCCTTCAAATGTTTTGCCCTATCAGAACGTCCTTCCGACGACTTGTTGGAGGTCGAGACAGACACCCTCTTCTTCCCCTTCGACTCGGCCTTTTCTACGCCAACTTGGCTCGACGAGCCACAGTGGCATTGTCATTAATCATGACTGCAAAGAAAAACATTGCAACATTAAGACATGGAAAAATAGTAAGCTACAAAAAGAAACTAAGAACATATAGGGCACGAATGGACTCAAGCCATACTTCGCCAGGCTCATCTCAGTCACCCTCGCCCAATTTATGTTGCCCACCTCGAATAACTTCATGAACTTGCCTACTCCTTCAAAGTGAAGTCCTTCTGCTTCGGAGCCTTAATCTTCAGGATGTCATACACCCATCGGGTGGGAATGTCCCAAGGCTTGGGGATGTAAAAGATAAATTACTTCGACTTCCAATCCTTAATTGAGTCCAGGTGGTGGTTCTGCACCAAGTGATATTTGTGGCAAAGGGTGAGGAACCACCGCCCCTGTACAACCGAGTTGTGCTTAGACCCAAGCACATGTGAAAATACTTGAGCTTCAAGGCACCCCCTTCTTCTTGCACAACATGATGAAGTTAACCAGTTGCTTCCAGGAGTTGGGCCAACACTGCATAGAGCACACCCCAACCCAATTCAGAACCTTCTTGATAAATGGGTGCATGGGGAGGCAGAGGCCTGAGAAAATGTGTCCAGGGGGAACAAGCAGAACCACTCAGAGAGGTTGTTAGTCGGACGAATCCCCGGGTTCGGGATGAGCAGGTCAAAATCTCGGGGGATATGGAAAGTGTTCCGACTGGTGGGAAGGTCGATCACCATTAAGGTTTCATCGTTGTGTCCACCTCTATCTTTGGCCGACTCGATGATGATGTCTGCACTCTGAATCAGACCACATCGATAAAATCATCGGGGTACATTCTGATGGATCTGCTCAAAAATGACTCGTACTACATCGGTTCGTACACCGTGTCCGGGGGATAGACAAATTTCTCATTTTTCCTTGGAGGTCGACGAAATGGCCACTACACTGTCGGAGGTCGACTTCTCACCCTCTCGGTCCAAGGGAATTCCTTCAACTTCCTATTTTCTCATCTCCTCAAGCCCCTCAATGGAGGAAACGTCGACAGGGCTCGAACTCCCGCACTTTGTCCTCCGATTTTCATGACCTCTCAGACTCCACCGTGGACGAAGATGAATAAGATGAAGACTGCAAGGGGCACTCACTTCGGCCCGAGGATGAGGCTGAGTCGCCGGACTGATCCCTAGACATAGATTGACACTTCACCTGGTTGTAGGGTGATGAACACAATATTATTCACATTTAAGAGCAATAATCTTAATGCAATTAGACATTTGAAGGCTCTATATATGGTATTTAACTCTTATTTTCTCTTTTCCATAGGAAACAGCCTAAAACAGAGAAACGAAGCAGATTCAGGATTTTAAGGATGATACACAGAAAACTGCAGATCATCGGTCGACTGGTTCCCCACATCAGGCGACTGGACAGAGAAGTTGATTTTCCACAGCTGCTCGGTGCAGTCGACTTACTCCAAAGCACAGTCGACTTGGATGATAAATTATGAAATCTTCAGAAGTCTCAACACAGTCGACTGGTTCGGAGACGAGTCGACTGGTAGGCGGCAGAGTTAAAAGATAAGATATCTGAAGATTCGTCCAAATCTAATCCAAATCAGAACAGAAAAGGAAGAATAGAAGAAAAGAGAAAGAAATAATACGCAGAGCAACGAGGGAGGAAATAAATAAAAGAAAATGACTTTTCTATAAAAAGAGGATTGCAAACCCTAATTCTCTAGCCATGATCTATAAATACCAACCAAGACGCATTATTCAGCTCTCTCCTCTATCTCACGCTCCTCTGCACACACCATCAGCCGGATCATAAGAGTTTCTGGAAAGCCAAGTCATCAACAAAGAGCAGTACTATATCAGCATAGAAGAACGAGAAAGGAGATCAAGTACTAAGAAGAGAACGGCCGGTCGACTGTGTGACAACCAGCCGATCCATCTAGCCGAACTACATCAGTTTATTTCTTCTCTTTCTAATTCTTTTATGTTAATCATGTATTCGAACGTGTTGATCAATAAAAGTCTTATCATGTGGAACTAATTTCATAGTTGGGTAGATTGAAGCCGTAGTTATGTAATGCTAAGTTCTTCTGAATGTTACTCTTTTACTTATTGATTAAACCTAATTGAAAGAATAACAATTTACATGAATCAAACTTGTTTGGAGTTCTAAAGACAGTCGACTGAAGTGACAGCCAGTCGACTAACATACAGAACTTAAGATTATCAAGTTGTGCAGTGTAGATCTGAAGCTGTTATATGAGCATATTGAGACGACCCGTATCTCGTGTTCATAACTTGTAACAAGGGAATCCTTAGGGGTTCTTGGTTTAATCAACTTGAGGGATCTAGATCTGATACCAATTTCTAGAATCTTGAGTGTTTGTTCGTTTCCACTGTTCTTATGTTTTCTTTGAGTGCAACTTAGTAGATACCATGCTAAATACTTAATGAAAGAAACGAATTAGAGTAGATACCATGCCTAATTCTTGGCTTAGGGAAACATTAACTTTAAGGAGTAGATACCATGCCCTTAAAGAGAACAAACATGAGTAATAAGAAGAAGTTCAGAAGGTGACTTAGCATTATTAACTATTGGTGGAAATCAAAACCCAACTACTTAATAGATATTTGTGATTCAGCATTTCTTGATTTAGTTTTAATCTTTTCATTTCTTTTAGACCTTTAGAACAACTCTTTATCATTCGCACTCTTTTTATTGATTAGTAAGTTAATTTCTACAATCTCTGTGGGATCGACCCTTGCTATTGCTACGCTTCTATAAACGATTCGTGCACTTGCGAGATTTTAATTTGTGTCTAGTTTATCTAGTTATTTAGATCATCTAGATTGCACAACAAGTTTTTGGCGCCGTTGCCGGGGATTGTTAGCATTTTGACTTACAAATCAGTAAATCTTTCCTTTTATTTTCTTTTCTTTTATTAATAAATATTTCTTTTAGGTTACAGGATTTTGGCGGATTCACGGAAGGAGATCACTTCGTCCAGAGCTACTACCTATTGACGCGGAAACAGAACGCACTTTGCACAGACTTGGTCGGCTGTCTGCGACCAACCAGTCGACTGCTACACGGAACCAGTCGACTGCACAGAGACCACATTCACGAGCAACAATGGCTGAGGAAATATCACATCGAGTGCCAATGCAGGACAAATTCACGCCGAAGAATATTGTGCAACCTTCCTGCATTGCTTATCAACCTAATGTCACAGGGAATATGCATCTCTCTCCCCAATTACTTAGCATGGTTCTCCACTTTAGTGGCAAACCAGACGAAGAGCCTCACCTCCATCTGCAAGACTTCTTTGATCTTTGCAGAACACAAAGTGTCCAAGGGCTTACCCCTGAACAAATCAGGTTAATCTTGTTTCCATTTTCCTTAAAACTTAATGCTAAATTGTGGTATAATTCTTTGGAACCAGGATCAATTAATTTATGGGAGCAATTGGCAACAAAATTCTTGAAAGAATTCTTTCCAGCCCAGAAGACCAAACAACTGAAGAGGGAGATCCAACTCTTCCAACAAAAAGATGGAGATTTATTCTTCGAAGCATGGAAGGATTTCAAGAACAAGCTTCTCAAGTGTCCTACACACAACATGCCTAAAGATGATCAGGTACAAGCTTTTTATGAGGGTTTAAATGATACTAACAAGGCAATCGTGGATTCATCTTGCAACGGGATCTTGATGAGGAAAAGTGGTGAGGAAGCCATCGAATTATTTGAAGAACTTAGCGAGAACTCACAGCAATTCTCAACAAGGGAAAGAGGCATTTCTAGAAAACAGGGAGTTTATGAAATTTCTGGTAGTAATAACATACAAGTGGAAATGGCAAACATGAATAAAAAAATTAATATGCTTGTTAATGCAATGACAACAATGGGCAATGCGAAAAATCTAACAAAAGAAATTTGTGCAATTTATTCTCATTGTGATCATACAACTGATACATGTCCTATGTCTTCGTTCACAGATCAGGAGCATGCAAACTATGTGGGGCAAGGAGTGTTCCCACCAAAGAACAACCCATTCTCGAGCATATACAACCCAGGGTGGAGGAACCATCCTAATTTCTCATGGAGCAACAATCAAGGAACCCAGTCTTCACAAGGACATGCACGGAACTTCCAAATGGGAAGTGGGTTTGATAGGCCAGTTCAAGAACAGAAGAAGTTGGATTTTGAATCCACCGTTCTTCAATTGCTCCAACAACAACACCAAACAAGCAACCAACAAGGGCAAGCAATTCAGAAGTTAGAAACTCAAATCGGGCAGATCGCAAAGGAGTTGAGTGAAAGAAAGGCAGGAGAACTCCCTTCACAAACCATACCAAATCCTCGAGGCCAAGAACAGCTCAAATCAGTAACAACTCTCAGAAGTGGTAAGACAATTGAGAACAAGGTTGGAACACACACCGAAGAAGCAGAAACACAACCATCAAAAGTTTTGGGTTCCAACAAGGTAAGTGAAAAAGAAAGAACAATTTTGCCACCATTCCCTCAAAGGTTAGTCAAGCAAAAGAAAGAACAACATTTATTTGACATCTTTGAAACTCTCAGAAAGGTAGAAATTAATATCCCCCTACTTGATGCTATTAAACAAATTCCTTCTTATGCTAAATTTTTGAAAGAGTATTGTACTCACAAAAGAACATTTCAGGTTAGGAAGGATGTGGCTTTGGCAGAGGAAGTGAGTGCTGTTTTATTAAGGAAATTACCTCCCAAATTAAAGGACCCAGGTAGTTTTACCATTCCTTGCAGGATTGGTGAGCACTTCTTTGAGAAAGCACTACTAGACTTGGGGGCAAGCATCAACCTCCTCCCATACACCGTCTATGAAAAGCTAGGATTGGGGGAACTCCAACCAACATCCATCACGTTGCAATTGGCGGATCGCAGCATCAAAAGACCTAGAGGTATTTTGGAAGATGTCCTAGTTCAGGTAAACGATTTCATTTTGCCTGCTGATTTTGTTGTGTTAGACATGGAGGACTCTTCAATGCCATCTTCTCTACCAATCATTTTAGGTAGGCTCTTTATGAGTACGGCTGATATAAAAATTTGTGTTAAAAAGGGTACTATAAGCATGAAAATAAATGGAGAGAAGGTTGAATTTAAAATGTTTGATACACTAAAATTACCACATGATGATTATGAATGCTATAATGTTGATGTGGTGCAGGAGATTGTTGATCAAACATTTCAGGTACATAGCATAGAACCACTACAAGGTGCAATTACACAGTCTCTAACATTGTCTAATGTTGAACAGGAACACGATGACTGGAGGATAGCAGAAACAATACATCACCTTGAAACTCCAAAGTCATATTCAGGTAAACTCACACCGGCATTTGAAAATATTGTGACTGATGACATTTGTGTTTCCTCGGATCAGTCGACTGGCAGACAGGATAAGTCGACTGACCCGACCACAACCAGGAACCAGTCGACTGTACCGAGACTTCCAGACATAGAGCTTAAGCAGTTGCCCGACCATTTGAAGCATGCATATTTGGGCGAGAACCAGACGCTACCAGTGATAATTGCTGCAAACTTAAGTGAACAGGAAGAAGAGAAGTTGCTGAGGGTACTACGAGAACACAAAGGTGCAATAGGATGGACCATTGCAGATATCAAGGGAATAAGTCCATCCAAATGCATGCATAAAATACTTCTTGAAGACAACGCAAAACCAAGCAGGGAAGCACAGAGAAGGCTTAACCCACACATGAAGGAGTGGTAAGAGCAGAGATTTTGAAGCTACTAGATGTTGGCATCATCTACCCGATCTCAGATAGCAAGTGGGTGAGCCCTATACATGTGGTGCCTAAGAAAAGTAGAGTCACAGTGGTGAAGAATGAAGAGAATGAGCTTATCCCTACGAGAGTGACCACAGGATGGAGGGTGTGCATTGATTATAGGAAACTGAATAACGAAATCAGGAAAGATCACTTTCCTCTTCCTTTTATTGATCAAATGTTAGAAAGATTAGCAGGATATAGTCATTATTGTTTTTTAGATGCTTATAGTGGCTATAATCAAATTGCTATTACTCCAGAAGATCAAGAAAAAACCACTTTTACATGTCCTTTTGGTACTTTTGCATACAGAAGGATGCCCTTTGGATTGTGCAATGCACCAGCTACATTTCAGAGATGCATGATGAGTATATTTTCAGACATGGTGGAAAGGTTCATCGAGGTATTTATGGATGATTTTAGTATTTTTGGATCTTGTTTTGATGAATGCCTTAACCATTTGCAGCTTGTGCTTAAGAGATGTGAAGAATGCAATTTAGTGCTGAATTGGAAAAAGTGCCATTTTATGGTACAACAAGGTATTGTGTTGGGACATGTGGTGTCAAAAAGAGGCATAGAGGTGGACAAGGCAAAAATTGACATCATATCAAAGCTACCCCCTCCCACCACAGTCAAGGGTGTTAGGAGTTTTCTTGGACATGCAGGGTTCTATAGAAGATTTATAAAAGATTTCTCCAAAATCTCCAAACCCCTTTGTGACTTGTTAACTAAGGATGTTGAGTTTGCATGGACAGAAGAGTGCACAAATGCTTTTATTACATTGAAAAATCTTCTTATTTCTGTACCTATTGTTATGGCACCAGATTGGACCCATCCTTTCGAGCTCATGTGTGATGCAAGTGATTATGCTTTAGGGGCTGTTTTAGGTCAAAGAATCAATAAGATACCCCATGTTATTTACTATGCTTCTCGAACTTTAAACGATGCACAGCTAAACTATTCCACAACTGAAAAAGAAATGTTAGCTGTTATTTTTACTGTAGAGAAGTTTAGATCATATTTAATTGGTTCTAAAGTTATTGTTTTCACTGACCATGCTGCTTTGAGATATTTGTTTGCTAAAAAGGATGCTAAGCCTAGGTTGATCAGATGGGTGCTGTTGCTTCAAGAATTCGATATTGAGATTAGAGACAAGAAAGGAAGTGACAATGTTGTGGCAGACCACATGTCCAGACTACTGCATGAGGAAGAGAGAATTGTGCCCCCACTTAATGAAAATTTCCTAGATGAACATCTATTTGAAATAAACATATCACCGGGACAGTCGACTGGTAGCAGAACCAGTCGACTGGTATCTCACTGCTCATGTTTTCCATGGTTTGCAGATATTGTAAATTATCTCACTGCTCATGTTTTCCCTCCAGGTATGACAAGTCAGGAAAGAAAGAGACTGGTGGCCATGTGCAGGCACTATTATTGGGATGATCCTTATTTGTTCAAATTTTGTCCTGATCAAATTATAAGAAGATGTGTGGCCGAAGAAGAGCAAATGAGTATTCTACAACATTGCCACCAATATGCATGTGGAGGATATTTTGGACCAAAAAGAACCGCACTCAAGGTATTACAATCTGGATTTTACTGGCCTAATGTATTCAAAGATGCTTTTTCTTTTTGCAGGACTTATGACAAATGCCAAAGTGCAGGCAACATCTCTTCTAGAAATCAGATGCCACTGCAAAACATCCAAGTAATCGAGCTGTTTGACGTTTGGGGAATAGACTTCATGGGTCCCTTTCTTAACTCATTTGGTTATTTATATATTCTTGTGGGTGTGGATTATGTGTCTAAATGGGTCGAGGCTGTCCCCTCAAAAACTAATGATCACAAAGTTGTTGTCAAGTTTTTGCAGGAGAACATTTTCACTAGGTTTGGTACACCACGGGCAATAATTAGTGATGGAGGGAGCCACTTCAATAACTTTCCATTTGCTTCTTTGATGAAGAAATATGGTATCACACATAGAGTGAGCATCCCATATCATCCTCAAACTAGTGGGCAAGTGGAGATTAGCAACAGAGAAATCAAGAGCATTTTGGAAAAGACAGTCAATACAAGGAGAAAGGATTGGTCGCTGCGCTTGAATGATGCATTATGGGCCTACCAAACAGCATACAAAACACCCATCGGCATGTCACCATACCGTTTGGTTTTTGGAAAAGCCTATCATCTACCAGTGGAGTTGGAAGACAAAGCCTATTGGGCCATCAAAAGGTTCAATTTCGATATGAAACAAGCAGGCGACAAAAGAAGATTGCAACTAAATGAGCTTGAAGAGTTGAGGCACGACGCATATGAAAATGCAAAAGTGTACAAGGAAAGGACCAAGTTGTACCATGACAAACAGCTAGCAAGAAAGGAGTTTTATGAAGGACAGAAGGTATTGATATACAACTCAAGATTAGGACTTTTTCCAGGCAAGCTTATGTCACGATGGTATGGCCCATACATTGTCACAAAAGTCTTTCCACATGGGGCATTGGAGGTGCATAGCAAAGAGAAGAATCAAACATTCAAGGTGAACGGGCATAGGGCGAAGCCATACATTGAGAGGAGCATAGAACCGCAAGAGGAAGATGTGCATCTTCAAACCATTCAATACATTGCATGACCTCATCAAGTCTAGCTGAAGACAGAAAACACAGCGCTTATTGGGAGGCAACCCAATTTTCAGGGGAGTATTTACACTTTCCCTTCATTTTCTTTTCGTTATTCATCTTTTATTTTCCGTCTCTCCTTCTTACTAGAGGGTAACACATGCCTATCTTTAAATTTTCTTTCGAACATTGAGGACAATGCTCCATCTAAGTTTGGGGGTATTAGTTAGTCACATTTGAAGTCTTTTGATTTTTTTAGGATAAACAATTTCTTATAAAGTAAGAGTAAGGATACTTATTTACTTTAGGATTGTTGAGTATCATAATTCCCTACAAAATTATATGAGTCATGTGATTATATATAATAAACAAATGTGATGCTTTTTCTGGTGATTATTCCCTTTAGATCTAGTCCTAAATTGAGTTTAAGTAAATAGAGTGATAAAATATATATATATATATATATATATATATATATTTGAATAAAGTCAATCTACTCCAATGTTTTGGGTGCTTAGTAACTAGGGGTATTCATCACCAATGTTTACCTTTACGTCAAACGGCAACTTGAAATATGAGTATGCAAAGCACTTTAAAGTTTGTGACTTGCTGAGTAACCGGGTGGATTCATCACAAATGTTTTGCATTCGCGTAAAAAGGCAAGTGACAACTTTAGAGAAGAGACTAAGATTAAAAAAAAAAAAAAAAGAAAACTCTAGTTTGCTACTCGGTTTGTAGTAGAGAAAAGGAATAATCACAAATTGAGTAGTCGCATACTATAACTACATTAATTGCATGAAAAATATGATGAAGTTTAGGAACTATGAACAAATAATCGCACTGGAGAAACTAGGTATGTTTAGTTTTACTTTATCTGAAATTGTTTATATTTTTATATGTTGATGCTCACATAAATAAGAATTCTTGGTTGAGGCTATCATTATTATTCCCCTGTTCATAAATTCACTTTTTGTTTGAGGACAAGCAAAATCTAAGTTTAGGGGTATTTGATGAACACAATATTATTCACATTTAGGAGCAATAATCTTAATGCAATTAGACATTTGAAGGCTCTATATGTGGTATTTAACTCTTATTTTCTCTTTTCCATAGGAAACAGCCTAAAACAGAGAAACGAAGCAGATTCAGGATTTTAAGGATGATACACAGAAAATTGCAGATCATCGGTCGACTGGTTCCCCACATCAGGCGACTGGACAGAGAAGTTGATTTTCCACAGCTGCTCGGTGCAGTCGACTTACTCCAAAGCACAGTCGACTTGGATGATAAATTATGAAATCTTCAGAAGTCTCGACTCAGTCGACTTGTTCGGAGACGAGTCGACTGGTAGGCGGCAGAGTTAAAAGATAAGATATCTGAAGATTCATCCAAATCTAATCCAAATCAGAACAGAAAAGGAAGAATAGAAGAAAAGAGAAAGAAATAATACGCAGAGCAACGAGGGAGGAAATAAATAAAAGAAAAGGACTTTTCTATAAAAAGAGGAGTGCAAACCCTAATTCTCTAGCCGTGATCTATAAATACCAACCAAGAAGCATTATTCAGCTCTCTCCTCTATCTCATGCTCCTCTACACACACCATCAGCCGGATCACAAGAGTTTCTGGAAAGCCAAGTCATCAACAAAGAGCAGTACTATATCAGCATAGAAGAAGGAGAAAGGAGATCAAGTACTAAGAAGAGAACGGCCGGTCGACTGTGTGACAGCCAGCCGATCCATCTAGCCGAACTACATCAGTTTATTTCTTCTCTTTCTAATTCTTTTATGTTAATCATGTATTCGAACGTGTTGATCAATAAAAGTCTTATCATGTGGAACTAATTTCATAGTTGGGTAGATTGAAGCCGTAGTTATGTAATGCTAAGTTCTTCTGAATGTTACTCTTTTACTTATTGATTAAACCTAATTGAAAGAATAACAATTTACATGAATCAAATTTGTTTGGAGTTCTAAAGACAGTCGACTGAAGTGACAGCCAGTCGACTAACATACAGAACTTAAGATTATCAAGTTGTGCAGTGTAGATCTGAAGCTGTTATATGAGCATATTGAGACGACCCGTATCTCGTGTTCATAACTTGTAACAAGGGAATCCTTAGGGGTTCTTGGTTTAATCAACTTGAGGGATCTAGATCTGATACCAATTTCTAGAACCTTGAGTGTTTGTTCGTTTTCACTGTTCTTATGTTTTCTTTGAGTGCAACTTAGTAGATACCATGCTAAATACTTAATGAAAGAAACGAATTAGAGTAGATACCATGCCTAATTCTTGGCTTAGGGAAACATTAACTTTAAGGAGTAGATACCATGCCCTTAAAGAGAACAAACATGAGTAATAAGAAGAAGTTCAGAAGGTAACTTAGCATTATTGACTATTGGTGGAAATCAAAACCCAACTACTTAATAGATATTTGTGATTCAACATTTCTTGATTTAGTTTTAATCTTTTCATTTCTTTTAGACCTTTAGAACAACTCTTTATCATTCGCACTCTTTTTATTGATTAGTAAGTTAATTTCTACAATCTCTGTGGGATCGACCCTTACTATTGCTACGCTTCTATAAACGATTCGTGCACTTGCGAGGTTATAATTTGTGTCTAGTTTATCTAGTTATTTAGATCATCTAGATTGCACAACATAGGGTTACGAAAGAGTTGCCAGAAAAACTGCTGGAGGGATTCTTGGATGTTCTAGAGAGAGAAGCTCTGACTGAAAAAAGAGAAAATAATGCTGAAAAGTGAGAAGGGGGAGAATAATTTATATAGCAGAACACGACTTCTCGATAATCATGGTCACGTGACGGTTCCTCGATAACCACAAAGTTGTGTGATAACTTTTTGATAACAACGAAGCCATGTGAGAACATGATTCAACACGACTCTCCAAACTTCATCGAATTCGTGCGGTTCGCGCCTCATCCCTCAACATGGTACTTTGGGTCACTTGCAATTTTTTTCACAAATTCGCTTGGCTCATGCCTCGCCCCTCTGCATGGTATTTCGGGTTACTCGCAAATTTCTCTCACAAACAAATTCGCTTGGCTAGAGCCTCGTCCCTCGGTATGGTACTCCAGGTCACTCGAGAATTTCTCTCACAAACAAATTTTCTTGGCTAGTGTCTCATGCCTCACTCCCGACATGGTACTCTGGGTCACTCGCAAACTTCTGTCACAAACAAATTCACTCTGCTCATGCCTCGCCTCTCGGCATGGTACTCCGGGTCACTCGCAAATTTCTTTCACAAATTCGCTTGGCTCATATATCGACCCTCAGCATGGTACTCAGGGTCACTCGTGAATTTCTCTCACAAAGATTTTCACTTTTCTTGGGTATCCCCTCTCGGAATGGTACTCCGGGTCACTCGCGAATTTCTTTTACAAATTCTATTGGCTCGTGCCTCACCCATCGGCATGGTACTCCAGATCACTCATGAATTTTTTCCACAAATTTTCTCAGCTCGTGCCTCGCCCTTCGGCATGGTACTCCGGGTCACTCGAGAACTTCTTTCAAAAATTCACTTTGCCTCGACCATCGACATGGTAATCCGGGTCACTCGAGGACTTCTTTCTCAAGGTTTCTTGGCTCATGCATTGGCCCTCAGCAATCGAACATCTTAGCCCATCACCAATCAGGCCTCATACCGCTGCGATGGGCGAACCCCCAAGTTGGCGACGACTATTTTTTTCCCACGAGATACCTACTCCTCGAAGGCTGCTGAAACTAACCTTCAGAAGTGGGGGACTTATGATGGGAGAAAAAGTCACGGCTAATCAGAGCCGCGCGATTCTTACACGAATCTCAGAGTCCCTAACGGCAAGATGGTCATTTCACGGTAGTTACCGGTCCACGATCCGAACATGGGACGATCGCAGACCCATCATCCCAGCGCAGCCCACGAGTTAGGACAACCAACAGCCCAATTTGGAAAAAATGACCAGCTGATTAAGGATGGTAATCGAACTATTGCGATTTGGGAGATATTAACTGATTAAATCTCTAAATTAAAAGGATCCTGATTAAATCCCTAAATTAAAAGGATCCTTCAAATCAATTAAGAGAATCTTTCTCTAACTACTCATTCTCAAGCCTATAAATATGACCCCTCCTCCTCTTTTACCGGGTAATCAATCTTATGCCCACTAAACCCAGTTTATTACTTCTGGTTGCTGACTTGATCGTCAGAGTGTCTGTTGTCAGGATCACCCCCAGTGTTTCAAGCTGCTTTTGCAGGTTTCTGGTAGGATGCTAGCCAGTGCAACTACCACAACCTCTGCCGCACGAATACTAGCCTCACATTTGGATCTGGTCGAGGGTTGAGATCTAAGCTCTCCACAAAAATGCAAGAACTCATTATATGTTGCTTTCACACTGAAAAAAGTAGCTGTAGCTCATATCACTATTATTCTTTGCAAAAATTGGTAAGAAACATTGCAATTTTTTCTAAACAATAAAATGATGTAAATGCTAAAATCAGTATTATATAAACCCATATAGGATTTTTGTTTTTTTAAGAGATGTGTAACATGTTCTTCATAGTATATTCGTAGTATATTAGGAATAAATGGTCCAAACTCTTGCGTCTTTATACAGTGCCAATTAAGTAGTATATATTCTTACTCAACACAAAAAATAAACAAATAAAAATGCACTACCCCACAATTGTCCAGGGGCACTCAGATCTACCCCCTCATAACAACTACTCTGTTAAACATGAGAGGATTAATCTTTACACAATAGACATGTACTACTGCTTAAAAAATGACCATGTGATATTTATGTATATGTATGAAAATGAGGCTGTAGATAATTAGGTGCCTAAAATTCTTCACATAGATGTTGCTTTATTCCTCTGGCTACACATGAATGAGAGAGATCGAGGGAAATGTATACATATTTATAAGTTAGAATTAGCTGTATGTAGGTTAAGATTATTATTCAATAATAGTGGAGGGAGCACATGAGTGCTAGAATGGCAACTTCATATGAGACTGAGACTGAGAATGAGAATCCTATTCTCAATCCATGCATTAGCTGGACTTAGCATTGCATTGGTCAAGTGGCCATCTCTTCAATTCGATCTCCAGCAACTATTACAAGCGAATGAATATATTGGATTTGCCTCTAGTTTTCAAAACAGTTGACCACCCCAAAAACCCTACACCATAACCATGAGGTCCATGACAAGGGTTTTTTCTGAAGAACACTGATAGTTTTTCATTAATTTTTTTTATTTAGTACCGCGCGGCGCGTGTTATCACTTATTAGACAACTTTTCTGTACGTAATTCATAATATATGGGGTATGGTTAGTATGACTTAGGGTTATATTCTTGTTATTTAATTTGCTGCTTCAGCATTCGTTTCGAGAGAAATATGCGAGAACTTGTAAGAGGATTAATCCTTCATTAATTATTTTGAGTGAGTTTGTAACGGAGATCAGATCAGTGTAAATCCTGGAATACTCGAGTAGCAATATTGGTTCCCCCCTATCTACAAATTCTGTGTGCATGTAAATCTCTGTTGAGTTCTCGATTCCTTGGGTGGTTGATCAGCGATTGCATTCGATCTTTCAGTGAAAATTCCGCAAAAATCAGTGTTAATTTCACAACAACTATTGCATGGGTTTTACCAAATTTAAAAAGTGAAAGTATCTCATAGTAAAAGTTGCCCATGTTTTATTTGTGTTTTCATGGATTCTACTTTTTTGTAAAGATCCAAACAAGATTTATGATTGTAAGAGATGTTGATGGGTTTTAGCTACAAAACACATCCTTATATACATGAACTAGGGTGTCACAAAATCAAACTAAAGACAGTTGTTTGGTATAAATAGTGTAACTAACAAAAGTCTTTTATTAGCACAAAGATATTGATGAAGTACTAGTATCAAATTTCCGATACGAGATAGGTCCTCCATCAGCCTACTAATTAAGCTGATACTATGTTCATAAAAAAAGGGTGAGCAATTAATTGAGAAATAATTGTTAAGAAATTTAATTAGAGAGAGGGTTGGTCGGTGGATGGCCTAAATCTCTAAGTCCCTTTCTAAGATGGACCCCACGACCACGTTCTTGAATAGTATAGGAGTATATGCTAAACTTTTAAGCTAACCCATTTGATCGTCATACTCAAAGAGGGAGCAAGGAAGGTAGGAGTAATGGTCACGTGACTTAGCCCTAAATTCACATGTTATGAGTAGTGGTCCCTTCAAATAAAAAAAAAAAGAAAAAGAAAAAAAAATTTAAATGCATATTCATGTGCAGAATTGATTGTGACAGCCTGCTACTGGAGGCGCTTGCTTTGTGATTAGGACCGGCCCCACTGGGCAGACCCTGACGTTTTTGCAATTTTAGAAATCTCAAATTTGTAATTTCCTTGTAAATAAAGGCACGTATTTTGCTCTTATAAAAAATACTATTCAAAAAATACTAGATTTTCAAAAAGCTTACGACAACGTCAGCTGAGATTTCCTGGTTGACATTCTCATCAATATGGGCTTTGGTCCCAAGTGGATCGACTGGATCAAATCCAGTCTCTTCTCTGGGATTTCTTCCATTATTATTAATGGATCCGAAGGTCACAAGTTCAAAATCAAATGTGGCCTTCGCCAGGGTGATTCCCTCTCATCTCTATTTTCTCTCTTGTTGCTGACGTCTTTAGTAAGCTTCTTAGTCAAGCTAGGGTAGTCCAGGCCATTGAAGGCCTAGGTTCCTCGGGTCTCTTCCCTGGAGTTCTGAATCTGCAATACGCAGGCGACACTATCATTTTTGCTAAACCTAACCCTCACTCTCTCCGCAACTTGAAACTACTTCTTTACTGTTTTGAGCTTTCCTCGGGTCTCTCGATCAACTTTCAAAAATCATCGGTCCTCTGGTTGGGAGGATCCCCTAATCATCAAGTCGAAATTTCCAACTTCTTTAACTGCCCTATTGCTTCTTTCCCCATCACGTATCTGGGTATCCCCTTGAGATGGGGTAAATTGCACAGATCTGATTGGTTGCCCTTGGTAGATAAGATGGAATCCAGGCTTAATGTTTGGACAGGGAAGCTTCTCTCCCGTGGAGGTAGATTGATTCTACTGAATTCGGTCCTCTTAGCGATCCCTCTTTATATGATGTCCTTCTATTATATTCCCTCTTGGGTCATCAAGCACTTAGACCAGATTAGGAGTAACTTCTTCTGGTCGGGTGCGTCCAATCACAGGCCAGGATCTCACCTTGCCAACCGAAAACTGGTCTGCTCCCCCAAAGAAGCAGGGGGATTAGGGGTTTTGAACCTCCGTTACCATAATTTGGCTTTATTGGGCAAATGGCTATGGAAGTCTCTTAATTTCGTCCATTTACCCTGGATCCATAGTATCAAAGCCAACTGTTATCCTAATCGTAGGTGGTGGGCTTTGCCTCACCTTTCCCACCGCAACGCCTCTCCCTCCTGGAAGGGAGTGGGGAAAGCGTCAGCCGCCTTCCTGTGTGGCATCAAGCATAACTGTTTTGATGGTTCCATGACCTTCTTCTGGACTGACCTGTGGATTGGTAATTCTAAGCTCGCCTCCGCTTTCCCGGCGCTCTTTCGCCTGGCTTCCAATCCTCTTGCCACGGTTGCAGAATCCTTTACTATCATCAACTCGCAAAGGCATTGGATTATCCCTTTCTCTGTCAATCTCCCGACTCATTTAACGCCTGTTCTCAACATCCTCCTTTCCTCTCTTAACGAGTATGAGTGTCACCCTAGACAAGATATCTCTTGGAGATGGAACTCGGCGGGTCACTTCTCGGTCAAATCTTTCTATCAATTTCTTATCTATAGAGGTATTCCCTCCCCCTTCGCTAAATTCATTTGGCGCTCTTGCGCTCCCCTTAAAGTTAAAATTGTCACTTGGCTTGCTCTCAACAATAGACTGCTTACCGCTGAAATCCTCAACAAGAGGAACTTAGCGTGGGGGCAATTGTGTCCTCTCTGTTCAATGCACTTCGAACAGGCAGACCACCTGTTTGTGAGTTGTGATTTCTCGCGTCCTCTTTGGAAAATTTGCTCCCTCGCTTGGGAAATCACATCACTCCCTCCCAACCTTCGATCTTGCTGGTCTACTCCTCCCCAAATAAAAAATTACCGCAAATCTTGGATGCTTTCTTGTCAAATTATTATCTGGATAATTTGGCTGGAACGTAACAAGAGGTTGTTTAGTAAGCGCGCCTCCTCTATTCATTCTTTAATAGAGGAATTTTTATTTCTTTTCAATCTATGGTCCTCATCATTAAATGATGTTGCTAGAGAGGCTCTCTTCGGTCGTAGACTTATCGATGCCTTCCAATGCCTTCATTCTCTTAATGCCTTTTAAGTTGTTTCCCTAATCAGAGTTCAGGCTTGTTTTTCCCCGTTATAATATTTCTTTCTATTCTCTTCTCTTTTCTTTGCAGGATTGAAATGGTCAAGCTGGGCACTTGGTTGAGGGTTGCTTGGTATCCCTCTTTTGATTGGTATCGTTTTGCTCCTTGTTAGATGAGCAGCGGTTGCTCCTTGCTCCGCCCTTTTGATTTCTTGGAACTTTTGGCTGGCTAGCTCCTTGTTCATTATGCTGTTTATTTGGTTTAGCTGTCTTGGGCTGTTACTCTTTTTTATGCTTGCTCTTAGGTGGGGATGTTTTGGCTTTTTCCAACTCTTTGTTAACTATAAAATATGCTTGTTCTTATGTTGGGATTCTCTCCCCTTGTTTTGACTGGATGTTCTACTATGTTGGGTTGGAGCATCACCCTCGGGTGGGTGTGTTTATGTGTTTCATTCTTCTCTCGTTGCCTGTTTGTTTTATCCAGTGTTGAGGGGTCCTAGCGATGTGGTCTTCCGACCAGTGTTTCGATGGCCTGGATCGCTCTGGTTATTACCCGCGGTTCTATTATGACTCTGTTTCTATTTGAGTTGTTGCATTTTATTTGATGAGGAGTTGACAGTCGATTTTGCACCCGTCCATTGTCCGTACCTTTTATCGGGCGGAGTTTTGGGTTCAGATTCTTCACTTGCTCTGGCTGTTATGCTGCCGCGTCTGGCCGGGTGTTTACTTGCGCCGGTCCCATCGTAGCCGTAGCTGTTCTTGGCCAAGGTGCAGTGATCATCCTGCGAAGCTTTCCCCTTGGTCGGGTCGTTTCGCCCTCGCTTGCGGTAGCGCTCGTCTGACTGCGTTGCCTTCGGTGGTTTAGAGTCTTTGTTCCACTTGTTAGTTGGTTGCTGCTTTGTACTTTATCTGTGTTGTTGCCTTGTAGATTCTTTTTTCATGTTTTGCTTGGTTTTACTGCTCGTAAAACTCCTTTTGTAATACTTTTCGTTTAATGATATTGGTTTGTTCGGCTGGAGTCGTTTGACTCTATCCGATTCATCAAAAAAAAAAAAAAAAAACTCTTATTAGGGATCCCCGAAATAATTATTTGAGCCTTTAAATTTTTTTAAAAATTATTTGGGTTTAGGCTTGAAGACTTGAATTGAATTTGAGACTTTAAATTTGGGTGATTTAAAACAAATTTATATATTTTGCATATTTTGCTTTCAACAATGTGCAAATTTTTTGTATACATTTTTTTTTAGTGTATGGGGGGCCCCATTTCGGGAGTTCGCCTCGGGCCCCCGGGAACTCAGGGCCGGCCCTGTTTGTGATGTGCATTCCTACATAATCTTTGTAATTTTTGTTTTTGGTGAAAAGTAGTCTTCCCGAATTTTGAGAATATCATCATCATCTTCATTATTATTATTATTATTATTATTATTATTTATTCAGTTATAGGTGATAGTACCGTTGAATTTTATTGTAGAGAAAAATAATGTAACAGGTATAATGAGCAGAGCAATAGGCTACTGCCGCTAGCTCGAAATAAAAGACAGAAAAATGGAATACGTAAAGAGAAAAGGCAACTCATATTTGTAGGAAGAAAATTTCTTCATTTAAAGTATGCACACCTATATATAAACAGTTCATACCGTTCATTTTGTTTCTAACGTCATCAAATGTATGTGTATATAGATGATCAACTCCTTACTGCAGACCGTTCATTTTGTTTCTAACGTCATCAAACGTATGTGTATATAGATGATCGACTCTTTACTCATGCATTATATGATCCAATTTTGTATGTTATTAAAAAATCATTCATTTTCCAAGCACTTATATATAAATAAACGATTTCCAAACAACCTGATATTTTATAGGCATACATATTGTTAAGGTTAGCGATTGAGAGTAGATTATTGGATTGAATATAACTGAGTACAATGTCTCCTACATATACGAGAGAAACAATGACTAAACTAATACATATTCTTATATGAGACTAATCTAATCTAATATCTAACACCCCCTCTCAAACTCACGGTAGGTCGAACAGTGTGAGTTTTCCCACCAAATATCGAAATCTCTGAACAGTGTAGGATTTGGTGAAGAAGTCTGATGTTTATTGTAAAGAGGTCACAAAATGAAGTGAAATGCTTCCTGCCTCAAAACGCTCACGAACATAGTGGCAATCAATCTCTATGTGCTTCGTCCGCTCATGACAGACCGGGTAACTTGCAATATGCAAGACACTCCGGTTTTCACAATGAAGAGAAGCATCTCATGTAAGAGTGACACCTATATCTAATAACAACCACCAAACATGAATAATCTCTCCAGCGGTAGTTGTCATCGCTCTGTACTCAGCTTCTGTGGAAGAGCATGCAACAACTGCATGTTTCATGCTTCACCATGAGATCAGCGAATCACCAAGAAATAGATAGAAACATTTGGTAGATCGTCTGGTAGTAGGATCACCTACTCAATCTGAATCAGAATATGCACTAAGCTACAGTTTAGATGTAGAAGACACGAATAATGAGCGAGTGATAGTGCCATAAATAAATTTGAGGATCCGAAGAAGAGCACTGTAGTGACCTGATCGAAGGGCTGAAATAAACTAATTAAAAATATTGTAGCAATATCGGGTTTGGTCATGCATAAGCAGACAAGATGTCCAACAATCTACCTGTATCTAGTAGGATCGGGAAGGAACTCACAATCTGTGGGACGAAGCTTCACGTAAAGCTCTAAGGGAGTATCAGCTGATCGTCTGTCAGACAGACATGCATCAGAGATAATGACTGATGTGTATTTCGGCTAAGAAATGAGTATCCCCGAGATCCATGGGCAATTTCTAGACCTAGAAAATAGCATAGTCTGCCAAGATCCTTCATATGAAACTGCTGATGAAGATATCTCTGAGTGGACGCAATACTTGCGGAGTCATCCCCAGTAATAATCATATCATCAACATATAGTAGTAGAAGTACCCTCCCCTACGGTGTCGACCGCATAAACATATAGTGGTCATGTAAACTCTGACTAAAACCGACCTATGTGATGACACAGCAAAAAAATTCAAACCAGGCTCAAGGGTCCTGTTCAGACCATATATAGCTCGGCGTAGATGACAAACATGAAGAGGAGGTGTGGTACGGCCAAGAGGAGGCTACATGTAAACAAACTCAGATATGGAACCATGAAGAATGACATTCTTCACGTTCATCTGGTATAACGACCACTGATGGATGATGGCAACGGCAAGGAGAGTGCAAACTATAGTCATCTGTGCAATTGGAGCAAAAGTCTCATCATAATCAATGTCATGCTCCTGAGTAAATCCTCGGGCAACTAGACGAGCTTTGTGCTGCTCAATGGAGCCATCAGGTCGATATTTTACCTTGAAGATCTACTTGCAGCTAGCAGGCTTGATGCAAGCTGGTAATGAAACAACATTCCAAGTGTCAGTCTAATCAAATTCACAGAACTCGTCTGCAATAGCTTCTCACCACTCGAGATATTGAATTGCTTCCTGATAGGTTATGGGATCATGTGTGAATTCTTTAAGAGTGAGGTATGCATGTAATTATGGTGAGTAAGAGGCTAGAGTGGTAAAGCCAAATTAGTCAGAAGGACTAGTGACATCAAGTGTATAACGTGTTGATGGGATGCCCAAAGTGGAATGTGTTGACCGACGGACTGATGGTGGATTTGTAGGGTGTGGATGTAAGGTCAATGGGGTGGGTGCATGCAGCGGTGGGGATGTAGAGGGACAAGAGTTGGAATGTCCGTATGAGATGGGAGAGGAGCCAAAGGAGTGTGATCGAATGGAATGCATGAAGATGTGTCCGGGAAGGTAGGTGATGGAACTGGGGAATTGAGAAAGGTAGTATCTTCAGTAGAGGACAGGTAGTAAAAAGAGTCTTCCGAAAAGGAGATATGACATAAAATACAGACAGAATGGGCCAAAGGATCAAAACAACGATAACTTTTTGTGCTCTGAACTAATACCAAGATAAACACACTTGGCAGCCAAGGCGGTCAACTTCGTGCGCTCAGTGAAAGGGAGAAGAACATAACAAGTGTACCTAAAAGTATGGAGCATATTGTAGTCCCGTGGTGAGTGATGAAGAGCCTCATAAGGTGTTGTACCAGATAGGATAAACAAGGAAGTGATGTTAATGAGCCTGAAAAAGTCATGACAGCTTCAACCCAGAAAAGGCGAGGAACAGAAGAGGAGAATATAAGAGCACAAGTCATCTCAAGAATGTGACGATGCTTTTGGTCAGCTACACCATTCTGTTCATGTGTGTGAGGGCATGACTGCTAAAAAAGTGTTCCCTGAGACTGAAGAATCGATCTTATAGTAGGAAAGTGTGCTCACGAGCACCATCTGAACAAAAAAATTTGATGCACACCCCGAACTGAGTATGAATCATGGTTGTAAAGACCTGGTAAGTAGCAGGGATATCAGATCAGTGGTGAATAAGGAACACCCATGTGTAGCGTGTGAAGTCATCAATAAAACTAACATAATAGAGATAGCCTTTGCTAGAAGGTATAGGAGATGGTCCTCATATGTTAGAGAATAAGTTGAAATGCATAGGTGGACTAACAAATACTTTTATTATTAAAAGGAAGGGCTAAGTGTTTTGCCAACTTACAACTCTGACAAACCGATAAAGGAGTAAAATTAAAAAGACCAAGAGCAACACTACAAACTAAACTCTTCAAACGAGACTCACTAACATGACATAAGCATCGGTGCCACATGTAAGCAGCAGTATAAACGACACCCGCAAAACTAGAATTTGAACTATGAACATGAAGAAAATCTAGATGATATAGGCGACCATGTCAACTAGCCCACCCAATTGTGTAGCCATTCTGAGGATCCTGTATAGAACATCATAAAGAAGTAAAGGTAACGGTAAGGCCACTATCGCATAATGAACTAACGGAAATAAGCTTCATGGATAAGTGAGGGGCATAAAGCACGAAAAGTAATGTGAGAGTAAGAGCTAATAGATATTAAGTGTGTAGTGAGTAGAGAACCATCGACAGTGTATATCGAAGGAGAGTGAGAGGTAAGTGCAGTGCTAGTGGTAAGGAGTGTATATTTTCTAATAAGATGATGTGATGCAACAGAATTTAAAAAACAGGAAGAATTCATACCAAGAGTAATGGAGAAAAGGAGGGGCGGGAGAGCCAACATCGATAGAATGACTCGAGTTTTGAATTTCCAACTGAGCGAAACGTTGCTGAGGAATGTCATAAGGAGCAGGAGAAGATAGGACTGGAGTAATGGCCATTGCTCGAGGTGTACGAGAATAAATACTGAAAGGAGGTAAACCATGTTGCTTCCTACGCTGCTGTGTCTGAACTAGAAGCTGTGGATGCTTGATAAAGTGCTCACTATCAGTATAATCATTCTGCTGATAGTGGATGCAAAAGTGTAGATGACATGTGTGCTCAAAGTGATCAATCTATTTGTAAATAGTGCAATGTGACTGAGGCGATCAGGGATGCTGCGATGGTCAGTAGGAGGCACGGGACTGGTGTGAGGTTGTAGGAGGAGGCAACACAAGGGGAGGCAACAAGAAAATTCTCATTGCCTGATGTCGAGGTAGAATTAGGAGCTGGGAGAGCAAGAAACCATGTTTCTTCAGCAACAAGTTCAGCAATAGCAGCATCAAGATGAGGAACCACGTCTCGATGGATCAACTGACTACATAGGGACTAGTACTCTAGCTGTAGGCCCATCATAAAGAACATAAACTGATGACGTTCATGGATAACATGAACATCACTATCCTCTAGTTGCTGTAATTCGTACCAGATATTGCGCATGGCGTTGTAACGATCCTGAATGCTGTGATCACCCCGACGATCAAGAACTGACTGAACAAGGAGTTGGTACTCATGGACTCCACTAGCCTGAACATACTGGGTGGTCAAGCCAAAAAGCCTTGGAAGTACGAACACGAAGAAGATCGGACCGAAGAGTGTGGTCGACAGAAGAGATGATGAAGGTGATGATTCGATGATCGTGATCATCCCAAGTGGCATGGGAGGTGCATATTAGTTTCTTATATGCTTCAACAGCGGTATCAGCGGGATCTTTAGGACGAGGAGTGGAGCCATCAATGTGACCTCATAAAGAATGGCCGAGAAGAGTGTCCTCAACAGAGGCAGACCAATATGTCCAATTCTTAGCAGAGGAAAAAGGGAAGTTGGTGGAGACAGGAAGATATTGACGAAATTGGGGTTCATGCAGAAACACAAGTACCTGCAAAATTTTTATTTATTTTTATTTATAATATTATTATATTATATTATTATTATTATTTTTAGGCGACGGACGATGGCGGCGGCGGTGGCGGACAGAGCAGGAGTAGAGAGAAGTAGTGTTTAGAGTTAGGGTTAGGGTTGGAGTTGGAGTTAGAGTTGGGTTGGAATGGTTTTTTTCTTTTCTGTAGGGGGTATAAGGGTTTGTAGTATAGGGTGTCGGGTATACGGGTATAGGGTATTAAGGTATTAGGGTTTCGGGATGTAGAGTATTAGGGTTGGAATCGAGTCAGAGTTGTGTAAGGTTTGAAAACAAATGGGTAGTAGGGTCTGGGGTATAAGGTTTTCGGAGTGGAGGCTATGGCTGGCGGTGGGGAGATGGCGATGGCAATTTTGGAGTGGAAGTTGTTCTCGGGTATGGGGAAATGGAGATGGAAGTTCTGGGTTGCAGCGGCATGTCGGGGAGGTGAAGGAATCAGTTGTGGGAGAGCGGCTAGGTTTTGTGGGTTGCGGGTAGGGTCCACCGGAGTGGAGTCCGAGAAGTTGACATCAGGAGTTGAGGGTAGGGTCCGTCGGAGTGGGTTGCAGGTAATGTAACGCCCCTGCCCCTAGCTCAGACAATTTATACAATTTATAAGACAAATTAGATACTATATAGTACAACTGGCCACCACAGGCTGCCTCTCAAAAGTTGGTTAACCGATTAGGTGACTCTTGATCATAGGCTTTATTATTTATATTATATTATTTTATTGTAAATTACTGATATGGGACATTTCATACTCACCTCACTTGCTCTCTCTTATTCCGAGAGAACACTGAAGAATACCGGGTGGGCCCCCATTCATTGGCCACGTCACCCTCTTTTTGACAAAGTCAAACAACCCAACATGATGTTTTGCCATTTCAAACATGGGCCCCCATCATATTAATACCATTTTAACATGTTACAAACCATGCTATTTATACAATAGCCACGGAGATCTACCGCCGACTGGGTATATAGTCCCGGAGTCCACCGTCAGACTAATCATAACAAGCAACCACATTCACGGTGATCCACCGCTGACTGGGTCATAGCCACGGAGATCCACTGCCGACTATGTAGACATGCCCCACACTCGGTGTCGAAAGTCGGCTCTGATACCATTTGTAACGCCACTGTCCCTAGCTCAGATAATTTATACAATTTATAAGACAAATTAGATACTATGTAGTACAACTGCCCACCACAAGTTGCCTCTCAAAAATTGGTTAACCGATTAGGTGACTCTTGATCATAGGCTTTATTATTTATATTATTTTATTTTATTGTAAATTACCGATTTGGGACATTTCATACTCACCTCACCTGCTCTCTCTTTTTCCGAGAGAACACTGAAGAATACTGGGTGGCCCCCCATTCATTGGCCACGTCACCCTCTTTTTGACAAAGTCAAACAGCCCAACATGCTGTTTTGCCATTTCAAACGTTGGCCCCCCATCATATTAATACCCATTTTAACATGTTACAAACCATGCTATTTATACAACAGCCATCATACAATGTCATTATACAAACAGCCACATATTTCCAATCATTTTCAACATATATATATATATATATATATATATATATATATATATATATATATATATATATATATATATATATATATATATATATATTATTATTATTATTATTATTATTACTATTATTATATATCTTTTGAAACTACAGGGTGTTACAGGTAAGGTCCGCCAGAGTGGATGTTGACGTTGGGAGTTGTGGGTGATGTTGTTGTTGTGCATCGGGAATGGAAGTGGTGGGGTTGCGGGTTGCCAGAGTGGAGTTTGGGAAGTTAACGTCGGGAGTTGTGGCAGCCATCAAAAGTTGTGGGTGATATTGACATCGGGAAGGGAAGATGAGGTAGAGTGATTTGTGTTAGGGTTAGGAATTAGGGAAGAGAGATTAGGGTTATGGATTGTTGCTCTAATACATTGTTAAGGTTAACAGAAAGATTGAGAGAAGATTATTAGATTGATTATAACTGAGTATAATGTCACCTATGTTAGAAAATGAGTGTTTTAGACACCATTTACGAACCGATTTTTGAGCAATTTTTTGAGTAAGATCCTCAATGAATTATTGAGAGATCTTGATTGATTTGTGTTCTCCTTCTTGAGTAGATCAAAATCATATATTGGTTTTCTAAAAACGGTTAAGGGGCGAATGAGAAATTGTCTCTCAAAGTGAGATATTTTCATTCTTGAAATGGGTTAAGGGAACATAGTCCCACATCGAAAAAATCAAAGGAAATAGAAGAGGATATATAGTAATCTCCTTCTAAGCATTGTAAGATGGCTAGAAGAGAGGCTCTCTCTCGCACGCGCAGGGGGGGTGCAAATCACGGACCGGATTATATGCGACTTGTGTGCACCCGCACGACCTGCGGACACGAATGCCGGACCAACTTGACCCCACCCCGTGCAGAGCCACTTTTTGCTACAATTTTCTTTTTGTAACGGCTGAAATGAATGCAGAAACGGTTCTGTCTGCCGTTTCAGTGCTGTATTTAACGTTTTGTCTGCCGTTAAATGATGTCTGCCGTTACAATATCGGCATTCAATTCTTTGTCTGCCGTTACAATGAAGGCATTAACAGCCTTGTCTGCCGTTACGGTTTTAACCCAACCTCTATAAATAGAGGCCTCCCCTCTACTTTCTTCCCTGCACAAAAATAGATCTTCTTTCTCTCCTTCTCGAAGTTGCCTTGTCTGCCGTTACGGTTTTAACCCAACCTCTATAAATAGAGGCATCCCCTCTACTTTCTTCCCTGCACAAAAATTGATCTTCTTTCTCTCCTTCTCGAAGTTTTCTTCTGTACTGTTCTTCGGTTCTGGTTTTATTGGTAAGTCGGTGATAGAGTTCAAGCGCTTATACTCCGTTCGGGAGTACTACGTGGTGCCTACGTGATCGCTCCAAGTCGTTGCATCCTGGGAGACAGACGCCTTCGTTCATTCCAGCAACCGGAAGAGGCAAAATCTGTTTTAAGGACACTGTGTGATACACAGGCCTCGACTTCTCAAGTTGTAATCTTCATTTGTTCTTGTGAGTTGTTTACTTAAATTTTTTCTTTCTTTTGTTTCGGTTTACTTTCTCTTCTGTTCTCTTCTATGTTTTCTGTGCCTCTATATCTTTTGATTGTAAAACAAATTTTATAAATAATTTTTGTAACAAACTTAAAACAGATTTTGGATTTCTTTGATTTCCGGTTTTGAGGCACGGTTTTTTTCTTTTTATTTCTTTAATCTGGAAAACTTACACTCGTGTTGTGTAAATTTCAGAATCAAAATGACTACTGCATCGGACAATGCTGCTGTGTCTGAAACGGTCTACGTGCCGGTTGCTGATACGACGCAAGAACCGAATGCTGCTGCGGCACGAGTGCCAATGCCCACCGTTGTACCTGTCTCAGTCTCCCATGGGGAGAAACCTGAGAAGTTTAACGGGTTGAACTTTAAAAGGTGGCAACAGAAGATGATGTTCTATCTGACCACACTGAATCTTGCAAGATTCTTGAACGAAGATGCTCCAAATCTTAAGAAAGATGAGCAAGATAACCAAGTCATTGCCGCTGTGGATGCTTGGAAAAATGCTGATTACTTGTGTAGAAATTACATAATGAACGGATTAGTCGATTCTTTGTATAATGTATACATTGACAAAAGAACAGCTAAAGAACTTTGGGAATCACTAGACCATAAGTATAAAACTGAGGATGCCGGCGCCAAGAAATTCATTGTGGGCCGCTTCCTAGACTATAAAATGGTAGATTCTAAAACAGTGATCAGTCAAGTTCAAGAACTACAACTAATCTTGCATGAGATTCATGTTGAAGGTATGAACTTAAGTGAAAGTTTCCAAGTGGCATGTATAATTGAAAAATTACCACAAGGTTGGAAAGAAATTAAGAATTACCTAAAGCATAAGCGAAAAGAAATGGGCATTGAAGATCTCATTGTCAAGCTTCGTATTGAAGAAGACAATAGAGGATCTGAAAAAGTTGGACTCATCAGTCATACAGCTAAGGCAAATGTAATGGAACATAAACAACGTTCCAACAAGCACAACAACAAGGGTCCCAAGTTGGGGCCTAAGGGAGGAATCTCCAAGAAGCCGAAGTTTCAAGGCAAGTGCTTCAATTGTGACAAAATGAGTCACAAGTCTACTGAATGCAGACTTTCTAAGAAGAACAGGAACAGAGAAGCAAACTTGATTCAAGGGATTGCTCAAGATGTTTCCGATATCAACCTCTCAGCTGTGATATCAGAGGTGAATATGTTAGGTTCAAACCCGAAGGAATGGTGGATTAACACTGGAGCTACTCGATATGTGTGCTCCAATAGAAGTATGTTCTCCACTTTCGAACCATTAGAGAATGGGGAGAAAATGTTTATGGGTAACTCGGCTACTTCAGAAATAAAGGGCCAAGGTAAGGTGATCTTGAAGATGACTTCTGGAAAGGAACTGACTCTGAACAACGTTGCATATGTTCCTGAAATCCGTAAGAACCTGGTATCTGGTTCGTTGCTTAATAACCACGGTTTTCGTTTAGTGTTCGAGTCGAACAAATTTATTTTGTCAAAAAGTGGAATGTATGTTGGTAGAGGATATATGAGTGGTGGAATGTTCAAACTCAATGTAATGACCATGGTCAAGAATATGAATAAAGCTAGCTCTTCTACTTATTTGCTTGAGTCTTCCAATTTATGGCATGGTAGACTAGGACATGTTAATTATGATACTTTGCGAAGACTAATTAACTTGAATCACATACCAACATTCCAAATTGATTCCAAATACAAATGTAAAACTTGTGTTGAGGCAAAACTAACAAGATCATCGTTTAAAAGTGTTGAAAGAAACACCGAACCACTTGATCTAATTCACACTGATATTTGTGATTTGAAAATGATACAAACAAGAGGTGGTAATAAATATTTTATTACCTTCATTGATGATAGCACAAAATATTGCTATGTATACTTGCTTAAAACCAAGGATGAAGCTATAGAAAAATTTGTTCTCTATAAAAATGAGGTTGAAAATCAACTCAATAAGAAAATTAAGGCGCTAAGAAGCGACCGAGGTGAAGAGTATGAATCGCCATTTGCTGACACATGTGCTAAGCATGAGATTATACATGAAACCACAGTGCCTTATTCTCCTCAGTCCAACGGTGTTGCTGAGAGAAAGAATCGTACATTGAAAGAAATGATGAATGTAATGTTAATAAGTTCTGGTTTGCCACCAAACTTGTGGGGAGAAGCTATTCTTTCAGTTAACTACCTTTTGAATAAGGTGCCCAAAAAGAAAGAAGAGAAAACTCCATATGAATTATGGAAAGGAAGAAAGTCATCCTACAATTACTTGCGAATGTGGCGATATCTTGCCAAGGTGGCAGTACCTCCACCTAAGAAAGTGAAAATAGGAACAAAAACAGTTGATTGTATTTTCATTGGCTATGCACTTAACAGTAGTGCCTATCGGTTATTGGTGTACAAATCCGATGTCACTGAGATATCAAAGAACACGATAATGGAATCTAGAAATGTATCGTTCTTTGAAGATATATTTCCATATAAGTCAAAGGAGGAACCAAGTTCCTCCAAACAAACACGAGACTATCAGTGAAGATAGTGAAGACCAAGATGAAGAAGTTGAGGAGGAACCTCGATGCAGTAAAAGAACAAGAACGGAAAAATCTTTTGGTCCAGATTTCTTGACTTTTATGCTTGAAGGAGAACCCCAAACCTTCAAGGAAGCGGTGAACTCTAGTGATCGTCCTCAATAGAAAGAAGCCATCAAGAGTGAAATTGATTCTATCTTGCAAAATCATACTTGGAAACTGGTGGATCTTCCACCGGGTAGTAAACCTTTAGGTTCCAAGTGGATCTTCAAGAGAAAAATAAAACCTGATGGATCAATTGATAAATACAAGGCAAGACTTGTAATTAAAGGATATAAACAAAAGGAAGGTCTTGATTACTTTGATATATATTCTCCTGTGACGAGAATAAATTCCATTAAGATGGTACTTGCAGTAGCAGCTCTACTCAATCTTGAAGTACATCAAATGGATGTAAAAATAGTTTTTCTTAATAGAGATTTAGATAAAGAAATCTACATGGAACAGCCTGAGGGTTTTTCAGCTCCAGGACATGAAAAGAAAGTGTGTAAACTGGTGAAGTCATTATATGGCTTGAAACAAGCTCCAAAGCAGTGGCATGAAAAATTTGACAATGTCATGATGACAAATGGCTTCAAGATCAATGAATGTGACAAATGTATATATGTCAAAGACACAGAAGATGGATATGTCATTATATGTTTGTATGTAGATGACATGCTTATTATTGGAAGCAATGATCAGATAATTAAATCTGTCAAAAACATGTTAAACTCGATGTTTGACATAAAAGATATGGGACTAGCTGATGTTATATTGGGAATTAAAATCACAAGAACATCAAACGGGCTTATTTTAAGTCAGTCACATTATGTTGACAATATTCTTAGAAAATTTGATAAAGATAATTCTGGAATTGCCAGAACTCTAATAGATCTATCTTTACATTTATCCAAGAATAAAGGGAAGAGTATTTCTCAAGTAGAATACTCTAGAATTATAGGCAGTCTAATGTACTTAATGGGTTGTACAAGACCAGACATAGCCTATGCAGTAAGTAAACTAAGTAGATACATGAGTAATCCTGGAAGCGAGCATTGGCAAGCAATTATAAGAGTACTGAAGTACTTGCATTTTACTCGTAACTTCGGGCTGCACTATACGAGATACCCGGCTGTACTTGAAGGATACAGTGATGCAAACTGGATATCGAGTGATAATTCAAAATCCACTAGTGGCTATGTATTTACACTAGGTGGTGCAGTAGTTTCTTAGAAATCCTCGAAACAAACAGTGATCGCTAAATCCACGATGGAATCAGAATTTATCGCATTGGACAAATGTGGGGAAGAGGCTGAATGGTTATGCCACTTTTTTGAGGATATTCCAAGGTAGACGAAGCCTGTGCCTCCAATCTGCATACATTCAGATAGTCAATCTGCAATTTGTAGAGCACAGAGCAATATGTATAATGGTAAATCTAGACATATTTGTCGAAGATATAATACCATTAGACAACTACTCTCTACTGGGGTTATCTCTGTGGACTATGTAAAGTCAAAAGATAACATTGCTGATCCATTAACCAAAGGGTTAAACAGAGAGTTAGTTGATAAATCATCGAGGGGAATGGGACTAAAGCCCATGAAAGAATAAGTCGATACAATAGAAACCCAACCTAGCTGACTGGAGATCCCATGATCTAGGTTCAAAGGGACAACTAAATTGTAAAGACCAAGTTGGATCACTGTGGAGATTTTCCCATGTCCATTCCCATGATGAAATAGTGATGCCTGCAAGGTAACAAGTTAAGCTAAGCTTTTAATAATTCTTATGCGTCGGATATCCGAGCAGAGTAATCGAGTTACTCTTAGGTAAGAAATCACCTATGTAAAGAGGGAAGAAGGGCCGCTTCCAAGGGAATAATATAGGGCAATATTCCTGGTAAACTCTTGCAGAACCAGACGTATGTTCATGGCCAAAACGAACATAATAATGAGAACTGAAAATGCGTTAGAAAGAATTCTGTGTGAGATATGTCATCGTTTACACAAATGACAGTACAGTTCAATGACATCGCGTCTACTATTTAGTTAGTAAAGTAAACATATTTTCATAAGGGAAGGTTCAAAGGGTAACACCTACCTATCCTATGCAGGAATCAATCGTTGAATTCTATCACCAAATCTGTCGTGTCAGTCAGTCTGTCAGTCAGTCCTGTCTGTGGTCGTCAATTTTCATTCATGTGGGGATTGTTAGAAAATGAGTGTTTTAGACACCATTTACGAACCCATTTTTGAGCAATTTTTTGAGTAAGATCCTCAATGAACTATTGAGAGATCTTGATTGATTTGTGTTCTCCTTCTTGAGTAGATCAAAATCATATATTGGTTTGCTAAAAACGGTTAAGGGGTGAATGAGAAATTGTCTCTCAAAGTGAGACGTTTTCATTCTTGAAATGGGTTAAGGGAACATAGTCCCACATCGGAAAAATCAAAGGAAATAGAAGAGGATATATAGTAATCTCCTTCTAAGCATTGTAAGATGGCTAGAAGAGAGGCTCTCTCTCGCGCGCGCAGGGGGGGTGCAAATCACTGACCGGATTTCATACGACTTGTGTGCGCCTGCACGACCTGCGGACACGAATACCGGACCGACTTGACCCCACCCCGTGCAGAGCCACTTTTTGCTACAGTTTTCTTTTTGTAATGGCTGAAATGAATGCAGAAACGGTTCTGTCTGCCGTTTCAGTCTGCCGTTACGGTTTTAACCCAACCTTTATAAATAGAGGCCTCCCCTCTACTTTCTTTCTTGCACAAAAACTGATCTTCTTTCTCTCCTTCTCGAAGTTTTCTTCTGTACTGTTCTTCGGTTCTGGTTTTATTGGTAAGTCGGTGATAGAGTTCAAGCACTTATACTCAGTTCGGGAGTGCTACGTGGTGCCTACGTGATCGCTCCAAGTCGTTGCATCCTGGGAGACAGATGCCTTCGTTCATTCCAGCAACCGGAAGAGGCGAAATCTGTTTTAAGGACACTATGTGATACACAGGCCTCGACTTCTCAAGTTGTAATCTTCATTTGTTCTTGTGAGTTGTTTACTTAAATTTTTTCTTTCTTTTGTTTCGGTTTTCTTTCTCTTCTGTCCACTTCTATGTTTTCTGTGCCTCTATATCTTTTGATTGTAAAACAAATTTTATAAATAATTTTTGTAACAACCTATATATAGGAGAGAAGTAAAGACTAAACTAATTCATATTCCAATATGAGACTAATCTAATATAATATCTTACAATATGCAGACTTATATGATTAGACTTTATATTAACGATTCGTACTGTTCATTTTGTTTCTAACGTCATCAAACGTATGTGTATATAAAAGATCAACTCCTTACTCATGTATCATATGGTCTAATTTTGTATATTATTAAAAAAACCATTCATTTTCCAAGCACTTAAATATGAATAAACGATTTACAAACAACCCGATATTTTATAGGCATATATATTAAGACATAAATATGAAGGTGAACATTGTAAATCGTCGATAGATAGCCCCGACAAATAGTTATATATACTCTACAGGAGGAAATCCCCTCCTACAAGGATAAGGCTAAATTTTCTCATACATAGAGAACAACAAAGATGAACATTATCTAATTATTAAGAAGATCATACTGAAATATCTACGGTTCGTTTCATCTATGTACTAGTTTCCTGCAGCGAGAGGTGTCTATACTGAGGATATAACTTTTCTGCAGCGAGAGGTGTCTATGTACTAGTTTTTTCATTTCTACTATGTACTCCCTCCGTTCTACTAAGAATAACAGTCTTCACTCTTTTTTTTCCTTCTAAACTGTTGTCAGTTTAGGTTTTTGAAAAAATGTTTTAACCTTTTCAAATGCTCGTTAATAATTTTTTTATTGGACTAACAATTATATCATTATATGCTTAATGTTTTACTCATTTTCTTCACTTAATAGTTTTTATTTTTTGGGAGTGGGAGTGGGAGTGGGAGTGGGAGGGGGGTTTCCTTCCGAAGCAATGAATATAGCTTGCATCTGCACTAGGTGGAATATTTTGACATATTCTTCTATGCAGAACTTCTCAATTAGTAGAAGATTAAGAGGCTAATGAAATTATGACTGTGTATCTTGGTTTTTTACTTCTATCAACTGAAACGTTTTTCTTACGGGAATTTTGATCAATTAAAAATGTTGCGGTCCATAATTCAATACCGCACTTGAAAGGCGCCACGACTTTTCACACTCCTTATGAGAAAGGAGATGCGTGAATAGCCAGTTTGGAGTGCATGTCCCAAACTTTCTTTCTTTTGTGATACATATTCTTAATCAGATGGATTTAAGTAAGGTCATCACGCTTCAACGTTAACACCTTCCACAAATATTTACCGAGAAGAGACAGGTTTTGATTTCTCAGGTTAAGGATGCCAAGACCATCCTCAGATTTGGATCTACACACTCTGTTCCAACTACAGAGATGCTTGCCAACCGAGGTAATGGCAGAGCTCGACCTAGAGCATCCACTATTGTTTTTGCCAAATACCCAAAGTTTGGAAAATGAGAAATGGGTTTTGGAGGGGGGAGGATACAATCATCAAAGCCAAAAGTTGGAAATATTTTTCTAAAAAAATTTGACGGAAGAACTTCTTCTGTCCGCATTTTTTTATTTTTTTATTTTTATTTTTAATTTTAATTGTGGCGGACGGAACGTCACATTTTATTATTAAAAAATGAAAAAGTTGAAAATGAGGTTTTATTAATTTTTTTAATGCGTTTTAGTTTTAGTTTTTTTTTTGTAATTACTGAAAATCTTCCGTTGCTCAACTAATATGTATTTTAAATGGATGGACGGACGGAACAAGTTATTCCATCCCTCTATATTTAATTTTAAAAAGTAAGGATGGGCGAAAGAAGATCTTTTGTCCATCCATATTAAAAAATATAAAAAATTTTAGACAGAACATCTTCTTTGGTCTTCTATAATTTGGAAATCCCCATTTGCGATGTCAAATTTGGCACGCCACTGTTGATTTCTAATATATTTTTTGGGTATATATGGCCAATGAGTACAGATGCTCATTGACCATATTTTGGGATTTTCAGAATTTTAGCCAACGATAGTGGATGCTCTTACGTAATAAACTTCATGCATATAGTGCATGCTTAAACATGAGTGAGGGAGAGGGAGGATGTGAAATACTACCATTAAACTTTCGAAGTTGTGATAAAGATCCTCAAAACCTGGACCATTTGTAGCAGTATTAATTTGTTTTTGTATCTCTGTTTCAAGTGTTTAAGTGCAACTGATGAAATCCGAACTTAGGTTGTTCTGATACAGAAAAATCCTACACTAGATCAAAACTGCGAGGTCGTGGTTTGTATTGATTATAACAAAAGAGTGCGGGGGAGCGAGAAGGCATAAGGAATGGATGAGACATTGGCAGTACTTGTGGTCCCCTATAAACTGACCCATCCCAGATCCTTGTAGATGAAGATGATCACATTGCTTCCATTCTCTTTGTAATTCTTCTCCTCACTTCTTTTGAGTTGCGTTCAAATTGGTGAACTCCTCCATCCAATCATCCAATTGGAACCCAGCAATTAAGCAAAACAAAAAGGTAGAAACTTGTACTCTTTTTCCTTATTTTCACGTTCAAACTCCGGTTCAAAATAAGGTACACGCACTTCATTCATAAATGAGTAGGCAATACAAAAATTGAAGGGACACAATATTTTTAGGTGGTCGGTTAAGTGTCTTGTTGTTACAACTAACAAGATATCATTTTGTTTCCAAGTGTAGCTAGTAATTGAGAAAGAAAGAGGGAAAGCTAGCTAGGCAAGTTTGGTGCCTTGGCCCCTTGGTTGTGTGATGATGTTTGCTTTCTTTGGAAACACCCACAAGCTAAACATATGAGATATTTCTCTTTGACATATCATGACCTAAAGTTCCATGCATGAGTATCATGAAGAGTTGAGAGCTAGACATGTAACAAACAAGCCTCACTATTGTTAACTTGTTAATTGTAGACTAAATATTTGGCATGCGCACTTCATGTTATATCATTGTGATCGGCCATCTTATTGGGAAATAACAGTCAAGGGCGTAGCTATCTGGTCCCGAGGGGGTGCGGCTGCGTCCCCTCGGATTTCGGTTGCGTCCAGTGCCGGCCCGGAGATTCGGGTTGCCCTAGCCAAACTCCTGTTTTGTTGTCCCTGAGTAATTTTTTTTAAATAATAACAATAACAAGTAAAAGTGAAAGCAAATAAAGATTTTTTTTATAAAAGCATGATTACATTATCTTTTTATCTTGAACTACACTATAGGTTGGACTGGACTAACCTAGTGGACTGTTAAAATCCAAATCTGTTGCCCTTATATATTATACATACATAAGTCCTTAATAAATTTTGTTGCCCCGTGAAAGAGGGGTTGCCCAAGCCTGCTGGCTTGTTGGGCTTACCCTGGGCCGGCCCTAGTTGTGTCTCTTAGATTTACATGAGCATTATATAAAGATGGTAATCTAACACTTCAATTTCACCAATCTGTTGTAGTCTAGTTGGTTAGGATAATTGGCTCTCATCCTAAAAGAACCTAGGTTCAAATCCCGGGAACATGATTTTTTTAAAATTTTTTTTTTTTTGAAAACTTCAGTTTTTATTTTTGCAATTTCCGGCAAAAAAATTGAATTTAGTTTTTACTTTTATTTGAAATTTTAATTTCTTCTTTTAAATGACCAAAATAAAAAATTATTTGACGACGGTGGCAGTTGAAGCCATGACCTTCTAAAAATTGAATTCAAACACACTAATCCATTGCACACAGTGTAGGTTTGCATTTCATTTACATTTGATGAATAATCACTCCTCTGATGGCTAATTTTTTCACATTTAGTGAAGTGTCCAAGGGTTTTGATGAATAATCATTGCTCTGATGCACACAATATAAAGTGTACAAGGATTTTATTGTCAAAGAAAATGGCTATTAGTGATTGTAATAGTTTATGACATTTGGTATTAATATATGATGTTTTGAGTAATATAAATGTATTTGTTATAATTTATTATTTTGTAATAGTAAGGTCGCACCCCCTGAATGAAAATCCTGGCTACACCACTGATAACAGTAGAGATTTTTTTTTTTTACTGGTAAAAGGCAGGATAAGGTCCTACCTCACATTAGCATATATTTATAAATATAAGAGTTTGGGTTACATAATAATAGAGTACAAAACGGGATGAAGGAGAGGGTTTGGTTCATTGTAGGTATAAGAGATCGGATAATACCTAGTATTAAGTCGAAGAGAGGGCATCAGACTTCTGTCATACTCCTCAACTTGGCTTAATACATGGTGTTTCAAATTCCTTATAGATTCAAAGAAACCACAAAATAAGACCTTCGATCCCCAAAAAACTAACAGTAAAAAGACTGGGAACGACAATAAACATTTTTCCAGGTTTGTGCATCACAAAAACAACAAAAACAAAAGGAGTCTTTGAGTCGTCATCAGGTTAAGGAGCTGTGTTCTCTTGCATTTCCTTCGGAATCCCTGGCCTCAGTGAAGAAGATATCCCTTCCACCAACAGAATCAAGTCCTTTCAGCAGCTGTTCCTTCTTCTTTTCATTCTCGCATCCATCTAGCCAATATCGAAACCAAAATTTAGCATTAGCAATTAGACAATCAGTGGAATGAGTTGAAGTTGAGAAAATTCTATCATTTTTAGCAAGCCATAAACTCCAACAAATAGCTATGGTGAGTAGGTGCCAAGTGGAACAGTGCAAGTGTGATCCAAAACACCAGAAAGTAAAGCAGTCGTGAATAGAGTATGGCAAAGTGATGATGTTGAAGATATTTGTAAAGAACTGCCAAGTCGCAATATCCTGGGGGCATTCAAAGAAGATGTGAAACACTGTTTCAACCGGACCTGCACAAGATGTGCAGATAGGGTCCCCCACCCATCTCTTTGAAGCAAGTGAGTCTTTGGAGTTGAGCCTTTCCCAACTAAGCTGCCAAATGAAAATCTTGACCCTGAGGGGTGCAATTGATTTCCAGGTAGCAGAATGGTATGGAGACTGTAGTCCTGAGTATGCGAAGAGGTTGTAGGAAGACTTGACAGTATACACCCCTGATGCATTGTGTCTCCAAGAGGCACAATCTGCAATATTGCTGGGTTGATAATGCTTGATAATGTCAGTCAGTTCATCTTTTCATCTTTGATAGCTTGCGTAGGTATACTGTTGAGTCTAGGTCGCTAGTGCCAATTGTTATCAATCCATATTCCTTGGAAGGGGACATCATCCTGAGTGTTCCAGGCAAAAGAGGCTAGAGTGGGACAAATGGATGATACACTATCCCCATCAATCCATCTAGAGTGCCAGAACTTGATTAGATTTCCACTGCCAAGCTTCCAATTCAGGTTTAGCTTGAACTGTTCTTTAAGACTGAATAGCCATTTCCAGAAGTTTGAAGCATTTGAGGGGCAGCAGAAATCCTTGTTGCTTCTGCTGTAATATAAGGAAGTGAGTGTGTGACTAACAAGATAGTCAGAAGAGAGGATCTTCCACCACCATTTCATAAGTAGAGCTTCGTTCAGGATTCTGAGATCAAGGATGTCCAAGCCTCCTTGTGGTTTAGGTTGGCACACTTTCTTCCACTGCACACATGCACTGCCTCTGCTGTCTTTGTCCTCTCCTGACCAGAAAAATCTGCTGCAAATATGATCAATTCTCCTTATCACCCACAAAGGAAATTTAAAGAATGAAACGAAATTGAGTGGTAGAGCAGAGAGAATAGAATTAATGAGCACAAGCCTGCCCCCCTTTGAAAGTAATATGCCAAACCAAGTTGAAAGTCTACGTTCAATTCGCAAGATGAGTGGTTGCCATTCTGATTTCCTCAGCTTTCCTTTGTTTAGAGGCAAGCCCAAGTACTTTAAGGGAAGTTTCTCCTATTTACAGTTAAGGATTGAAGATAATGCATTCAATTTGGCTCTGGATTTCCCAAAATATACAATTGAGGGCTTCAGAAAGTTGATTTCTAACCCTGAGATGTTAGCATAAAGTTGTAATACAACCTTAAGATTGAGCACCTCTTGTTCTTTACCGTTGCAAAAAAGGAGAGTGTCATCGGCAAATTGTAGAATGGAGAAGGAGGATAGAGATCCCCTAAGCTGGAGAGGGGAGAAAGATCCATTACTACGACAACATTGCAGCATCCTTGGTAGGACATCCACCACTAGAATGAAAAGCATACACGACAGAGGATCACCCTGCTTGAGTCTTCTTTGGGAGTTAATAAGTTTCCCACTTCGGCCATTTAACAGTATGGATGATTTTGATGTGTTGAGTATTCTTTTAATCCAAGAGCACCAACTTGTGCCAAAGCCTCTGGCTTGCAACATCTGCTCAATAAAATCCCAGCTGACACTATCAAAAGCTTTTTTGAAATCAATCTTAAACATAAGAGTGTCCGAGTGCCTACTACTACAGAGATGAATAGCTTTATGTACCACCAAGAAGCAATCGATTGTAGATTTTCCTTTCAAGAAGGCGCTTTGGGATGATAATACTAAGGAATCAAGAACTGGACTCAGCCTCTTGGCTAGAATTTTGGTAAAAATTTTGAAGGAGAAGTTTAGTAGGCTAATAGGCCTGAAATCAGAAACAGTGTTCACCCCTTCAATCTTGGGGATCAACATAATATTGGATTAGCTAAGTCTACAAATATCAGATTCTCCCTTATGAATAGCTTGAATCATGGCGAAGGGATCAATTTTGATTGTATCCCAAAATGTGTGATAGAAGCTCATCGAGAAGTTGTCTGATCCCGGTGCCTTGTCACCACTCATATCAAAAACTGCACGGCGAACCTCTTCCAAGGTGAAGGGGGCATCCAAATGCGACAGGTTGGTATTATAAGATGGGTATAGTGTGTTCCAGTCAATAGTGAAGTCAGCTTGAGTGCATGTACCACAAATAGATGCAAAGTGCTCTTCGAAGGCTGATCTGATAACTGGTTGTGAGGTGGTGAGAGTGTCATTAACCAAGAAGGAGTGAACAAAATTTTTCCTTCTCCTCCCATTGGCAACATAGTGGAAGAATTTGGAGTTGCCATCCCCCTCTCTAATCCACTGAATCCTCGATCTCTGCCTCCAATAAATAGCCTCTGTTTTGATGAGATCCTGATATTCTTTCAGAGTCACTTCAAGCTCAACAACCACAAGGAGATAACTTTCCGCTTGTGCTTCCAGGTTTAGCATCTTAGAGAGCAGATTTTTCTTTATAATAGGGTCATTGGTCCATCTTCTAATCCTTCGCCTGAGGAGAAAAAGCTTTTGAGCAAAAATATAAACAGCGGAACCATTACAAATGAAGGAATTCCACCGGTCCATTACTAATGGTGAGAAGCTGGCATTAAATAACCAAGCTTTTTCGAATTTAAAGAAGTGGATGGCTGGTGTGATAGCTTGTGTGTCCAAGATAATAGGGCAGTGATCCTAGGTGATGCGTGAGAGGGAGTATTGGATACAGTTCTTGAACATGAAGTCCCAACAGGTAGAAATAAGAAATCTATCTAGCCTGGCCAATGAAGGATTACTTCGCATGTTCGACCAAGTGAACCTCCTCCCAGGATTACTCCGCGGCATTGATAATTTTGTTGTAGATATGTCTTAAATATCCTTCGATAACAAGAATCTCTTTTTATGGTTATTTCATCAATAATCGTTGTATATTTTAATTTATTTGATGTATAATCTCTTTAATGTTTCTTAGATGGTGGTTTAGGATGATGGGTATTTTGAATAGGATTGACTTTTAATTTCAAATAGTTGTTTATTGACTCACCTAACTTGTATCCGAAGATTAGTGATTTTTTTACCGTACTAGGCCACTTTTTGAAACTATTTGTGTTTTTGGGTCACCTTCAAAATTGTTAGCACTTGTGGGCTAGTTGCAGACACGTAGACCGCTATTCTTATTAGTGGTATCTTTCTTTAAGAGTTCGCTAATGGGAATAACAGTCTCTCTTTTAAACTTTTTTTGAAAATTTTATTTGTTGTCGCTATTTCTATTAGCGATCAAAGCATATATGAAGTCGATAATTAAATTAGCGACCTTAAATAAATGTATTGAGACACTTAGTGAATTATAGAGCGCTTTTGCTCTCTGATTTTTATTTTTTATTTTTTTATTTTTTAGAAACTGAGGTCGCTAGTCAGAATAGCGACCTCAGTAGAGAACTAAATCTCCTTGCACTGCAAGATTTACAAAATAATCACCTAACTAAGGTCGCTATTTGCAATAGCAACCTTCATAGGGAACTAAATCTTCTTGTTCTCTGTAAGATTTGCAAAATAGTTACACAACTAAGACCTCTTTTCGGAATAGCTATCTTAGTAAGATATCTATTTCGAATATCGACCTTAGTAGGAGACTAAATCTCCTTTTTTTCTATAAGATTTGCAAAATAGTCACACAATTAAGGCCTCTATTCGGAATAGTGGCCATAATACAACTAAGACCTCTATTCCGAATAACGACCTCAGTAGGGGACTAAATATCCTTGCTCTCTGTAATATTTGCAAAAAAATCATCCAACTAAGGTGGCTATTCTGAATAGCGACCTTAGTCTCAAAAAAAATTTGGTTGCTTTTTTTCCAAAGAGCAAAATCTCTCTCGAATTCGCTAAGTATCTCAATACATTTCATTTAAGGTCGCTATTCCAATTAGCGACTTCATATATGCTCTAGTCGCTAATAGGAATAGCGATAGGAAATAAAAATATCAAAAAAATTTGAAATAAAGACCGCTATTCCCATTAGCGATCTCCTAAAAGAATATGCCGCTAATAAAAATAGCGGTCACTGCTGACATGACAACGAATAGCCCACAAGAGCAAATAATTTGGGAAGTGGCTCAAAAATACAAATAAAATAGTTTCAAAACGTGGCATAGTACAGCAAAAACTTCCAAGATTAGTTCTATAAATAGAGAAGGGATTATGAATTAAGAACCACCCATCCATTTGAGAGATCTATTGTATTAAGAGAGTGAGAGAGAGAGAGAGCGCACCTTGTAATTTGCCTTACTATTATTTTACCCAAAAAATTGCTAACTATTGGCTCAGAAAATCTTCTAATATTCTTTTTTCTTCAATTTTTCAAATTGTTACAGTTTAGATTAATATTACTAAGCTCTCCTACCTCGAATCGGAAAATTTTATCAAACTATTCCACTTTTTGTAAGTATATACCAAAGTGTCCATGTTTGAAAGTTAAATACCAAAAAGTTCCTATCGCTAACAGAGATAGCACTCCTGGTAAAAATCTACGCGCTATCTCAGTTAGCGTGTGTTAGGGGCACTACTTTTCAGGGACTTGTACCAGGGCCGCTAACTGAGTTAACAATATTGGTAATCTCAAATTTTCAGGGACTTGAAACTCTCTGAAAATTTGGGATAGCCACACTCGTTAACACAGTTAGCGAGCCTTTTTGTACCAGGACCGCTAACTGAGTTAATGACTGTGGTAATCTCAAATTTCCAGTCACTTGAAAGTCTCTAAAAATTTGGGATATCCACACACGTTAACACAGTTAGCGAGCCACTTTGTACCAGGGCCGCTAACTAAGTTAACGACTGTGGTAAACTCAAATTTTCAGAGACTTGAAAATCTATGGAAATTTGGGATAGCCACACTCGTTAACATAGTTAGCGAGCCTTTTTACACCAGGGCCGCTAACTGAGTTAACGATTGTGGTAGTCTCGAAATTCCAGAGGCTTAAAAGTCTCTGAAAATTTGGGATAGCCACACTCGTTAACACAGTTAGTGAGCCACTTTGTACCAGGGCCGCTAACTAGGTTAACGGTTGTGGTAATCTCAAATTTTCAGAGACTTGAAAGTCTCTGAAAAATGAGGGATAGCCACACTCGTTAACACAGTTAGCGAGCTTCTTTATATCAGGGCTGCTAAATGAGTTAACGAGTATTCGTATATTCACAAACAGACTTGTAAACTTCTGAAGCTCATCCCTGTATACAAAATATCGCATCCACAACCATTCTTGAAGCCTCTTTATACATTCTCAACATATCATATACTCAAACATTCTCAAAGTCTTAACACATCACATACTCAAACATTCTCAAAGTCTCAAAATCTCATCATCGGATTACAACACATCTCTAAACATCAAACTGATATCAACACATCAAACTTACAAGACATTCTCAAAATGACAACACATCGCCAATGTTAGCACATCAAACTAAAGACATTCTCAAAATTCCAACACATCTCCAAACATCACATCTCCAATGTCAACACATCTCCAATGCCCAATGCCAACACATCTCCAAACATCACAAACGCAACCAACACACCAAACTCAGGCATTCATAAGAGTTCAAAATAAACTACTTCTCTCAAAATTACAATAATTACAACAACTTCTCTCAAAATTACAATAAGACATAACAAAGCCAAAAATTTACCTACGAAGGGGTGAATAGATTTGGCTGTTTCCTTGCCCGTTTTAAACGCTTCGGGCTTGTCTGAGTTAAGCCGGAGAGGGGAATGTTATCTTCGTCATCTTCTTCTTCTTCTTTTTGTATTTCATCAACAGGTGGAGACAGCTCCCTTCTACTTTATTGTCTTTCTTCTTGTATTATTGGACGTTGACGAGATCTTTGTTTAGTAGCCATTGTCTTCCGACGACCTGTTTGGTGCACGGAACCGGACAATATCGCATCTAATCTATTGCCTTCGCCAATGAGATCCGCTTGTGCTCGACATGACTCAACCATTTTACGCCTGAATACCTTCAACGGTCCGGCTACATTAATCTTTAATACTTTCGTGCATTCTTTGGCTTGAATCCATATATAGGCCATCTATACAAAAACAGAAGAAATGTAATAATAAATTCAATAAATAAACTTTTTATAGTAATGTAAATATAGACATAAAACTTACAACACTCTGAATCAATTATGTCTTCAGTTGGAACATTGGTAGATTAACGGAATGGGTGTCTGCTGGATCGGAGGCATGTCTCCGTGTCGATACTTGGACACCTGCTGGAAGTTGTCTTGTCGGAAAAATGTAAAGGCGAGTCATTCTCCTATACCACGTCATGTAAGGGACATGGGAAGATGCATCGAACGGTGTAATATTCGCAAGTATGTGATCGAGACGATGATTGTTCTAAATATCCACGTGTACGTGCAAAGAAGTTGCCCAATCGTAAGCTGCTTGTCGACCCATACCGGTGACATTATGTAGCTCGGCATTTATGGTTGCTACACCGGAATATTTTGAAGCAATCCAAACTGACGGAGTACTCTATCTGAAAAATACCTCTAAATTGTACCAAAGTGAATTAGAGGTGCTTTTGTCAACCACAGTTGAGGACTCGAGCAACAAAATGGAGGCAATCTCGCTAAACGTGCCTTGGTATATGGTTGCCACTCAATACAATCGTCTGCCAAGTGGTCAAGCTCGTCCTGGTAATATGTAAGGCATCTATTAGGGCTAGCCTTCTTTGTCAATGAACCCGTCCAATACACCCCTTGCGGAGGTCTCATGTTCTCGTCTTCGAGAAGATTCGCCCACTTTGGTGATTGCTTAGCAACAACAGGTCAGCCAATGTGTAGTTGTTCCCAACTCTAGACCTGTAGCATCAACATTGGTCTGTTCATTTGCTTTGCAACGAGAGAGCAGTTGTACAAAGCGCTATACAATGTGGCCAATGCAGCACTTCCCCAACTGTACGCCCTAACTCCCCCAAGATCGGCGATTAGTAGTAGGTACATTAATGGCACGGAATCTCCGGAGGAATTTGGGAACATCACACCTCCAAACAATGTCATTATGTAAGCCTGGCAGTAACAATGTACTTGAAATTCAGTGGAGGCATTAGTCAACGTACCGGAGAATGTGTCCTGAAGCCATTTCAATCTCACCGATTTTCCTACAAGGGTTGAACGATCTGCCTCTACTCCGAGATATTCATGGATAATGAACTCTGGTTCAAAATACATTGTGCCAGTTACGGTCTGTCCATCGATTGGTAGACCCGTTATTACAGCGACATCTTGCAGTGTCACAGTCATCTCGCCGACCGGCAAGTAAAAACTATGGGTCTCGGGATGCCATCTCTCGAGAAGGGCGGTTAGTAAGGGTCGGTCAGCCTTAATAGAGCTCATCAACCTGATGTCGTATAACCCATAGTTCTGCAATATCTCATGTATACGAGGATGCATCTCTAACGTGTCGTGCCCTCGAAAACTACACTTTGAAGAATTCCCCTCCCACACGGCTTTAGAGCAATGCTGCCCTTGTAAAGTCAATAGCCTTGGGTCGATCAGACCGGGAATCACCGGAGGAACATACGATGAAGAAGATGGGTCCAGCTAACTAGATGGAGAAGAAGAGCCCGGTTGATTTGGAGGAGGAGACAGGCCCTTTGATTTGCCGGAGAAGAAGACGGACCTACCTCATCCTACACCAAAAAATTAAAAATCAACATATAAATTTATAATTTTCTTGATGTTAAAATTAAACGTATGAAATCAATATCAAATCATCTTACATTGCTACGTCTCTGTCCACCACGGCTAGTTTTTTGGGGAGGATGTCCATAACATGTCCGTGGCCCTTTTTGGTTTGTAGGAGGTCTACTACTACTCTCTTCTTCGGGCATATCCAATGTTCGTGCCATATGTAACATCAAATAAAATCCTACAAGTTTAATAATATATATTATCAAATTTACCTTAAAATCGATAGAAAATAACTATACAATTAACAATGTCTAACTTCAAAAATTTCAAGATCAAACAATATTACTCACAATGTCACATTGGCACGAAACTAAAATCATAAATCGGTCTATATACAATGTTACCCTCAATATTTCGATGTATCGAATAATATGACAATGTTACTATCGTCGCATATCACATTCACGCATTGTGAACTATAGGTTAATTTGAACAAACACAATTAGTAAGACATAGACTAAGTTAATATTGGTTTAATTTTGGTTAATTACACAACCGAAATTTATCACATGCATTGCACGTTTTAATAAATCCTAAATCAAAATATATGAACCGAAGTGTAGCTTACAATCAATCCATCATACTCATTTACTAAATAAGAAATCATACACACTTAGTATATCACCTAACCTAGATTAATTTATGAACATACCAAAATGAACCCAAAATTGTAAATCCAACCCTAGACACAATATCACCAAAAAATATATAGCATAAGTTACGAACACTTACACACGATTGTTGGGTTGAAGGACGAAGTCGACTACTCCATTAGCTATCCTCCTTCCGAAAATTGGAAAAAATGGTTTATGGGTTCATCGAAAATTAGGAGAAATTGTTGGTTGAGGTGAGAATATTGTGAGTGATGGAGAGATTTAAGAAAAAAATTCGAGAAATTAGAGGCCGAATTCGGAGGCTAGGATTTGGGGGTTGGGTTTAAGATAGCGCGATGGCGTTTTGGGAGAGAAAAGAAGTGAGTTGAGAGTGAGATAGCGAGCGTGATTTAAGAAATTCCCAATCGACACACGCTAACTCCGTTAGCGCGTCTGGTTTAAATGGGCACACTAACAGAGTTAGCGTGTCTATACTTGGTGAGGTTTTTACCACACCCCTAGCTACTTGAGGGAAAATGTAGTGTCCCCTATTGTCCCCTAGCACGCTAACCCCGTTAGCGCGACTGGTTTAAATGGGCGCGCTAACGGAGTTAGCGTGTCTATACTTGGTGAGTTTTTTACTGAGATAGTATCACACGGCACGCGCTAACTGAGATAGCGCGAAGAATTTTACTAGGCGTGCTGTCTCAATTAGGGACAGAAACTTTTTGGTATTAAAGTTTTAAACAGGAACAGTTTGGTATATACTTATAAAAAGTGGGATAGTTTGGTAAAAAATTCCTCGAATCGTTGGAGTCAAGATTATTTACACATTTTGCAATAATTTCAAGTTAGCTATTGTGAATTCTTTCGCTAGTCCCATGATCATCATCATCATCATCACCATCATCATCTAAATCATCATCTAAGAACAATTAATGATTTTATAAGAAGTTATAATCATCAACCTCACATTAATCCTCTCTCAATCAAATGACAAGTTCACTAGAAAATAGAAGAGGAACTCAGATTAAATTTCGTTTCACTAATTAAGAGAGAGTAGGATTTAATCCTCAAAGAAGAGTTGGACACTTGGTCACACACACACACAAAAAAAATCTACAAAATCTAGAAAAATAAATTCCCAAAATGATAGCATTAGTAATTAGTAAAGCCAAAAACCAAACAAAATCACATATATATTTATGCAAAACTTTAATTTGAACACAGATATGATAGAATCCTAAAGGTCTTTTTATCACCTAAAATGTGCGATGCATCCAGAAAAAGGAAAACTGAAAGATAGATAACCAATACCTAGATTATATAAAAAACTAATAAAGAAATATCAATTGACTTGCACTAGCATTACCACCACAAACACTGAACATGCAATTGAGGGAAGGCACACCATTAATCCCTCAATTTAGCCTTTAAGTCAAGTGCTTGGGCCGGGGCCCTATCAAAATTCAATGAGCCAGCTTCTTTGTTTCTTTTTTTGATGTTGATAGTGAGTGAATCAGCAAAGGATAATTCCTCAAAAATATCAATAATAAGTTATGACACATCACCATCAGATAGAATAAAAGCCAATATTAATTGCACAACAACCTGAACAACGTGAGTTGTCCAATGCCCCCATTGATTTGTCCACCAATCGCATCATGTGCGGGCCGTGTCGCCCTATAACTCATTTGTGTATCATACTCTCCCGTTATATGGCACACTTAATTACATTTTAATCATATTATTATGGACAAAAACTAAAGTATTCCCAATATTTGGCCTAAGTACGATATGTCTATATAATATTTGAAAAAATACACTAAACTCATTTATCTATCAACTTAATTCTATCCGTTAAGTTATAATTATTAAGTTACCTTTTTGCCTTACCATTTCATAATCAAATATCTTTTTTTTTTTTTTTCTTTTTACTTTTCTTTATTCTTCCATTTCTTCATTCATTTTTTCTTCTTTCAATTTTTTCTATTAACATTGATTTTTTTGGCAACTACCAATATATCTTTATGTCAGGATACTAGTGGAAAGTGTGCATTGACGAGATTTTTGTCTATGAAGGGTAAATTCTGTATCTCTCTCTTTCTTATCCTCTCAGAAGGTCCATTTTGATTCTCCAGGCTTATATTCACACAATTAGCAACCGTAGTATAAAAAAGAACATTGTTAGCAACCTTGGTCGTTAGAGTACCAATACATCTTGTGGTTAATAGCTGAAATGTCTCAATTTTTAACGCTTTCTTTGTTGTGCAGGCATCGGTTCTCAGGTCTGGAAAACAAACAAGCAGCACCATTGTCAAACATTTTGCTGAGAGAATTGATCTTACTGTAACAAAATCTTCATAGCAGCAAAAGGAATATGTAACCATTCAAGTTTCTGTAATTTGTTTTTGGAATTTATTGTAACAAAATTCAAGTTCAACAATGACTTATCCATGAAATAAGATTAGTTTGAATATTTCATCCCTTTAATAATTGATCTTTTCATTTATAAGTTGGGCAAAAACCGTTACAGCTTAATACTTTTTAGATTTTGGGGGAAAAGAAGAATTAAGCTTCTTACTGTTGCTGACCTTGCCGACCTCTACCATTTCACTGCCGACCTAAAAAATCGTTGCCGAAGAAATTGCTGTTAATAGAGAAAAATGAAAGAAGAAAATAAAGGAACGAAGAAAAAGGAAAAATAAGAAGAGATTTGATTATAAAAGAGTAAGGGTAAAAAGGTAATTTAATAATTATAACTTAACGGATGAGGTTAAGTTAATGGAGAAATGGGTTTAGTGTATTTTTTCAAACATTATATAAGCATATTGTACTTAGGCCAAACGTTGGGAGGTACTTTGGTTTCTGCCTTATTATTATTTTATACATAAAAAAATAGAGTCATATATTTGCAAGAAGCAATTTCCTAGTATAGAGTGTCTACTTGGCTATACCTCCTACGGACGATCCAAACTTCTCACTTCCAAATATGTAAATGCTATTGCTAATTTTTGTAATTAGGTTTATATAATTATTTTAGCTTAACATTCTCTAGAAAATTAGATGATGAATTCGTTTATGTACATTGTACAATATTTAGTTTGCAAATGTTGTAATTTTTTTCCCACTAAAATTGCTTTACAGTTCAACAAGATCATATGCACGAACCTAGGACACATGATGAGTTATCAATGGCATCTTATGTTTGCAACCATTATTCAGATGGAATTTTGATAATGATTTAAATTGTATATACAAATCACTAGAATATAGTTCTAAGCTAATCTTGTATTATATCATTGACAGATACATTGGAAATCTCAGCCATGAAAAAGTATAATAATTGTAAGGGTCTGTGATGCGGTTTGTTTTTCGGGGGAGTGTGGATGCACCAGGCATGAGTTCTGCTCGATTTGTATTGGTGGAGGAACCTCTAGAGCGGACGGTGGTCCCGACCCTCGGCTGGAGGAACGGCTCGGGAGCAGGCGGGAGTGAGGTGGGGATCAGAGGCTCGGCTCGGATCTTGGAGGCTCGAGTCCTGTGTACCTGCACACGGTCTGGAACACCGGGATTGGTCCCGGTGGCAGACCTTCCGACGATCTAGTGAGCTACTGAGAGAGTAACAGTAACTAGGGTTTTTGAGGGAAAAGATTGATTACCTGTGGAAGGGGTAGAGGGTATGGTATTTATAGGAGAAGCCAAGCGGGTCTGGACCCGTTTGGGACCGGGTCTAGACCCGGTTGCCCATGGACCTGACGTGGCAGAAGCCCAAGCGGTTTAGGGCTGACGTGGCAGAGACCTGGACGGTTTCCAGGCTGATGTGGCAGGGGCCCAGGCGGTTTCTGCGCTGACATGGCAGACCAGGATGATCCCACGGTGCACGCTTTATAAGGGGATCCTGTGGCCCAGGAGGGGCCACGTCATCTGACCCATATCAGGAGCCCCCCACTCCTAGATGGCTGGGTGACCCAGCCGTGTGGGAGTGGTTCTTTGCTTCTGTAGGAAGAGCAGGGCGATGTGTGCAGTGAGGAATAGGGCTTGTGCCTTCCCGAAGAGGCCAGGGGGGTAGGATGAAGGGATCCCTTATCGGAGTCTTGCGGGGTGTTGGGCGTAGAAGGGTCGGAGCCACGCTTGCCGAGCACCTAGGGTCGGTGGACGACCTCCGAGGGTCGGCAGACGAGTGTAGAGGATCAGTGGATGAGCTCCGAAGATCGGCGGACGAGTGTAGAGGATCAGTAGACGATTCCCTCGCTAGTTGGAAGAGCAAGGAGACGTCAACGTCCACCGAGCTGGAGCTCGGCTTGCCGATCGTATAGGGTCGGTAGACGAGTGCAGAGGGTCGGTAGACGATTCCTTTGCTAGTTGGAAGAGCAAAGGGAACGTTAACGTCTGCCGAGTTTGAGCTCGGCTTGCCGACCGTCTAGGGTCGGTAGACGAGTGTCGAGGGTCGGTAGACGATCCCCTCGCTAGTTGGAAGAGCAAGGGGACGTAAAGGTCTGTCGTGTTTAGAGCTTGGCTTGCCGAGCGTCTGGGGTCGGTAGATGAGAGCAGAGGGTTGGGAAACGATCCCCTCGCTTGTTGGGTAGAGGAAGGTTTTGGGGCTCGCGGTGCCATCCGAGCTCCGAGCCTTCTATGAATAGAGGGGAATTTTTGGGGCTCGCGGTGTCGTCCGAGCTCCGAACCTATTGGGAATAAAGGAAGGCTTTTGGGGCTCGCACTGTTGTCCGAGCTCCGAGCCCCTTGCGAATGAAGGAGTATTTAGGGGGTCGCGGCGTCATCCGAGGTTCGAGCCCCTCAATTTGGCAGCGACTGTTGTGTAACTCCTATTTCCTGTATTTGTATTTTTATACTGTATTTTGCCCCATTGTACTCCTTCATCTATTTGAGATCCTGTATTTTGTTTGAGATTGAATAAAACTATTAATTTGTTTTCGACTCAATTTTTTTGGTCCTTTCATCTAATTCAATTGTGTGTGCTCTTTGTGTCGTTCCTCATGAAGAATGAGCTATTCTATGTCAATCATCTATTTATTCCCCATTTTAATACAATTTGACCAATTCTCCAGTTGGATTCCTCTCGAAACGGATACCCTAATACTCGTTAACCCAAACCCACACTATTTAAACCCTAACCCTAACCCTAACCCCTAACCCACACTATTTAAACCCTAACCCTAACCCTACCCTTAACCATATACTGTTGAAACCCAAATCAGATCCCCGCCGCTCTCATCTTCTTCTCCCTTCATTTCTTTCTCAACCCGTTCGACCCAATCCACCATGACCTCCGATTTCCGATCGCCTCGTCTCCCTCACCATCACATTCGACCCTCCCCCCCCCCGTCGCCTCGTCAACCCCACAGAACAACCATCCGCCATCGTCCCCCCTCTAGTTAACCCATCGAACCCATCTCGCCACTACCCAACTCTCCACATCTCGCCACCTCACCTTCGCTCCCTTCCACAGTCACTTGCCGTCGCAACCGCCTTCACCATAACCCCAAAACACCCCGAAGTCCTCCCCGCTCATCGCTACCCTGTTTCGACCAGAAAACAGTGCAGCGCCATTTCTTCGCTGCTCTGCCCTTCGCTGCCGATACCCCTCGACGACAGTGCTGCTACCCGTAAACGTCGCCTCGCGCCGCCCCACAGTCGCCGCCGTTGAAGACCCCGCCGGCGCTGCTCTCCCTTGCTTTCTGTTTCGACGAAGAAGGAAGAGGAAGCCGCTGAATTGAGCGGGATTTGATCTCGGCCATTGGATCGCATCAAGATCTGTGCCACTCAGATCTGATCCGATCTGTGTTTGCTGTTCTGCCGCATCGGATCGCCATCCGCTGTCCCGTGTTTGGGCGTTGATCTGGTGTGCGGGAGAGTTTTGATTGGCTGTTTCCGCTGTCCCGTGTTTTGGCGCAGCGGATCCCGGGTTGCTGTTTGCTGTTTGGGCAGATCTGGTGTGGAAAATTTTCTCTCTCACTGTGGATTTTCGCACGTGCTTCACACGTACTTTTGGGAGATTGTGCCCGGGGTTTTTCGACCCAATTTTCTTCGACAATCAGATCTAACGTCGTCAATCAGGGCAATTATTCCTCATGTACACATTTTTGTTCTAGTACAAGCATTCCTTGAAAATACTACAAATAGTTAGAAATTGTGACTCCTTCTTGACTGTCGTTGTTGATCAATTATTAAATCTCCTCAATTTCATAATCTTAAGAGTCACAATAATTTCATTGTATTATATTACAACTACTTGGACTCATTTTATCCCCTGATCACATGAATTAAGGAGCCCTAGATTTCTGGACATATGTTATATCTTGTATTTGATGAACTTGCAACCATTTGGCTTGAAAAATAATTATTACTTGCTGTTTTGACAACCATTATCATGTATTTATATCACACATTAACCTAGACGCCTAATAACCAATTTTCATGTAACCTATACACGTAAGATATTCCCACATGTTGCTGTCCTGAATCTTATTATGATGTTTTGACCCCTTTAACATCAGACTCTGAACCCGATCCTTGAACAGTAAACGTAGCTCCAGATGTCTAGATGTCGATAGCATCTGGAATTTTTGAATTTAGATTTACGGTCTAGGAGTTATCGCAGTTTTACTGCAGCTATGTCGATGGACGCAGATTTGCAAAACTGCTGCACACCTTTAATTTGCAAATTAATTTAACCATGTTAATAGTAAGAGTTTGACTTGAAATTTTATATGCGGTTGCTGGACACCGTATAGGACATCCCCAATTTTTCTTAGAATTAATTAGCATTATTTCAACACTATTTCACATGTATAAACACAAATACACAAATTCTGCCTGAATACTTCAGTTGTGTATTTCGCTGGACACATGTTCCCACCACTTTCTCGTACCTGGTTTCACACACCTGCATGCTTGCTTGATAAGAATTAATAATAATAAATAACAAGCCGTGGTTTAAGGGAAAGACTATAGTAGTGGACAATATAGGTAAGTGTACTCGGAAGGGGGCCCGTGTTTCCCAAATACTTGGTTCATGAACTTGTTGTATCTTGATCGATTCATGGAGTCAGTTACTTGGCTTATGAACTTGTTTGATTCATGAACCCATTGTGCGGTTCTTGAACGTGTTAGTGGATTCGCGAACTTGTTTCATGAACTTGTTATTTATTTTCCGATTCATGAAGCATGACTTGCTTGATACTTGATACCTGAGTACGCAGCCCTATAAAATTTATTACTAGGTCTAACCGAAATTGTTTTGACTGTAGCAACCATGTAGTAAAAAGTTGGATGCATGAAGTGCTACCCAGATAGTAATCACCACAAGACTTGAACATGAAACTTGAACTCGACACATGTTTACTCAATGCTTGATCACATGATACATGAAACCTGATACATGAAACTCGAACTTGATACATGTTTACTTGAAGCTTGATGACTTGTTACATGAGACTTGATACTTGAATAATAACACTTGACATTTATAACTTGATACTTGAGACCTGACAACTTGACACTAGATTTGAGACTTGACACCCGACACTTACTAGATGCTTGTCACTTAAGGTTAGATACCCCTACATGTACACTTGTCACTTGTTCCACCATTAGTGTTTGTTTACCCAATCTAGTCCCTTGAGTTGTCCTTCCTACTAGTTAGTTCTTGAATCTCCATTACTTGTTGTAAACCCTATTATATTCTTGATTCCAATTCTTGTTTCCCATTACTTGTACCCGTTTTTACTATTCGTGGCCCTAGCTTGCACTAAGGACATTCTCTCTTGTTTTTTCCTGTTTTTCCTTTTTATATTTATTAAGCAGACTTTGGAGATGAGCTACCTGCTGGGATTGGTGATCAGAGATTTTAGCTTTCAAGTGGAGGCAGGACTTGTTTAGATTAATTGTTTTTCTTGAATTATTTATTCTTGCTACTTAAGACTTGTAACGGGCTTACCTTCTCGAGTATTACATTTGATCCAGACTTGAAAACTATGTGCACATTATTATTTGTTTTCAATTGTTTTCTGTTGCTTAATGAATTATTCATGCATTCTTGGTTGTATATATATATTGTTATATTCTTGTTGTGATGCTGAGTCGATCCTACAGCTTATGGATGATGTTAAAATCATCCGCTGGGCATCGTCACGCGCTCGTATTCCATATTTTTGGGAAGCGGGGCGTGACATGTTGGATGAGATGTAATGATTTCATTTCATTTAATGCTTTGGGTGTAGAAGTCTCGGTGGCTCGCGATGAGATTCGAGCTCCGAGCCTTATGCGAAATTAGAGAGGATGTTGCGGCTCGCGGTGCGATCCCAGCGCCGAACCCTCTGAAAAATGGAGGAGATATTGGGGCTCGCGATGCCATCCGAGCTCCGAGCCTCCTGTGGAATAGGAGGAGATATTGGGGCTCGCGATGCCATCCGAGCTCTGAGCCTCCTGTGAAATAGGAGGAGAAATTGGGGCTCGCGATGCCATCCGAGCTCCGGGCCTCCTGTGAAATAGAGGAGGAGTTTGTGGCATGCGGTGCCATCCGAGTGTCGACCCTTCTGTGAAATAGAAGAGGAATTTGGGGCTCACGGTGTCATCCGAGCTTCGAGCCTCCTGTAAAATAGGAGAAGATATTGGGGCTCACGATGCCATCCGAGCTCCGAGGCTCCTGTGGAATAGGAGGAGATATTGGGGCTCGCGATGCCATCCGAGCTCCGAGCCTCCTGTGGAATAGGAGGAGAAATTGGGGCTCGCAATGCCATTCGAGCTCCGAGTCTCCTGAGAAATAGAGGAGGAGTTTGTGGCCTGCGATGCCATCTGAGTGTCAACTCTTCTGTGAAATAGAAGAGGAATTTGGGGCTCGCGGTGTCATCCGAAATCCGAGCCTCCTGTAAAATAGGAGAAGATATTGGGGCTCGCGATGCAATCCGAGTGTCGACCCTTCTGTGAAGTAGAAGAGAAATTTGGGGCTCGCGGTGTCATCCGAGCTCCGAGTCTCCTGTAAACTAGGAGAAGATATTGGGCTTCGCGATGCCATCCGAGGGTCGACCCTTCTGTGAAATAGAAGAGGAATTTGGGGCTTGCGATGTCATCTGAGCTCCGAGCCTCCTGTGAAATAGAAGAGGAATTAGGTGTTCGCGGTGTTATTCAAGCTCCGAACCTCCTGTGAAATAGGAGAAGAATCTGTGGCCCGCGGTACCATCCGAGCTCCAAGCTTTCAAACTTGTCGAAAAAACCAGTTTGTTGAAAAAGAAATGGGGGCATTACGGTAATTGTGTGCCAACTGCTGACGTCAGGTGCGCAAGAATCTAGATCTTGATGATTAAGATCCAACGGCCAGATCTTTTTGCGAGAATCGAGGAGTCGCTTTCTCCGCTATAAATCTCCCCCTCCCCACTTTTCTTTCCTTCACTTCTTGCATTTTCCAATTTTTAAGAACAAGTCTTACTTGCCGTCGGCGACTTTTTCCGGTGATTGCATGGTCCGTATCTCAGGTTAGTATTTCTGATCTTATAATGTCGCGCTCTCAGTCCAGCTCCGAGGCCAGCTCGTTAGGCTGTTCTGGCAAGGAATCAGAGTCCCCAGAGACGTCTTGGGATTTGGGTGACTATAAGGTCAAGGAGGAAGTTTTGTCAGACTCAGGGTCGGACGGTGGGGGTGATGTGGTCTTTTTTGTGTCACCGTTGAGGTCTCGTAGGCCGGGGAAGGAGCCCTTGGACGAGGGCGATGAGGAGGAAGAGGATGTCGATGAGGAAGAACTTGACCCCGAGGGAGAGGGGGGCGTTGAGGATGATGAGGATGATGAGGAGGATCAGAATTCTTAGGGAGGGGGAGATGTTGAGGACGGGGGAGACTCCGATGAGAATCGAGGGGAGCCCGATCGGAATGTCGAGGAGGACGACGCTCGGGAAGGTGGGGGCGAAGGCCCAGTAGGAGGGGCAGCCGAGGTCGAGAGTGGTCTCCCACCTCTGCCCCCTTTGTCGACGCCGTCACCTAAGAGGAAGGCCCGCTGTCATGCCCCGCTTCCTAAAAAGATGGAATACGAGCGCGTGACGAAGCCCAGCGAATGATTTTTACATCATCCATAAGCTGTAGGATCGACTCAGCATCATAACAAGAATATAACCAGATTTATATATAACCAAGCATGCATGAATAATTTATTAAGCAACAGAAAATAATTTAAACAAATAATAATATTCAAATAGTTCCCATGTCTGGATCAAGTGTAAACTCGGAAACAAGTCTTATACGACAGGAGAAATAAATACCTTAAGGAAAGCAACTATTTAAACAGGTCCTTGCTCCAAGCAAAACCTGAAATGTCTGCTCGCCAGTTCCAGCAGGTAGCTCGTCTCCAAAGTCTGCTTAACAAATATAAAAGGGAAAACATAGGGAAAATAAGAGAAAATGCCCTCAGTGCAAGCTAGGGCCACAAATAGTAAAAACGAGTACAAGTAATAGGGAATTGGAATCAAGAATGTAACAGAGATATAACAAGTAGTAGAAAGAACCAAGAACTAGCTAACAAGAAGGATAACTCAGGTAAACAGGCTGGATAACAAATACTAGTGGTAAAACAAGTGACAAGTGAACCTGTAGGGGTAACTAACTGTAATACCCTGACTTTTTAATATATGGAAGATTATTCATTTTTATATAGTATACTTGTGCAATATTACTGACTAGTATTTCTCAACATCGTTTTATCAAGCATTAATTTACTTAATAACTAGTTTGGCCCAAATTGATTTTAAGCCCATGAATTTGAACCATCCTACTATTTTCTACAACTTGTATTGTAGCATTTCTTACTCCTTTTATTCCCGGGTATTTAATGTACATATTGTAGTGTGGCTTGTGCCTACACGTGCACTTTATGTACACGTGCAATAAGCACACTTCTTGACCGGATTGTGGAGTGATGGGTGAGATCATGGGTGGTTACATTTTGAGGTGTGGGTAGTTTCTAAACTTCCGATTTAATCTCAGCCATTGTTTCTTCAACTCCCAAATAAATCTCAACCCTTCATTCTATCTATCTTCTAGTATAAATACCCCTTCTAATCCCTATCTTTTTACACTTAAAAATTTCCTGAGATTTTAAGAGAGTATCTGTGAGTTGTGTGGGAGCTCTTTGGTGGAAGCAAGCAGCATTGCTGGAGATTTCGGTGTGGAGCAAAGGAACAAGAAGTGCTGCGCTATATTGAAGGACTTGCGGGATTTCGTTATTTTCTTCATAAAAGGTGGGTGTTTCTCAGGACTTCTAACGTAGGAGTAATACTATAATTATCATGATGGATACCATGTTACAGAAGAGAATTGAATGTGGTAGGAATTGCTTGAACATGCCATTAATTTGAGGCTAGACTGTCGGTACAGTCGACTGCCATATGAGTCAGCCGACTGCTACGAGACATTTACTTTTATAAAGTGCTGATAAAATGTGTATGAATAGCCATGATAGTGTGATTATTAAATGCATGTTTTTCCCTATGACACATATGATGGAGGGAAGGTAGACAAACAAAAAGAACTAAAGGTGATAAATATCTAAAGTTGTCGGCTCAGTCGACTGACTTGGGGTTAAGTCGACTGGTGCTCGTTCCGAAAGTGACTGTTTGTTGGTTCCTCGAATAAAAGATATTCTATTTATGTGGACCCATGATGATGACTAGAAACTTATATCCCCATTGTCGTATGTAAGTATGAGAAATGTGAATGCATGTTTAGAGTAATTTTCTCTAAAAGAGCATGTTAATAACTGGAAAAATTGTGCTGTGAACGCTACTGAACCAGAGGATCTCTGTTTATGAAACATGAATTGGTATATATTGTTAATTAATATCATGATGCAAGTATATGTAAGAAACTGTAAGTAAATTCCCAAATTAAAATGGATCTGTCCAGTCGACCGATGCTTGTGGCAAGTCGACTGCTCTGGACGTAGAAATATTGCTGTTGAAATCTCCAGGACAGACGACTGATGTGTGAAACAGTCGACTGTCATGTGGTTAATATTGTGAACATGGAAGTTGTGGGACAGGCGACTGGTCGTGTATACAGTCGACTATCCCGAGCATTATGATAACCCTGTATGACTGTATAAGTCGACTGGTGTTCTTCCAAGTCGACTGTACAGAGTGTATTTTGGTATACTTGAATTCATGTTATTTGCTGTTAGTAATGGTGAACTTTGTGATTTAAGTCAATGAACTCTGTTTATGGATGCATGAATTGTGTAAATGAATCATAGATGAGAGAATTAAACGAAATTATGAAATGTGAAATCATGATGAGGAAGTCTGTGAGACTCTAAAATGAATGATGAGCTGTTGATGCTCAATTGGATATTGTGAATTTGAAATTGAACGAAGGAGTAGCTAAGTCTCCCCGGCAGTGAATGAAATGATATTGAGAATTAGACCAGGTTGGTCAAGTGAAATGAAATGATAAGTCCGGATGATGGAGAGGCTAACTCTAGAGCTTGATTTTATTCATGATTCTAATGTAACTTAAATACATAGTGTGGAGGTGATGAAGGTGAGAGAAAAACATGAGTATGAGAGCTAGGGTACGGTGCGGGTGTGTGAGCCGCAGAATGCATGCTTGATGAGTCAAGACATGGCGCGGGCACAACTCAGTAATGATCGGACTCTAGTCACGCTTGTGGGATGTTTTGGTGACTGCAAGAGGAGTGTGTTCAGGGAGGAGGCTGAATTGTCGCAGAATGCATGCTTGACGAGTCAAGACATGGCGCGAAATTCTACTCCAGGGGCCAGGATACATGCTTGTACTCATAGATTCATCTAGGATACTCATTGGAATTACAGAAGTAGAATAAGTCATGGCGGGGGATTGAACCCTACAAAAGAATGAAGAACGATTAAGGGCTTGCCCTCGAACCTATGTAGTATGGGATGCATAGAATTCGAACAAGTGCGCATTAGTGTCATGTTAATTAAGTAAATTGCATTAAGGATTTAAGTGCACAATCACGACACGACATCATTAAAAGTTCCCCCCTTATTTGCATGCTTATGTTGAACCAAATTGTGATTTGTAAGAAATGAGATTCATTATACTGTTCCTGGCATAGAGAGGATGGCCATGTATAATTATCGTCGGTTGAATAAACTGACGTACCCACAGTGTTTTATGCAGGATAATTACATGTAAGAGGAATGGATGCACAAAGAGTTTATTATGTTGTTGTTCTTTTATGTAAATATTGTACATTTTGCTTCCGTTGTGTAAATTCAAATGTAATATGTTGTAAACTCTGATGTGAAGGTAAAGTTTTTAAATTCCTTGTAAAATTATATGTGAAGAAAGCGAAAAGATCCTGAAGAACATCTCGAATTCAGTAAATTGGGATTCGGGGCGTTACAGAGTGGTATCAGAGCCACGCTTTCTATGCTTTCACACTCGTACAAATTTATAAGGAACGACACCCTAGATGTGGACATTAGAGTGTGTGTTTGGATTTAGAGATTTAAATGTAAGTAACTTACATTTGTGTCGCTCTATGATTTATGCTTCTTCCTCTCTATTCTAAGATGGCTGATCACTTCGACCCTGCTGGAGGCGACGACTGGCACATTATTGAGGAAGAGTACCATCCTGGACAGGCTGATTCTGAGGACGAGTATCACCCCGGGCAAGCTGATTCTGATGATGAGGAGTACCCTGAATCTCGAGAGATCACCCCACCACCGAACTCACCGGATGATTCTTCTTCTTCCGATGAAGAAAAGGGACCAGCTTTGGGTAACGCTGTAGCTTCTCTGCAGAGGCAAGTGGATACCTTGAAGTATAGAGTTGGAGTTTTGGAGGCTCAGCTGGAGAAGCGAAATGCTGACTATTCTGTTCTTAGCCATCGGATTTGGGAACTTGAGAAGAAAAAGAACCTAACTGATGTGCTGAAGGATGAGGTGGATGAACTGCGGGATGAACTTCGAGCAGCGAAGAGGACCCGTAGAGATTAGATTGTCTTGGTTTCTTTTTCTTCTGTTCTGATGTTAAAATGTTTTTTTAAATTCGAATGTATAAACTTTGGAATTCAATGAAATGAAAGTTTGTTTAAATTCTTGTTTTATACTTCGAATTTAATGGATCTTTTGCATCAGAATATGGCGAGAAGGGGAACCAGGAATGGTGAAGGTTTGGACCTGGATGCCAAGTTTGCAAGGGTTTACCAGACGCTGAATGCAGTGGCTGCAAACCAAGGAAGGGGGCCGGTGAATCCAGTACCCGAGGCAATCAAGCTAGTGGAGTCGTTCAAGAGAATGAAACCACCAGTGTTCGAGGGAAAGTCCGACCCGGATGCGGCCGATAACTGGATTCGGCAAGTGGAGACAATCTTCGAGGTGTTGGAAACACCGGAGGGCAGCAAGGTCAAGTTAGCGACTTTGCAGTTGGAGAAGGATGCGGCTGTTTGGTGGCAGTCGATGAAGAGAACTATGGGCGGCTTGTTGCTTGGCTGGGAGGAATTTTTGGAAGAATTCCGCAGCCATTATTTTCCCTCCGACGTCCAGGAGAAAAAGGCCATGGAGTTTCTGTCACTTCAGCAAGGCAGCATGTCAGTAAAGGAGTATGAGACCAAGTTCACTCAACTCTCCAGGTATGCTCCAGAACTAGTGATGGATGAGGCGAAGAAGGCTCGCAAGTTCGAGCATGGTCTGAGGCCGAGCTTGAGATCTCGTATGATACCTCTTGGTATCAGGAGATTCGATAAGCTGGTGAAGAGGGCGGCAGCAACGGAGGCGGATATGGAGCAGTTCCATGTTGCTCAGCATCAGAGGAGCAACTGGCAGTCTGGGAAGAGGCCCGCGCCATCGGGGAGTTTCAAGGGGCAACCATCTGCACAGAGGTTCAAACCGACAGGGGCGAATGCCGTCAGTGTAGCTGGGAGACCTGGAAACGATGCAGGGAGACCTTCTGCAGTCACTTGCTTTAACTGTGGTGAAGTGGGACATTACCAATCTCGGTGTCTCAAACCACGGGCTGGCAATCACAATGTGCCAATACAGCAGACTGGGAAGAGGCCGTACCAGTCAGGGCGAGTATTTGCTTTGACAGAAGCTGATGCTGAGGAGGCGGATCAGGTTATCTCTGGTACGAGGGCTGATGTTTAGTGTGATTTCTTTTTCATTTCTCCTTCCCGATCATAGTGTAAAACTGTTATGTAATGATGTATGTTATGTAACAGGAGAACTCTATATTAATGGAAAGGAAGCTGTGGTGTTGTTTGATACTGGATCCTCTCATACTTTTGTGTCTCCAAAGTTTGCTAAAGTGTTGGGAGTTGAACCGAAGATTTTCCCAGGCAAGATCTTAGCAGTAGCTACACCATCAGGGGAAACTTTGACCACTGATCGGTACTATGCTGATTGCGAGATAGTGATTGGGGGACGAATCTTTGGCATTGATCTGATCGAGCTGACTATCTTGGGAGTCGATGTTATCATTGGCATTGATTGGATGTCGGTGTACAGTGCAAGCATCGAGTGTAAGGCCAAGACCGTCACAGTGAAGGCTCCAGGTGGACCTGAAGTCACTTTCCAAGGGAAGCAGAAGTGTTCTAAGCTGGTGGCAACTATCCGCAAGGAAGAGACTCCTGTGGAATTGCAAGGGATTCCTGTGGTTCGGGACTATCCAACAGTGTTCTTGGAAGATTTTCCTGGGTTACCTCCGCATCGTGATGTAGAGTTCAGCATCACTGTTCAACCAGGAAGTGCACCCATTTCTAAGGCACCTTATAGGATGGCTCCAATGGAACAGGATGAGGTGAAACGGCAGATTGAGGAACTGTTGGGAAAAGGCTTTATTCAACCCAGTGCGTCACCTTGGGGAGCACCAGTGCTTTTGGTAAAGAAGAAGGATGGATCGATGAGAATGTGCATCGATTACCGGGAGCTGAATAAGGTCACTGTTCAGAATAAGTATCCGATTCCTCGAATTGATGACTTGTTCGATCGTCTACAAGGAGCAGCTGTATTCTCCAAAATAGATCTTCGATCAGGTTACCACCAAGTTCGAGTGAAAGCTGAAGATGTGCACAAGACTGCATTTAGAACTCGGCATGGGCATTACGAATTCTTAGTTATGCCATTCGGAGTGACGAATGCACCTGCAATCTTCATGGACTTGATGAACAGAGTTCTGAGGCCGTTTATTGATTCTTTCGTCGTGGTGTTTATCGACGATATTCTCGTGTACTCCAAGTCTGAGGAGGAGCACACTGAGCATCTGGCAGCAGTTTTGCAGAAGTTGGAAGAGCAGCAGTTGTATGCCAAGTTATCCAAGTGTGATTTCTGGAAATCTGAAGTGGCATTCCTAGGTCACATCCTTTCTAAGGAGGGAGTGGCAACTGACCCTCAGAAGATAGAGGCAGTGAGAGATTGGGCAAGGCCTACTACAGTGAAGGAAGTCAGAAGTTTCCTTGGGATGACTGGATACTACAGGAGATTCATTCAAGGTTATGCTCAGATAGCTGTACCGCTTACCGAGTTGACCAAGAAGAATGCGAGCTTCAAGTGGACCGAGCAGTGTGAGGCGAGTTTTCAGGAGTTGAAGGATAGACTGACTACTGCACCTATTTTGGCTTTGCCTAGAGCAGGAGTTGAGTATGATGTCTATAGCGATGCTTCACATCGGGGGCTTGGTTGTGTCTTAATGCAAGAAGGTAAAGTAATCGCTTATGGGTCTAGGCAACTACGACCGCATGAGAAGAATTATCCAACTCATGATCTAGAGCTGGCTGCGATTATCTTTGCTTTGAAGCAGTGGAGGCACTACGTGTATGGTGAGAAGCTGAACATGTACACGGATCATAAGAGCTTGAAGTATATCTACCAGCAGAGGGATCTCAATCTAAGACAGCGGAGATGGTTGGAAGTGCTCGAGGATATGCGACCTGAGATCAAGTATCATCCCGGAAAGGCTAATGTTGTTGCTGATGCACTTAGCCGCAAGAGCAGTTTGGCCTGTTTGATTACGACTCAGAGGCATTTGATTGAGGAGTTGGACCGAGCAGGTATTGAGGTTGTCTTGCAAGGATTGGGAGCATCTTTATCTCAGTTGAAGCTTCAGCCTACTTTGAACGCAAGGATCATTGCGAGTCAGGAAGTTGATGCTGATATTTTGGAGATGAAGGAGCAGGTTAGTGCTGGCAGGTTGCCCAGATTTCAGACCAGGGATGGAGTGCTGTGGTTCGGAGATAGACTGTGCGTTCCAGATCAGGCGGACCTGAAAGAGAGTATTCTTCAGGAGGCGCATGCTACTCTTTTGTCGGTACATCCTGGGAGTACTAAGATGTACAAGGACATCAAACAGCATTTCTGGTGGTCAGGTTTGAAGCGGGATGTGGCCGAATTTGTCGCGTGGTGTGAGGTTTGTCAGCAAGTCAAAGCTGAAAATCAGAGACCCGGAGGTCTATTACAGCCGTTACCTATTCCGGAATGGAAGTGGGATAACATCAGTATGGATTTCATTACGGGATTGCCTAAGAGTTCTAAAGGCAATGATGCTATTTGGGTTATAGTCGATCGACTTACCAAGTCCGCTCACTTTTTGGCGATGAAACTCACGGTTTCGATGGACAAGTTGGCTGAGTTGTATGTTGGTGAGATTGTCCGACTTCATGGCGTTCCTTCGACTATTGTGTCTGATCGAGATGCGCGGTTTACCTCGCATTTCTGGAGGAGTCTTCAGGCAGCTTTGGGTACCAAGACGGATTTCAGCACTGTTTTTCATCCACAGACCGATGGGCAGACCGAGAGAGTCAACCGTATTCTTGAGGATATGCTTCGGTGTTGTATACTAGACTTCGGAGGCAGTTGGGAAAGGCATTTACCTTTGGTGGAGTTTGCCTACAACAACAGTTTTCAGGCTAGCATCGGGATGGCGCCGTATGAAGCTTTGTATGGCAGGAAGTGCAGGACTCCTGTGTGTTGGTATGAGGTTGGGGAGCGTCAGTTGTTTGGTCCTGAGCTTGTGCAGCTGACTTCTGAGAAGATTGATCTGATCAGGAAGAGGTTGGTGGAAGCTCAGAGCAGGCAGAAAAGCTATGCAGACAACCGGAGGAGGGACCTTGAGTTTGAGGTTGGTGACTTCGTCTTCCTGAAGGTATCACCCAGCAAAGGTGTGGTTCGGTTTGGCAAAGGCGGGAAGTTAGCCCCGAGATTTATAGGCCCATATAAGATATTGAAAAGGATCGGGAAAACTGCTTACCGGCTTGAATTACCGGAAGAGTTGTCTCAGGTGCACAATGTTTTCCATGTGTCTATGTTGAGAGGTTATATTCCAGACCCGAGTCATCATTTACCTGAAGTGCCGGAAGGTTTGCAGTTAGATCTGAATTACATCGAGACTCCTGTTGAGATTGTTGACCGTAGGGAGAAGGTCTTGAGGAATAAGACGATACCGATGGTCAAGGTAGTCTGGAGAAACCACTTGGTTGAAGAGGCTACTTGGGAATCTGAGGAGAAGATGTTGAAGGACTATCCTGAGCTTTTTGCTTGATTGTCTTATTGTTTGTATTTTGTATCTGTATATTTTTGTATCTCTTGTTGTGGTATTTCTTCGTCTCGTTCTTGGCTGTAGTTCCGGGGACGGAACTATTCTAAGGAGGGAGTGATGTAATACCCTGACTTTTTAATATATGGAAGATTATTCATTTTTATATAGTATACTTGTGCAATATTACTGACTAGTATTTCTCAACATCGTTTTATCAAGCATTAATTTACTTAATAACTAGTTTGGCCCAAATTGATTTTAAGCCCATGAATTTGAACCATCCTACTATTTTCTACAACTTGTATTGTAGCATTTCTTACTCCTTTTATTCCCGGGTATTTAATGTACATATTGTAGTGTGGCTTGTGCCTACACGTGCACTTTATGTACACGTGCAATAAGCACACTTCTTGACCGGATTGTGGAGTGATGGGTGAGATCATGGGTGGTTACATTTTGAGGTGTGGGTAGTTTCTAAACTTCCGATTTAATCTCAGCCATTGTTTCTTCAACTCCCAAATAAATCTCAACCCTTCATTCTATCTATCTTCTAGTATAAATACCCCTTCTAATCCCTATCTTTTTACACTTAAAAATTTCCTGAGATTTTAAGAGAGTATCTGTGAGTTGTGTGGGAGCTCTTCGGTGGAAGCAAGCAGCATTGCTGGAGATTTCGGTGTGGAGCAAAGGAACAAGAAGTGCTGCGCTATATTGAAGGACTTGCGGGATTTCGTTATTTTCTTCATAAAAGGTGGGTGTTTCTCAGGACTTCTAACGTAGGAGTAATACTATAATTATCATGATGGATACCATGTTACAGAAGAGAATTGAATGTGGTAGGAATTGCTTGAACATGCCATTAATTTGAGGCTAGACTGTCGGTACAGTCGACTGCCATATGAGTCAGCCGACTGCTACGAGACATTTACTTTTATAAAGTGCTGATAAAATGTGTATGAATAGCCATGATAGTGTGATTATTAAATGCATGTTTTTCCCTATGACACATATGATGGAGGGAAGGTAGACAAACAAAAAGAACTAAAGGTGATAAATATCTAAAGTTGTCGGCTCAGTCGACTGACTTGGGGTTAAGTCGACTGGTGCTCGTTCCGAAAGTGACTGTTTGTTGGTTCCTCGAATAAAAGATATTCTATTTATGTGGACCCATGATGATGACTAGAAACTTATATCCCCATTGTCGTATGTAAGTATGAGAAATGTGAATGCATGTTTAGAGTAATTTTCTCTAAAAGAGCATGTTAATAACTGGAAAAATTGTGCTGTGAACGCTACTGAACCAGAGGATCTCTGTTTATGAAACATGAATTGGTATATATTGTTAATTGATATCATGATGCAAGTATATGTAAGAAACTGTAAGTAAATTCCCAAATTAAAATGGATCTGTCCAGTCGACCGATGCTTGTGGCAAGTCGACTGCTCTGGACGTAGAAATATTGCTGTTGAAATCTCCAGGACAGACGACTGATGTGTGAAACAGTCGACTGTCATGTGGTTAATATTGTGAACATGGAAGTTGTGGGACAGGCGACTGGTCGTGTATACAGTCGACTATCCCGAGCATTATGATAACCCTGTATGACTGTATAAGTCGACTGGTGTTCTTCCAAGTCGACTGTACAGAGTGTATTTTGGTATACTTGAATTCATGTTATTTGCTGTTAGTAATGGTGAACTTTGTGATTTAAGTCAATGAACTCTGTTTATGGATGCATGAATTGTGTAAATGAATCATAGATGAGAGAATTAAACGAAATTATGAAATGTGAAATCATGATGAGGAAGTCTGTGAGACTCTAAAATGAATGATGAGCTGTTGATGCTCAATTGGATATTGTGAATTTGAAATTGAACGAAGGAGTAGCTAAGTCTCCCCGGCAGTGAATGAAATGATATTGAGAATTAGACCAGGTTGGTCAAGTGAAATGAAATGATAAGTCCGGATGATGGAGAGGCTAACTCTAGAGCTTGATTTTATTCATGATTCTAATGTAACTTAAATACATAGTGTGGAGGTGATGAAGGTGAGAGAAAAACATGAGTATGAGAGCTAGGGTACGGTGCGGGTGTGTGAGCCGCAGAATGCATGCTTGATGAGTCAAGACATAGCGCGGGCACAACTCAGTAATGATCGGACTCTAGTCACGCTTGTGGGATGTTTTGGTGACTGCAAGAGGAGTGTGTTCAGGGAGGAGGCTGAATTGTCGCAGAATGCATGCTTGACGAGTCAAGACATGGCGCGAAATTCTACTCCAGGGGCCAGGATACATGCTTGTACTCATAGATTCATCTAGGATACTCATTGGAATTACAGAAGTAGAATAAGTCATGGCGGGGGATTGAACCCTACAAAAGAATGAAGAACGATTAAGGGCTTGCCCTCGAACCTATGTAGTATGGGATGCATAGAATTCGAACAAGTGCGCATTAGTGTCATGTTAATTAAGTAAATTGCATTAAGGATTTAAGTGCACAATCACGACACGACATCATTAAAAGTTCCCCCCTTATTTGCATGCTTATGTTGAACCAAATTGTGATTTGTAAGAAATGAGATTCATTATACTGTTCCTGGCATAGAGAGGATGGCCATGTATAATTATCGTCGGTTGAATAAACTGACGTACCCACAGTGTTTTATGCAGGATAATTACATGTAAGAGGAATGGATGCACAAAGAGTTTATTATGTTGTTGTTCTTTTATGTAAATATTGTACATTTTGCTTCCGCTGTGTAAATTCAAATGTAATATGTTGTAAACTCTGATGTGAAGGTAAAGTTTTTAAATTCCTTGTAAAATTGTATGTGAAGAAAGCGAAAAGATCCTGAAGAACATCTCGAATTCAGTAAATTGGGATTCGGGGCGTTACACTAACATCAAGTGACAAGCATCTAGTTCAAGTTTCAGGTATCAAGTCTCAAGTCTAGTGTCAAGTTGTCAGGTCTCAAGTATCAAGTTGTCAAGTCTCAAGTAACAAGTTGTCAAGTTCAAGTCTTGTGGTGATTACTATCTAGGTAGTACTTCATGCATCCATCTTTTTACTACATGGTTGTTACAGTCAAAGAAATTTCGTTTAGACCTAGTAATGGATTTTATAGGGCGGCGTACTCAGGTATCAAGTATCAAGCAAGTCATGGTTCATGAATCGGAAATAAATAACAAGTTCCCGAAGCAAGTTCGCGAATCCACTAACAAGTTCAAGAACCGCACAATGGGTTCATGAATCAAACAAGTTCATGAGCCAAGTAACTTACTCCATGAATCGAACAAGATACAACAAGTTCATGAACCAAGTATTTGGGAAACACGGGCACTCTTCCGAGTACACTTACCTATATTGTCCACTCTATAGTCTTTCCCATAACCCCGACTTGTTACTTTATTAATTCTTATCAAGCAAGCACACATATGTGAAATAATATAAATTAATTCTAAGAAAAATTGGGGATTTCCTATAGGGTGTCCAGCAACTACATATAAAATTTCGTGTCAAACGCTCGCTGTTTACACAGCTAAATTAATTTGCAAAGTAAATGTATACAGCAGTTTTGCAAAACTGTGTCTACTGACACAGCTGCAGTATAACTACCATAACTCCTAGACCGTAACTCCGAATTCAAAACTTTTGGAAGCTATCGATATCTACACATCCAAATATACAATTTCTATTCAGAGCTCAGGTCCAGATTCAAATGATAAATGGGTCAAAACAGCAAAAGAAGATTCAGGATAGCAACATGAGGGGATAACTTACTAGTTTAGATTTCATGGAAATCTGTCATTTGGCGTCTAAGTTATTACGTGGCATAAATACATGATAATGGAGGTCAAAACAGCAACTAATAAATGTTTTTCAAGTCATAATGGTTGCAAGTTCGTCAAAATACTAAATATATATGTGTCTACAAATTTAGGGCTCCTTAATTCATATGTCCATGTGTTTCATGTGTTCAAAGGGGTAAAAGAGTCCAATTGATTATTATTTAATACAAGGAAGTTTTGTGACTCTTAGAATTGTAAATTTGGAGGTTCAATATTGATCTACAATGATATTTCAAGGAGGAGTCACAATCTAACTATTTGTAGTATTTTCAAGGGTGCTTGTACTAGAACAATAAATTGTACAAGGATACTTGCCTTAATTTGACGACGATTAGATCCACTTGTTGTCGAAAATTGGGTTTATATAGTAGGGTTTTCGGGTTCGTGGGTTTTGGGTATCCGATTCAATTAGGGTCCAACAGGAGAAATGGTCAAAATGCACTAAAATGGGGATTAAGGAGATAAATGAGAAGAATTGGTCAATTCTTCATGAAGAACGACACAAAATGCACACAAATGAATTCGATAAAAAGACCAAAAATTGAGTCGAGGCAAAAATAATGATTTTATTCGAACTGAAATAAAATACAGGATCTCAAATAGATTAAAGAGTACAATTGAGCAAAATACAGTATAAAAGTACAAATACGGGGAAACAGGAGTTACACCCGCCCTCGTAGGAAGAAGAGGAAGTTGAGCCTCCCAGATAGCCCCCCTCCTCTGGACAAATACGCCCCTAGACCGGGGTTCGAATTTCCCCCGGTCTCTTTCAAGAATCCGGGATCAATCAGGATGTATCCCGACGCTGTCACTGATGTCGATCCTCTTCCTCCTGTGCCGGGCGGCGAGAGTCGGGTGAAGATCCGGATGGACAACGTTCAATGTGTCTTGAAGGCGGACTACCTTCACATTTTGAGGGCCGCCTACTTCATTCCTCAGGAATTCGAAGTGTTGATTCCGAGCCCCAGTATTTGCCCCACGACTTTTCTTGCACTGGGTTACTGCATTTTTCCTGAGGACGCTTTTGTCTCGGGGCTACAGCTGCCGCTGCACCCTTTCGTTAAGCGGGTCTTGAATTGGGCGAAGTTAAGCCCGATGCAGTACGGCCCCAACTCTTGGAAGCACTTGATCTGTTTCATCTTGAAGTGCCAGGAGAAGGGGGTCAAGCCGAGGCTGACGTACTTCCGCGCTATCTTAGGAATTAGCTCGCTGGGCGATGCAGAGGGGATCTTTTACTTCTCGCCTAGGCCTCACAAGAAGATGATGCACGGCCATCCGGACTCCATCAAAGGGTGAAAGAGAAATATTTCGTAGTCCGGAGCGAGTAGTCTTGGGGGATTCCGACCTCTTGGAATTTCTTTAAGCCAAATCACAAGCCTCCGAAGCGTAGCGATCTGACGGAGAAGAAGTGGAAGAAGGTGGAGAAAATTGTTGGGGGGCACAACATAGCGTGGCCTCGAGTAACGGAGATGCACCTGGCCCAGGCCGGACTGAGCCCAGCCGACCCTAGTATGTTTTCTTTCTGAATTTTTGTCTCCCTGCCTTCGTGTTAACGTTAGCCCCTCTTCTTTTATTTTTGCAGAGATGACATCCCAGCAGGTCGACGACAGGCGTGCTTTGATAGATGCTACCGCCAAGAGGAGGGCGGAGAAGGTGAAGAAGGCGGAGTAGGAGAAGCTGGCTTCCCAGGGCGCTGGGTCCGGTAAGGGGCCGACCTCGGCAGCCGTGGAGCCGTCCCCGAAGAGGACCAAGAGGTAGCACCCCCACACGCCGAGGGCGTCCCGGGAGGTAGGGGAAAGTTCTAGTAGCAAGAGGACCACCGAGGTCCCAGAGCAGAGGCTTCCCCCCACTTGTCCCACCGCCGAGCAGATGGTTGGGCAATAGGGGATACGGCCCTTCACCCCCGATTAGTCGATTGTACATGGGGACTCCCTGCTCAAGGGTCCCGTGGCCATCGAGCTCGTCCAAAAAATTACCACCGAGCGGGATCGGATGGCGCTGGCAGTGCAGATGTCTGATCAGGCCTTCATGCGGTGGTTTCAGGTGCAGGTCTCGGTGAGTGTTCGAGACTTTGTATTTGGTTTGGATTCTAGAATTTTTCTGACTCTTTCTTCCTCGGACAGGCGATGCTTCACGGGCAGCACTTTCAGAAGTGCTTGGAGAAGAAAATTCTCGTCGAGAGGAGGAATGCGGAGAAGTATCTCTACGAACTGAATAAGGCGACGGACGATCTGAAGGAGGCAAAGAGCATGAAAGCCATCCACGAGGCCCAGATGGCCTCGATCTTCGACCACCACAAGAAGGACGTGGAGCGCCTTGAGCAGAAGATCCAGGACGAAGCGGAGAAGGGGCGGAAGGCCCTGGAGCAGATGGAGATGACCCTAGCGGATGCCCTGATCCTGGCACAGGACGAGGCCTAGGATCGTGCCAAGGAGCATTTCCAGAGGATCTATCCGGACCAGAAGGTCGACCACCTCCACTTCAACTGGTAGCCGGAACTTCCGCCGACTCCTGGTGGCGAGGACATGGGGGGCGACCAGGATGACGAAGAGGTGCCACCCCCCCCCCCCCCCCAAGCATAGCTTAGGCTTTTTCTCTTTTTTGATTGTATATGCCTCAAGCGGACTGGCCACCGTATTTTTGTAGCACAATTTTTGAAAGTAATGAAAGATACTTTTTGGCCGAGGCTTAGTGACTTGCAAAACTTTTAGTCTCTTTTGTGATTAGTTGTTTCTCTCGTCTTTTTGATAGATGCACGAGGTCTTGGCCGCCGACCCTATTTCTGCCGAGGATTCCCGGGTCCGAGCAGGGAAGGAGGCCATGGAGACAGCTCCAGCTTGCCAGCGAAAACAGGCTCGGGACCGAACGGTCGCAGTGACTTATTTTGTGAACAAGTTTGGGGAGATTGGTTTGGAGGTCGCTCGTCTGAAGAAAGCCGTAGCTGACCGGGACTGGTGGGTAATCAAGACGAACTGGTCAATCTTGGATGCCTCGAGTGTGCGGTTGGCTTCGGAGTCTTTTCTTCGCGAGGCCATTATTGAGAAGGAGTTGGAGATCTGCCGGCTGAAACTGATGTTAGGCGTCGGTTTGATTGAGGAGGCGATCAATTTGGTGATAGGGCCCTCTCCGACCTTCTTATTGGAGGGGGCTCAGCCTGAAGATGCATGAAGCTCGGTGGCGGGGGTGCCTTTCCAGGTCGGGCCGTCTGAGCGCGAGAAGGAAATCGATGGGGGTGCCGAATTTGAGTTTTAAGCAGAGCATGAGTGATTTGTAAGCCTTCTATTATATTTGCGCCGCCGTTACCGGAGCGCGATGAGTAATAATAAAAAGAATTTCTGACTCCTTTAACCTTAGACGATTTCATTGATGATTGTGACCTGGCACGGCCTTGCAGGTGGTTGCCGCCGAGGGTGAAGGTCGCCCGGTGTCCTTAGGTCGGCGACGCGTAACTGTTGGCGTTTTGCCTCCTGTCAGGCATTAATGGCGACGTTTCGCCTTCCCAAGAACATTAATGGCGACGTTTCGCCTTCCACCGTTTGGGCTTCCCAGGTGCAATAACTGCGCTTCTTGAGGGGGCTATATAACCCCCCTCTCCTCCCACGGTGGTTGTCAGGAGTTGGAGTTGGCTTAACTGCCACATGACTCGGGTGCCTGCGATGACGGGCTCCCGGACGTTGAAACTTTGGTCTGAGGGCTCCGGATTGACGGCACACCAATCACCCTCGAACAATTTGGGGTTTTGGCCTTGGGGGTCGTAAGACCCCGGGTTGTTCGTTGGTGAGTGGTGGTCCGATCAATTGATTTGGAAGCTCGGAGGATCGGAGAGAGCCTTGGGTCGGTGGCCCCCCTGCCACCCTCGAACAGTTCGGGGTTTTAGCTTTGGAAGGCTGCAAACCCCGAGTTGCTCGCAGGTGAGAGGGGGTCAAATAACGACTCGAAGCTCGGGGCGTTCGCCGAAGGCGGGTGCCCTAAACCTTAATGAAAACTTTGCTGAAGGGGTCGTGGTGGATGGTCGCCATCGAGTGTAATGGTTGACTAGCTTTGAAGAAATCCTCGACCTTGCTCGGGCCGGGGACGAGCTCCGCCCCTCGCTCGCTGGAAGACGGTACGGGTGTAACTGGCTGTTGCCGCCGGACGCATGGGTTGATGGGCTGGAAGAAGCCCAAACCATTCTAGGGGTAGATGCCGAGCCCCCACACCGGGGAGAAAGCCGGTAATGGGCGTGGCTGAAGGTAGAGCATAACGATCGAGTGGCTTTGAAGAAAGCCTCGGCCTTACTCGAGGTCGACGACGAGCCCCCACACTTGTTCTTAGGAAGATGGTACGAGTGTAGCTGGTGGTTGCCTCCTTATGCATAGGTTAATGGGCTTGAAGAAGCCCAAGCCATTCTAGAGAAAAATGCCGAGCCCCCACACTGGGGAGAAAGCCGGTAATGGGCGTGGCTGAAGGTAGTCGCCGAGCGTAACGGTCAAGTGGCTTTGAAGAAAGCCTCGGCCTTGCTCGGGATCGACGACGAGCCCCCACACTTGTTCTCAGGAAGACGGTATGAATGTAGCCGAGTGCTGAGCCGTAAGCTGGTAATGGAAGCTTTTCTGGCTCGCTATTCTGTCCGAGCGCCGAGCCGTAAGCTTGTAAGGGAAGCTTTTCTGGCTCATGATGCTATCCGAACGCCGAGCCGTAAGCTTGTAAGGGATGCTTTTCTGGCTCGCGATGCTATCCAAATGCCGAGCCGTAAGCTTGTAAGGGAAGCTTTTCTGGTTCGCGATGCTATCCGAACGCCGAGCCGTAAGCTTGTAAGGGAAGCTTTTCTGGTTCGTGATGCTATCCGAATGCCGGGCTGTAAGCTTGTAAGGGAGGCTTTTATGGCTCGTGATGCTATCCGAGCACCGAGCCGTAAGCTTGTAAGGGAGGCTTTTATGGCTTGCGATGCTATCCGAGCGCCGAGCCTGAGTCATTTTTTTTTAATTTTAAATGAGAATCTATACGAAGCCACAAACTTGTTTTAAGAAAGCTGTCATATTTACAACATATTTGAACTTTACAAAAAACAAGGCACAACGTGCCGATTACATTCTTCATAATTTACATGGGGTGTGGAGGCTAACCCTCCCCTACTAGGAACTTGATGAGGTGCTCCGCATTCCAGGGCCTCTTGACAACCTTGCCTTCTGGGTCGGTTAGGCGGTATGTTCCCGGACGTACGACCTCAGATACCTTGTATGGGCCCTCCCAGTTTGGAGACAATTTCTTCTTTTGGCCGGGGTTAGATACTGCCAGCTTCCGCAGTACGAGGTCTCTGAGTTTGATGTCGGTGGGGTGCACCTTTTTGTTGTAAAACCTTTCGACCCTCTATTGGTAGGTGTTCCTTCTGATGGCGGACTTCTTCCTGACCTCGTCTATGAGGTCCAGGTCATCTCGCAGCTATGCAGAGTTGCTTGCTTCATCGAATGCCATGATCCGGGGGTGAGGGGATCCCGATTTTCAGGAGAATAACGGCCTCCGCGCCATATGTTAGATTAAATGGCGACTCTCCCGTGCGGATTCTTTTTGTCGTTCGGTGGGCCCAGAGAACGCTCGGCAACTCATCGACCCATAACCCCTTGGAAGAGCTATCTAGCCGTTTCTTGAGGCCATCAAGGATTTGGCGGTTCGCGTTCTCGGCCTGACCATTTCATTGTGGGTGGCACACCGAGGAGAAGTGCTGCTGGATCTCGAGATCTTTGTAGAACTTTCGGAAATGTTTACCCGCGAATTGAGTTCCATTGTCCGTGATGAGCACCTGTGGGATACCGAACCGGCAGACAATGTGTTTCCAGAAGAACTGTTGGGTTTGTTGCTCGGTGATCGTTGCCAATGGCTCGGTCTCGATCCACTTTGTGAAGTAGTCGATTGCCAATATGGGAAATTTTCGCTGGCCCAATGCCTTCGGGAACGGGCCTACCAGGTCCATTCCCCACATTGCGAAGGGGGTCGGACTGGCCATGGAACGGAGATTCGCTTGCGGGGCCCTTTTCATAGGGGGGAACCATTGACAAGGGTCGTACTTCTTCACTAGGGCGAGGGCGTCTTGCAACATCGTGAGCCAGTAATACCCGTGATTCAAAGCTTTTTGTGCGACCGAGCAGCTTCCCATATGGCACCCGCCGATCCCCTCATGCAGCTCCTTGAGGGCGTACTTTGCTTCATCCGGGGTCAGGTAGCGGAGGTAGGGTCTACCATCTGTTGTTGTGTATGACCTTTTGAAGAGGGTTGCGTTGATCAAAGCGAACCTTTATGAACGGACCCTGACCCGCCTCGCTTCAGCCCGGTCTTCGAGGAGCTCTCCCTTGATTAAAAATTTCTTGATAAGAGTGGTCCAGTAGGCTGGAAGAGCACCGTCTTTACTGCAGAGAGCCTTGGGGAAGTCTGTACTTGGCTTGAGGAGAACTTCGATCAGTACGGTGCGGTCGAGGCCTTCGAAGGAAGAGGAAACCAGCTTTGACGGAGCGTCGGCCTGGGCGTTCTGCTCCCTGGAGATCCTCAAGACGACCGATTCGTCGAAGGACGACAACAGCCATTGGACCATGGCCAAATACTTGATCATCCGATCGTCACGGGCCTCGTACTCTCCGGTGATCTGGTTGACCACGAGCTGAGAGTTGCTGAAGGCCCTGATCTATCTGACGCCGGCCTGATGGGCCAGGATAAGCCCGGCGATCATGGCCTCATACTCCGCCTCGTTTTTAGAGGCCAGGAAGTTGAGGCGGAGGTAATACTGAAGGAGGAAACCGTCGGGACCCCGCAGAATGATGACCGTACCACTCCCCGCTTCGCAGGAGGAACCATCTACATAAACTTCCCATGCCTGGTCAGCCTCCTTACTTTCAGGTTGCTCGGAGATAGTGCATTCTGTGATGAACTCGGCGAGGGCTTGACCTTTGATGGCTGTCCTTGGCTGATAGCCGATGTCGTATTGGCTGAGCTTGATCGACCATTTGACTAATCGTCCAGAGCTCTCGGGTTTATAGAGCACGACCTTCAGAGGTTGGTCCGTGAGCACCTAGATTGAATGTGCCTGAAAATAGGGGCGGAGCTTTCGCACGGCCATGACCAAGGCGTATGCTATCTTCTCCATTCTAGAATATCTGGTCTCGGCATCGAGCAGAACTTTCCTTACATAGTACAGGGGTTTTTGGACTCCTTCCTCTTCTCGAACGAGGACAACGCTGAGCATGTTCTCCGAAGCCAAAAGGTAAAGCCAGAGGGGCTCACCTTATTCGGGCTTGCTGAGGAGAGGGGGGTTGGCGAGATACTCCTTCAATTGGGCGAACGCCTCTTGCTGCTGAGTACCCCACTCGAATCCTCCGGTTCCGCGCAGTGCCTTGAAGAATGGGAGGGACTTCTCTCCGAACTTGAAGAGGAAACGGCCGATGGCCGTCAGTCTTCCCGTTAGCCTCTGGACTTCTTTGATGTTCCTGGGAGAGGCCATGTCTATTATGGCCTGGATTTTTTCGGGGTTCACCTCGATGCCGCGCCGACTGACGATGAACCCAAGGAATTTTCCCGAGGAGACGCTGAATGCATACTTCGCCGGGTTGAGTCTCATGTTGTGGGTCCGAAAGACCCCATAGGCCTCCTCCAGGTCGGCGACGTGATCCCGTCCCTGCTTGCTTTTGACGAACATGTCGTCAACATACACCTCCATATTACGCCCGATTTGATCCTTGAAGACTCGGTTAATGAGCCTCTGATAGGTAGCACCAGCGTTCTTCAGTCCGAAGGGCATAACCCGGTAGCAATAAAGCCCTTAGTCCGTAACGAAGGACGTCTTGGCTATATTGGGAGGGAACATTTGGATCTGGTTATAACCCGAGAAGGCATCCATGAAAGAAAGGAGTTCGTGGCCCGATGTGGCGTCGATAAGGGCGTCGATGCTGGGGAGAGGGAACGGATCTTTGGGGTACGCCTTGTTGAGGTCTGTAAAGTCTATACAGATCCTCCAGCTCCCGCTCGCCTTTCTGACCATCACGATGTTCGCCAGCCACTCGGGGTAGCTGACCTCTTGTATGAAACAGGCAGACAAGAGTTTGTCCACTTTCGCATTCACCACCTGTTGTTGCTCCGGGGCGAACTTACGTCGCTTCTGGACGACCGGCTTTGAATCGGGGATCACGGTGAGTTTGTGCATGATGAGATCCTCGGAAATACCGGGCATGTCAGATAGCTTCCAGGCGAAGAGGTTGACATTGCGGTGAATGCAGTCGATCAGGACAGATTTGAGGTTGGGAGCGAGGGAGCAGCTCACTTGGAAACACCTTGATGTGTCCCCTATCTCGAACGAGACATCTTCTAACTCGTCTGCCGGCTCCGATTTTGGCTGGGTTCTCTCGGGCTATAGCCTGACGGCATTGAGGGGAAATACACCGCCCCCGATCGCCGTCATATAGCACGATCGTGTAGCTTCTTGGTTCCCTCGGACAATTCCGACACCGGTGTTGGTAGGGAAATTCATCTTCTGGTGGTAGGCCGAGGGAACCACCTGGAGGGAGCAGAGCCCGGGATGGCCGAGTATGGCGTTGTAGGCTGCCTTGACGTTCACAACCATGAAGTCCATTGACTTGGTCCTTCGGTGTGGGGTCGTACCAGATGTGACGTCTAAGGTGATGATCCCCTCTATTGGCACCGGGACGCCGGAGAATTCGTGCAATGTGTATCCGGCTGGCTTTAGCTTATCTCGGGGCAGCTTCAAGTTCTCGACGGCCTCCAGGAAGAGGATGTTTACCGAGCTTCCGTTGTCAACGAGGATGTGACGGACCTCGAAGTTTGCCATATTAAGGCTGATGACGAGCGCATCACAATGCGGGAGCCGAACTCCCTATAGGTCTTCTCCCGAGAAGGATACAGGGAGTTGTTGTACCTGAGGAGAGAGGGGGCCCTGGACGGCATTGACATCTCGGACGAACGCCTTGCAGGAAGTGTTGGACTCCCCTCCCATGGGCCCTCTGTGGACGCAATGCAAGATGGCTTGACCCTCGGGTTCTTTGGGCTCCTGATCCCACTCGGGTTGCTGTCTGGGTGCTCGAGGAGGAGGGGAAGCCCTCCTGTTCCTCGTATCCTTCTGGTCCCGAGCTTCTTCCCGTTTGAACTCCCGGAGGTTCCCTTGTTGGATGAGGGCCTCGATCTCGTCCTTCAGGGCACGGTAATGGTCCGTGTCATGCCCGTTGTCCCGGTGGAAGCAGCAGTAGAACCGCTGATCCCTCTTCTTGCTATTGTTGTTGGTCGGCCGAGGGGAAAATTGCACGAGGTCCCTATCTTCGATCGCTAGGAGGATGGTTGATAAGTTCTGTGTCAGCGGAGTGTATCTCTCGAAGCGAGGAACCGGGGGGACCCTTTTCGGGGCGCCCCCACCTCTTGGGACTTTCTTTGCTGGCTCGGCCTCGTCGGCCTTGCGTTTCCCCTTCTCGGAAACTTCTTTTGAGTCCTCTGGATTCAGGACTTCCTCAGCCCGGATGTATTTTTCAACATGATTCAGGAAGTTGGGGAAATCTATCGGAGGCTTCTTCGCTAGGGAGGCTTTCAGCTGGCCATGCCGGACGTTGTGTCGGAATGCTGCCGAGGCGACCCCTGGGTTGAGGGAGGAGACCGATCTTGCCTCAGTGGTGAACCTTTGGACAAACAACCGGAGAGACTCCCCTTCCTTCTACCTGAGGCCCAATAGGGACGCACTTGTCCTTTCGGCCTTCCGGCTGGTAACGAAGTGGGCGAGAAAGTTGCCCTCCAGTTTGTCAAAGGAATAGATGGAGCCGGGGGTGAGTTTTGAGAACCATTCCAGAGCCGGACCCCAGAGGGTGGCGGGAAAGGCGCGGCACAGGAGGGGATCCGATGCGCTGTGAATCATCATGAGGGTCTTGAAGCCCTTCATGTGATTAGCAGGATCGCCCTCACCGTCATATGTCTCGAACTGCGGTGGACAGAAGTTCCGGGGTATTTCCGCCTGCAAGATGACAGTGGAGAAAGGGGGTCGGATGGGCCTGTATCCCTGGGCCAGCCTTGGACCGCCGTTGCCGAAGTGGTCGAGGCGGTCTTCCATTTCTTGGAGGCACTCCAGGATGTCATCATCATACTCCGGCTGGAATATCGGGACGCGAGACATGCTGGCCTCGGCATCCGAACGGGTGTGAGAGCGACGGACGGTCCCTTCGACGGGGGTCCCCCGGATAGCCTCCATGATTTCTTTCCAGAAGTCTTAGAACTCCTGGTGGGTGATCGGAGCTCGCTCAGCGTGGTTTTGCTGAGCATGTGGCCGCCAGCCTACGTGGCTGAGTGCCGGCCCCCGCCCTAGGGACGGAGGTGTGAGATGGTTCGGGGCCGAGTTGGAAGCGGCCCCTCCCTTAGACCGGCTCGTCTGCCGATTCTAGATCACCCCTCGTAGTTCGGACTGGACCGGACGGGAGATACCCGGTTGGTGTCCGTGACTGACCCCCGGGTTGTTGGATCCATGAGCGTCGGTGGCGATGCCCTGAAGAGGCGCGTCCTGGCGACGAGCAGAGGTAACAACTTTCCTGGCCTTGGGCGTCATATGAGCTTGGGATGATGGGGTACCGTTGATGGCTGAGCTCTGGCTGGAGTCTGCACTAGAAGTTTTCCACAGACGGCGCCATCCTGATCTGGTTTGTTTTTGGGGGGAGTGTGGATGCACCAGGCGTGAGTTCTATTCGATTTGTATTGGTGGAGGAACCTCTAGAGCGGACGGTGGTCCCGACCCTCGGTTGGAGGAACGGCTCGGGAGCAGGCGGGAGTGAGGTGGGGATCGGAGGCTCGGCTCGGATCTTGGAGGCTCGAGTCCTGTGTACCTGCACACGGTCTGGAACACCGGGATTGGTCCCGGTGGCAGACCCTCTGACGATCTAGTGAGTTACTGAGAGAGTAACAGTAACTAGGTTTTTGAGGGAAAAGATTGATTACCTTTGGAAGGGGTAGAGGGTCTGGTATTTATAGGAGAAGCCAAGCGGGTCTGGATCCGTTTGGGGCCGAGTCTGGACCCGGGTGCCCATGGGCCTGACGTGGCAGAAGCCCAAGCGGTTTAGGGCTGACGTGGCAGAAACCTGGGCGGTTTCCAGGCTGACGTGGCAGGGGCCCAGACGGTTTCTACGCTGACGTGGCGAACCAGGATGATCCGGCGGTGCACGCTTTATGAAGGGATCCTATGGTCCAGGAGGGGCCACGTCATCTGACCCATATCACTCTGATAATTTTCTACTTCTCGTCGAGCTAAACAGAATAATCATTTCTGAAGTTTCCATCCCCAAATTAGAAATCAGGACTCTCTACATACTTTTTTTTTCTTTTACTGGAAATTCAGTATACATGTGTAATCGAATTATGCATTACTGCATTGAGATATTGCAGACCCACTAGACCGATGTTCTGATAGATGGTGGCCTTTCCCTTTCTTTCCTCTCCCCTATATCTGTTCCTCCTCAAACCAACGAGAAATCCAAACTATACGTTCTTTCAAATACTTTTCTTCTGTAACAGGACGAAAGAGAAGCAAAGATACCAATGAAACGATGATTTTGTTCACTGGTCAAGCTTTGAATTAAATTAAAATTTATACATGCCAGAAGTACGCGTTGTAGAATCCGATACAACTATAGTGTTATATTCTTGTGGTGACTTTATTTCGATACACCAAGAATAAGCCATCACAATAATCTCAAGATCTCACAAGAATACAAAAATATGCAGAGATAACTAATACTTCTTATTTTTTTTTCAAGAAATACAAAGATTACAGCGAGATTACCACTCTCAATCTCTCTCTCACATTTAAAACACTTGGCATTCACCACTCTTGAAGTTCTACAATGATAACAACTCACCAATCATCACTCTTGAAGTTTCATTAGCCACAGTCTCCACGATTTGGTTTTTTGTATCGACCCACTGTATTTTTGGGTGTATGATGTTTGGATGACTAGACCTACCCCCCAGGATTTTGTTAGGGGATTATGTTTTATTTCCTACACTGTACTTTTGTATTCTCCCGGTACACCGGGTTTGTTTTATTAACCTCTTATTAATGAAACAGGGTGGCGTTATTCCACATTTTCCCTTAAAAAAAAAAAAAAAAACAACTCACCAATCATCTCTATTCTTATCTCTAATATTATAATGGAAGAAGGCATCAATGTCATTTGTAAATCTACCAACGCGTGTATTGCACGTGCATAATTAATATGAAGAAGGTCTCATGTTCGAGTCCTCACTACGTTAGGTTTTTTACTTTATATTTTTTTAATATATTAAATGTGCATCACACGTGTAAATTACTATCTATCTATCTATTTATCTATAATATAATATATAATCTATACTATTTTAAAGGAAACGTTGGAGTTGTAAATCTACTTACTTACATGCAACTCCAAATCTCCCACTATAGTCTTCACATTTACTTTTAAAAATATATAAACTTATTTGTTAAGACATGCATCGCACGTGTAAATCAGAGTTTTTACTTTAAAAAAACGTGCATCGCACGTGTATATTACTAGTTAGATTTATCTCATATGGATACAAAACCTCACTACAAAATATATAGGAAACCCGGCGGTTCAACCCCGGCGCTTTATAATAGCGCCAGCGGGGTTGCGAAGAAACCCCGACGTTTTTTAAAAATGTCGGGGTGTGTCAAATAGCCCGGCGTTTTGAAATGCCGAGCAATGATGCATCGAAAATTTCCACTCCACCGCCCTAAAGTCTCCACTTTCCCTCTTTCTTTTCCCTATCCGCGCCGAAACCCTATCTCTCTAAAACCTAATTTCCCTATCTCTCCAATTTCTTACTCATTCTATTTTCGATTTTGCTGCTGCTCCATCTCGCCGCCCCCGCCGCCCCCGCCGCCGTTCGATCTCGCACCCCCAGCCGCCGCTGTTCCATCTCCCGTCGTCGCCTTGTCCTCCTCAATCTCTCTCTTTCATAAACCCTAGGTGACTATTCTCTTTTTCATTTTGATTTTGATTTTTGATTCTATTCTTGTTAAACTGCGACTTTTGATTTTGATTTTGAGACTCTTGTTAAACTGCGATATTTTGAATTTGATTTTTGATTCAAGAATTTGTGACGCACTTGATAATCTATAGATGTTGTCTCCTGTGTTCAGTTTTAGTTGGGTATTTTAGAAAGAAGATGAGTTTAATTGTATTTTAGAAAGAGGTTTACTTGTACATTTAGGCAATGCTAAGAGTGATATATAGCATGGAAGGTTTGAAGAACAACCGATGCCAGACATATAGTAAGTATCTGAAGGTAACTTGCGTTGAATTGTCAGCTTCCTAACAAAATCACCGACGACAGCAGCTTAACAAGTCACTTTTTTTTGTTTTAAATTTCCTTTAGCTTTTTTTTTTGTTTTCCCCTTACAGACATGAAAAGTCGGTGAAGGCTGCAGTCAAGAAAGATTTCTGCTGCTTGTTTGTTTGGTGTTAAGCTACAATAATGTTTGTATTTCTAAAAGATTAGTATTTCATGTATAGATTTGATTCAGTATTGTATTGATCTGTTCTATGATAACCTCTGCTAAAATATGTTCTAAATAATCGTTGACTTGCACCAGATCAACGAATAAATGTTTTATCTTATTGCATTAGTTATGAAAAAACCTTTGTAGACATGTTCAATATCAGGTCCCCATGACTACAATGTCTCCGTCTCCAGCCCGACTCAAACACCCTCCTTCTCCCTCTCTTCGATTCCCGAGCGCTAGCGGATTCAACGATCATTCCAAACTCTAGAAGCACAAAAGGTATCGTTTTAAACCCTAATTCTAATTCCAATTTCAATTTCAGTTTCCCTCAATTAGCCCTAAGTTTCTTCTATTTTGAACAAGTGAATATTGTTTGTGGATTAATTGGAGTATGTTTGATTTTTATTTTTGGATGTGAAATTTATCTAAGGAATATGACTTGGGTATGAATTGGGTAAAGATATATGTTTTTGACTTTTAACATCATCTATGAATCTTCAATCCTACTCAGAATATACAAAAGCATATCTTTCTATCTTCGGATATTAAGTGAGGGAGGATTAATGTCGGGAGAGGGAGGGAATCCTCAATTCAATTCAGTTGGATTAGCTTATTTCGTTAATCATTATTTTGTTTAAGTGAATCCTCAGTTCTATTTTCTCTGAAATTCCATTTAGCAAACTGTCTTTATACTTTATAGACAAAATGTCTCCTGCCTTTTAGCAAACTGTCTTTTCCAAAAGGTTTTGCTACAAAAGAGACAACCTTCTCTCTCCTGATATTGAGATTGTTAGTTAAACACCTCTTTAGTTATTCAAGTGAATTTCCTAAAATAGTTTCAAGGAAAACAAAAAAATTAATTCACTTGTCAAAATGAAAATAACTTAAAATGATCTAAAATGTAAAATTACTCTGCATAAAGTCAGTTTAAAATGTAAAAGAAAAAGTCAGTTTAAAATGTAAAAGAAAAGAACAATCTTGATAAATTCGTAAGAAACACAAAAGGTACGATATATGCTCATTCTGTATCTCTAAACTGGTACACATCCTAAAGAACTTAGTAAAGATTAGCAAAATATCATATTATACGTACAAGATTAGACCTGCCAACATAAGCAAATGATTTATATAAAATTCATTACTGCAAGAAAAATAATTCAATAGGCACAGAATATTTTTATTAATCAATGACATACAATCTTCTCTTTTCTATTTATGGTACTAAAACCTTTTGGAAAAGGTTTGATATCAATACGGAAACTGAAAGTTTGAACTAATTTCCGCACTCTCTGCTTCTGAAACACCAAAGTAGAATAAATGTTATCCATTTTGTGGTAAATTTCAAGCCCTTCCCCCTTTTCTTCTTGGTATAAATCTCAAGAGAGACAAAATTGCATGCAGAGATCCGATACAAGTAAAAAGTAGTTTGCAGTCCAGCTAACTGATGATGGCTATTGTAAGTCACTCCTTATTTTACACTTGCAAGTTCTTACGTGTATTTATGCTTGTCTGAGTTTGCTGTTTCTTTTTGCTGCAAATGAAAATAAGGAATTGAAATCATTTCACAAGTTTTATTTTCCCTTTCTCTTTTGTTCTCTTGTTCCTTTTATGGTGAGGATGAGGTTGAATAGTAGGGACCTATAATGTCTGCCATCTGGTTTCACATGTACAATGTCTACCTATCTTTCTAACTTTGGAAACAAGTTAATTTTTGTGCTTCCTTGAGCTTCATTAGTAAATTGGTCAACAACATTATCTTTCATTTTGTTTATGTCATGAATCTATGATAGTATGATTATCTATGTATTAATTGTTACAAAAAATATCAGGGCACACTTAGAAATGGAACCCAAATTGCTGCAAAGGTCCTCTCTGTAGAATCTAAGCAAGGCGTAAATGAGTTTTTGACTGAGATTGATGTTATCAGAAATATCAAGCACCCAAACCTTGTTGAGCTAGTAGGTTGTTGTGTTCAAGAAACTCTCCGTATCCTGGTCTATGAGTATGTGGAGGACAAAAGCCTTGATCGTGTATTGCTAGGTAAGTTCAATTATGAATTATATATATTATTTTAGTAACATTGGCATGGTTTTATATTTTAAATTCTCTATCCTTGTAGGTTCCAGTAGAGGTAAGTTTAACTGAGACATAAGATCCAGAATTTGTTTGGGCATTGTAAAGGGTCTTGCTTATCTTCATGAGGAAGTTCGGCCACATATTGTTCATAGAGACATCAAAGCTAGTAATGTTCTTCTTGATAATAACTTTGATCCCAAAATTGGAGATTTCGGTCTGGCCAAGCTTTTTCTTGATAACGTCACCCACCTCAGCACACGTGTAGCTGGAACAACTAAGTCATTGCAGAATCTGCAATACTATTAGTAGATTCACATTCTTACTTCAAAAGTTCCCACAACTTCACACTTACCTATTAGTTGAGGATATTTTAATGTAATTGCGAGGAATTTAGGTTACACCATACTATTCAATTGGAAGGTTTGCTTTAGCTTCACCTTATGAGTAGCACTGTAGTTTGAACCTCGACCTTTATCTTCTAATCTTCTTTCCGAGTTGGAAATGTGTGATCTTGTTAATTTGATAAAATATCAGGGCTGAACATCTCAGAAGTTTGCAAATGTTTGAGGCGTTCATTCTCATTATCTCGTATTTGGAGTCCTCTGAACTTGCAGTGTTTTGGAGCGTTTTCTACTTTTTGATGAATATCCTGTAATGGATCAGAATATTTACTGAAAGATCATTCAAAGGTGCTTGCGAACAATATATGAAGTCAAATCTAGTTTATCCCTGTCCATGTTCATATAATCAGGTAGAGCTATGTGTTCACTTGCTAATGTATTGCACGATTTTAAGCTTTCTTTTCTATTCTTTGCATCATCATCCTCATCATGTGAATTTTTTGCTTCGGGTCACTGCATGGTTTAACGATGCTATACACAATAACATGGAAGTGACTGCTGGTGGTAAGTTGCTTTCGGAAGGAAGAACTTATCCACAAATGGATGAGATCGCTGAGGATGAACAACTTTACCTAGTGGAGATTGAGAGATTATTTGGTATTGAAGGTAGGCTTCAGACATTGAGAAAGGCAGTGTTAACGTGCCTAGATGATGGCTGAATGCCTAGTAAAACTCATCCAAAAGAACAGAATGTGATGCATGTTCCAGTTGTAGAGGTAAGGGAGAAAGTTATTCAAGTACAGGAACCCATATGATTCAGTTGATACGCAGAAGTAAGATTGACTGCGAACAAGAGAGATGAACTAACAAGGCCAAGCTGATTGGTTTCTATTATCCTTAAAATTTTGTAACTTAAATATAGTTTGTAGATGTATAGAATTGTACATACACATTGTATATGAGAATACTTAGCTCTGTAAGTTTCAGAGTGGCATCAGCCATGTAAGTTTAATGAAAATTATAAAGCTATATCCGTCTTTTGATATTCCCATGAATGTGAATCTTTCACAGCAACGTTTTATTCACTGTATAGACTTTATATATGTATGAGATTAGAGATCAATGAAACAAATTTCATATATATGTATGAATTTTGTTATATTTGTTTTTTGTATTTTGAAATAGGAAAAAAATACTTTAAAAAATACAATCCCCGGCATTTCTAAAACATTCCCCGGCATTTTTAAAACGTCGGGGATTATAAAATGCCCAAAAAAATAATTGGAAATAAATATCCCCGGCGTTTAAAGCGCCGGGTTAAATACTAAACAACGCCGGGGTTTCTTGGACATTGCCCGACGTTTTAAAGCGCCGGGGTTTCCATTATTCAACCCGGCGGGGGAATGGACAGCGTTTTCGGCGGCGCTTTTGGTAACACCGTGGGATACATCCCCGGCGTTTTTAAATGCCAGGAAAAGACTAAATAAACGCCGGGGAATAGGTGTTCGTTTGTAGTGCCTAGAGTCTATAGCCACTTATATAGTCCTCAAATAAACCCTAAAAGATGAACACAAATACATCTTATTGGACCAAAAACCCGAAAGCTCAAATAACACACAGCACCGCTTGCGGTCGCCACCCCAAGTTGCAGTTGACTGCATCTGGTCTCCCCAACACCTGAAGCCTGATCGATCGAATGCCCCGCTCTCTGTTGAACCATGTACACTTGAAGAATGCTAGCAGCCCAGGTCAATCGACCGCACATCTGGTATGTCGACCGCAACCCCTCCAACTGCACTTCTTTTAGCAGCTGTTGCCTTCTCTTGTTGTCTTCGTCTTCTCCTCTTCTTCTCCAACTTCAAAAACTCCTATTCCTACGTGTATATGAGGCCACAATCCTAACAATTTTCCATTTGGACTAAATACACAATGCTTCAAAGTTATTGTAATCTTACCACATATTATCTCTGTCAGTCTCTCACTCTCATGAAAAGACTCAAATACTCCTCACTCACATGAAGAGCATCTCCGCCACTCCACCACGTGGAGTGCACCAACCACCCCTTACAGGCTCGTGAAGAATGTGCCCCACCAATCGCATAGAGCACGAATAACGGAGAAACAACCTTCCGTGTTGGATTTCAATTTTTCAAGACTCCCCAACTCGCAGAATCTCTGTTAACACCGAACATAGTTCAAAGCCTCTCAATGCCTCCTCTGCATAGAAGTCTCCGTGGATGACACCTCCACAAAATTCGCAGACTGCTCAACCCCTACAACCTCATTTCGGTTACCCTCATCGACATCATTCTGCACATCGATAACAGTGCTCTTTACCTCACAAGTGCGACTTGAAGCTTCGTCTGCCACATCACAAAGAACCCTCATCGCAGCAACGTCTTACTATCTAGAATCCCTCTCATAGTCAGTAGCTCCCATAAAATTAGTAACCTCCTCTTTTGCCCAACAATCGAAAGTACTCGGTTACACCCCACACAACCTACTACTCGATCCAGACTGAGAGTCAACTACAAAGAAACACCCCTCACGTCTCTAAGTAAATACAACACTCATTCATGATTCCCTCTTGCTATCACCCTTGAACCTGCAGCTATACACCACTCCCCACTATCAACTATAGTAGACATACCCTCTTTGTCTAGCCTTCCTACCGAGATAAAATTTTTCTCCAAGTCTGGAACATGCATTGTCTCACACAAGACAATACTCTGACCATCATTGACTTTCACGCAAACAGTATGAACTCCTCTATATGACACCTCTGACCATTTTCCATGATCACATCTCTGAAAGAACCCTCTTTGTTGTCCTCAAACACCTCTCTTCTCGAATTGCAATGAAAAGAAGCTCCTGAATCAATACACCAAATATTATGTGTATAACTCCCTAGCTGATAAGCATATCTTGCCATTTTCGATTGACACCCAATTGACTTCATTTGGTTTTGTTTCCTTTAGTTTTTCTTGTGTCTTCTTCATATAGGCCTTTCAACTGCGCATCATATGACCCATCTTGTGACAATACCAACACTTAGGGTCATGTCCCCTGTCGTTGTCATCAGACACACTCTCTGATGAACTACTTTGATCCTTTCTTTTTCGACTGCTTTGATATCTCCCACGTCTCTTCTCAACTGACATTGCAGAATTCTTAGAAGATGATGATGAAAATCCTCCATTTCTCACCATTCTCACTTTCTCGTTCAGAATGTTACTCACCACATCCTGTAGAGTTGTCGAATCTAGGGGTGGGCTCGGTACGGTACCAGACTTTTTGACATTGTACCATTACCATACCAAACTAGTTCAGATTGAAAATATACAGACTGTTACCATCCAAAAAGTTCGGTATACCGAAACTTCGGTATACCGACTACTTCGGTTGGTACGGTTCGGTATTGGTGTTATACCAAATATGACCCAACAAATACCTTAGCAAATATCAGTACCAATAAAAATAACAAGTTAACAATATCACACAACTACCGAAACAACAACAGAATAGACCACAAATCCATTTTCATTCCAAAAGCAAGCAGGGAACAATAGCACATAAGCATAAACTTCATAAAAGTCACAAAAGTATAACATCAGTAATCCTTGTTCTTCTGACTACACAATTTGTCAAAATAGTCATAAACTGGAAATAAAAATCATTTGCCAAAATAGTCATAAACTGGATAACATTAGTAGTGATCATTCAGTTGCATCATCTAACAGTTTGCCGCTAGACTGGTACTAGAAAACTCATTTCTCGTACAAAACTAGAAAGTGCAGGATATCATGATATTATAAGTTAGTGTTGCACACCATAAAATATATATAAATTAACAAACACGAATAATAACGAGAAGTGAAGGACATGCCAATACTAGTAGCACATAAGTCCTAGAAAAGAAGCTAGTAGCTAGCAATAGTTTTCACACCGCTGATTGTAAAGGTTCTAAACATCCAATGTATGAAAAACATACATTAACTTTCTAAGAAAGGTGTAACCTTTTAAAGCAGTCCAGGAAACCATCACGCAAGGCTTCCATGATTTATTTTCCTCTGGAATTGTACTAGTATGCATTAGATGCAACATATGCAGTAGATCATCAATCCTGCCAAGAACAATGAATATGATGAGTCAAAATAATTAAACTGTACTGTTTGAATTAGGGCATTGAAAATATAGAATTTAACTCCTATAGAAGAGCATCGGAGTCTACTCTACGCTCTTGGCTTTCTCCCTCTTCCTTGAGCGCTCAGATCCAGAGCATCGGCGTCTCCTCTACCTCAACTCGCTTCATTAAAGTTTCTCCCCAGCTCTTTTTCCACATACCCTTTTCATCTCATTGCTTCCTCGGCGTCTTTTGCTTTCTCCCTTCTCAGCTACCCCTGGGTGCTCCCCCTCCATAGATCTTCCCTGGGTGCTCCCCCTTCCTCCCGCCGCTTGATCCTCGATTGTCCCTTTCCTGGGGAGTGCTCAAGTCTGTCTTTTGAGCCTCCACGGCGCTTCAGAGGTACCTTTCCTCTGCTTTCAGCTGTCTTCTTCTATCATGCGGGTTCTTGTTCACTGGCAAGGAAGTGCTGGTGGTCTGGCTAGAGCTGTTCTTGGTGTTCCTCCTGTTTTCACGCCGCTCCAGCCTCCCCCCTTTTACCCAGGTTCGTTCAAGGTAGGCAACCAAGTTTTTCATCCGAGCATCTGCCGCCCACTGTAAGTATTTTGAGTGTTTTTATTGCTTGGTTTCGATTGCGTCTTGGCTGTTTCTAGCGCCGAGGTGTCTGGTGGGAAGTTTTGTTGTGCTGTGTGTGGTCTATATTCCACATTCTATATTAAGTTCCCTCTTCTCTATTTCTCATCTTCAAGTTCCGGCGGCTTTAGCGATCTAGGCTCTGCTCCCCCTCTCTACATATCTCTCTCTTCTCTTCTTCCGCCCTTTCCGCTCGTGAGTTCTCTTCACCGCTGCCACCCCAGTGCGTGGTCATGGGTGATCGAGTCACTGCTCATTTTTAGTTCCATTATTTTCTCCCTTCTCTCGGTTCTTCTTTGGTGGGCTTTCCTAGCGCAGGCCCATGGAGTATTCTTGGGTTGATGTTGTTAAAAAGAAAAAGAAGCAGTCTGTGGTCTGTGCGTTGAATGGGTCGCTCCCCAGTTCGAATTCGATTAAAAGGTGGTCCCTCTAGGCCCAGTTAGGAGAACCTTCGGAGATCTTCTTATTTCCCTTCCTCCCGCCCTTTCTCTCATCCCACCTCTTCATCTTCCTCATCCCAACTCTCTTCCTCTCACCGCCTTCCGCTCTCCTGTTTTCGGTGTCTCCGAAAGGGTCACTTGAAACAGTTCTGCTCTTTCAATATGAAGTGCTTATTTTGACTCAAGGAGGGCCACGCACGCCACCGCTGCTTTGCCCTTCAAAAACTTCTGGGACTCTCATTGGGGGTCCCCATCGCGGACCAGGTGCTCTCTGCCCTGGATTTTCTGTCTCTCCAACGGAAGCTAGCTGATTTACCTCCGTCCAAGTCTAAGAAGCTGAAGCCTTCAGCTAAATCACCCCTTCTACCTACTCCTCCGTCGTCCGCTCGTCTCTCCGACTCCTAACCATCTGGGCCTGCCGTTGCTCCCGCTCTGTCATCTCATTCTGAAGTGCCGGTGGTGACCCAGGTGTTTGTTCCAAGTTCGGAGCTTTCCGACAGATTAAATTTTTTTGGCTCTTACGGAGCCATCTCTATCATCGGAGGTTCTTTACCATTCTACACCTTAAATTCGTTTCTTAGCAACTCATGTAATGTCTAGGACTGGGACTGGGTGCTGTACTCTTGCTCCAACGGTGACCTTGTCATCCGATGCCCCTCTCCTAACATCCTCGAAGATCTTTGCGCTAACTCTTCCCTCGCAGTTGGTCCGATCTCCCTATCGGTCCGCAAATAGGTTCGGGTCAATTCGTCTGCATTGGTGCTCGGCCCTACCTCCACTAAGGTCTCGCTTGTTGGCCTTCCCCCTTTTTGTGACTCACTGCAACGGGTGAGCGATATGACCAAATGTATCGGGGACATCGTCAGCATCTCGTCTATAGCGCGGCTTAGCCCTCTTTCAATGCCCTAGGCAGAAGGATCGAATTCAGGCTTTCTGCCTGAGGGATGGCATGGCTTCTTTCACCATTTCCGTGCAATACCATGATGCTGCTTCTCCATCGTCTGGGACTTCTCTTTCGTCTTTCAAACCAGACTCCGCTTCTCTTTTTCATCCTGGTGCCTCGGCGGTGTCGAAGGAGCACTCGGAAATGGTTAAAGCCCTTCACAAACCTCCTTCGAAGAGGAAATTTCCCCCTCTCAGCAAGAAGTTCTCCTCCCCGTCCACGTCGACGATTTCACCATTGAAAGCGCCTAATTTAGTGTGGATCAATCCTGATATCTCTTCACAGCATTCTGCCAAGGGTTCGTCTTCCTCCCTTACCCTTACGCCCCAGCCGACTCCTACCCCTCCATTGGCTCCCTCTAAAGCGCCGTCTCCTCTCGTTTGCGCACCGGATCTTCCCACCCAGCTTACTGTTACCAATCCTGCTCCGGCCGATGTGTCAGCAAAATGGCCCGCGTGGAAGGTTAACCCCAACTTTGCTTCCGACTGGGAGGTCTTTCAGAGGCAAGCTCACTTCCCTTCAGCTAAAGCTGCGCATCCTTTTCCTCCGGGCAAGTCTGGCAAGCCTTCCAGTTCTTCAAAAGACTTGGGGTGGATTGATCAAGATACATTACTGATGGAAGAAGAAGCGGAGCTGAAAAAAGAGCACGCGTCCGATCAGGGAGGTTGGCTTTTTGGTTGTCAGGCCTTTTTAGTGGCTTCGTCGTTTGTGGGAGTTTGTGTTCCCTCATCGTCTATGGAGGGCTCTATTTTTTCTTGAGCAGGTACTGCTTCTCTGGATAGCTATGTGCCGATGGTTGTTGTCTTCTCTGCGGACCGTTTCCCTGCGTGTCCCTGCGGCGCGCGTTATGGTTGTCTTGCCGTGGGCAAACGTTCGGTTTCCCTATCGCGGATGGCTGATTGCTGCGGGATGTCGGCCTCCCGGTATCGCTTCCCATCATTCCCTAGGCCCCTAATTGCTGCTCGTTGTTCTTCTCGGTCGGTATTTTTGTCGGCGGTTTTGGTCCGTCCCAGTTGTGCTCGCTGCTGCCGCTAGATCTTTTTTGTGTTTCTGGATTTAGTGTTCGTTTGCTACTTTATTTTGCGTCTTGTTTTTGTTGGTTTTACGGCTCGTAAAACTTCTATGTACTTTGCTTCATTTATATATTTTTTGGTATGGCTGGAGTCGTTAGACTCTATCCGCTTACATAAAAAAAACTCCAATAGAAGAGGGGTATTCTACTGGCCTGAAAACCTGAAATTTTAAAGGACTATTATATAGAAGAATTTAACTCTTTCTGAATTAGCCTGCAATTTTAACTTTTTCTGAATTAGCCTGCAATTTTAAAGGACTCAATATTTTAGATTGTTATTTGGTAGGATTATCCGGTTCGGTACGGTAAAATACTGACTGAACTATATTCATACCGAAACCGAACCAGATTTTAGAAGTCGGTACGGTTGTACCGTACCATACTTTTGGTAACCGAATTTTTCGGTACCAAATCGATTGGTTCGGTAGGAAAACCGGTCGGTTGGCTCATTTCGCTATGGTCGGCCACCCCTAGTCGAATCTGTCATAGTGCCTGTAATAGTTTGTTCTACCGTACCATAACTATTGGGCAAAATAGATAGAAGTAACAATGACTGTCCCCTCTCTAAAAACTTCAATCCTGCAGCTTCCATCTGCTTGTAAAACATATAGTAATTGTTCACATGTTCTGCTACTGAACCCCTTTCCCTCAATTTCATATTAACAACTTTCTTCAGATGAAGAATTTAATTAGATGCCAATGGTTTCTCATATATATCCGTGAGAATCCCCATAATCTCCTTTATGGTCTTTGCCTTCGGGATATAAAATAATGCCATCCTGCTCAGTCCCAACTGAATCTGCTCCAACGCCTTCTGATCCAAATGATTCCAATCCACCAAAATTTTCGTTTCGCATCCTTATCTGCACATTTTGGCTTCGCCTCAAACAAAACGGGTCACCTAGATCTTTCTGACGAAGATACGTTATCATCCGAATCCTCCACATCGCAAAGTCACTCTCATCGAACCTCTCGATCTGCAACTTGCTATCGGCCATCCAGAAACGTTTTCTCTGATACCACTTGTTGTAGAATCTGATACAACTCATAGTGCTAATTGCGGAACACACACCACAAGTAACAGAAACACCCAAGAACTAGATCATCAAAAAAGCTACCACAATAATCTCAAGATCTCAAAATAACACAATAATATGCAGAGATAACCAATACTTCTTATTCCCCAAGAAATACAAAGATTACAAAGAGATTACAACTCAATCTCTCTATCTCACTTTTGAAACACTCGGTACTCACCTCTCTTGAAGTTGTACAATGATAACGGCTCACATATCCTCTCTATTTTGATTAGATTTATTTCAGATGGATACAAATCCTACAGTCTATAGCCACTTATATAGCCCTCAAATAAACCCTAAAAGATAAACACAAATATATCTTATTGGACAAAAAATTCGAAAGCCCAAATAACACACAACGCTGCTTGTGGTTGACTACATTTGGTCTCGCTAACACCTGAAGCCTGACCAGTCGACTACATGGTCGACTGTCTCGCTCTCTATTGAACCCTGTACTTTCGAAGAATGCTAGTAGCCCGGATCGGTCAACCGCACATCTGGTCGGTTGACCGCAATCCCTCTGGCTACACATCTTCTAGTTGTTGTTGCTTTCTCTTGCTGTCTTCGTCTTCTCCTCTTTTTTTTCAACAAAAACCTCCATGACTACGTGTATTTGAGGCATCAATTCTACCGGTACGAAATATTTATGATCATGGTCTTCATTTCTGCTCCATCTTCGAACAATTCACCTCTTGCAGCGTGCATATCTATATATTCCAGAAACTTATATACTGCCATCCCCTAGCTGTTTATATTAATATATGTACTGCTATATGTCGTTCTCTGGTATGGCAACGACACTCCAACCTATTGCCGACAAAAAGACATGAGTGAAAGTTGATCACTAACTGTACATGTTATTGGAGATATAAGTATACTGGTTGATATTAACACGACAACATAAAAAAAACTTATACCGCCTCATTATTAGAATGCAATATTTCAAGCTTTGTATATAACAAAGGGTTGATAGTAAACATATTACAAAACTGATATATATGACAGTTCTCATTATAACGTATATTAGTAGCATTCTTTGTCTTGTAAACAAAGTAGACAAATAGAATGTACCAAAAAAATTATAGAGTTCCTCGTTATGCCCACATCTGGTAGAAGCCTGCTGATAAATTTTCTGCATCCTGTCAATAGTAACAGGATTCAACCAACCAATATCTTTCCAATTAACAACATGTATTTTCCAGTTGTTTATTTTTGGGAGCGTCGTCCATTTTACCTTCATATGATCCGTGTGAAAGATCGTAACTGGTTATTCGTATTTAGGCCTCATAGATTGGAGTTTGCCAACCAAATGCTGAGAGAGCTGCTCCTCATCCTTGATAGAATCAGCCTGCTTGTTTCTTTACCATGCCTTGATAACTTGAGTTTGAGAGATGATGTTAGATATATGTAGAAACTCAAATTGTTTCTAGGTGCTAAACATAATCCTTAGTTTCGTGAATCATTGTCTATGTGAAAGGATATTTGTCCTAAATCCATATTTTAAAAAAATTCGCCAAATATATCTCTTTTGCTCAATCTTCATGAAACTTTTCTCCTCTTCTTAAACTTGCACCAACTTCAATTGCAAAGCCTTGTACAGTTTGTATTTGGAGTATTTATATATACATCATACAGTCAAAAATTTTGTTCATCTACACCATGACAAAATAAACTCTCATTCTTCGCATCTGTGATTTCATTACCAAATATGTTCCTGCCAATACCACCTCTGCCACCAACTCCATTGCAGTCCGTCTCAATTGCCAATAAGGCAGTCGTTGGCTATCGTTATATCTCCACTGCATAAGTCGCAAAACTGTCCATCACTGCTCTAGTTAACATCGAAAAGATCATACATATCATCTTCCCTATTGTCAACATATTACCCCCTTAGTTCAATCTACAATCCATATGTACTGTATTAGGGCTTGGATATAGTTATCCGCTTAAAACTTCAAAGCTGTCAAATATGAAATAATTGCAACACATTCATATATTCCTGTACTGGCTCAAAATATTTTCTTTAGCGGATGAGCTAAAATAAACTAGTATAATGTATGTACGATCTACGTCTAAAAAAGATAAAGTCATCAAATGAAATGAATATATATCGAATAAGAAAAAATTAGTTTATATTTGAATGTTTTGGTTTGGGCTACACGTGCGGTGCACATTTATTGTTATTGGATATAGTTTGAACGTGTATTAACGTGTTTATATAATTACAAAGTTAGGATTTGTTTGTTAAAAACCCCAACCCTCCCATTAAATCCCACTAGTATTTTTCACATGCGATGCACGTTTTGATAAGAGTGGGAGGATTTTCACATGCGATGTACGTATTAAGAAATAGTTGTGGAGTTGGATGTACGTTGCACGTAATTGAAAAAAATATTTTGAAGAAAAATCTACAAATATGCATGTCTTTATAAGTAGAATTTGAGCTGTACGTGCAACATATATATATATATGTTTAGTGTTAAAAAATATTATAAAATTGTTTTGCATGTGCGTTGCACATTTTAAATAGGTTAATTTTTTTTTATTTGTTTTTTTGTTGTAATTAATTGGAGAGCTAGAGTTGTACGTGTAACGTACAAGTTTGTATGTTAATAAGTGACAATCCCAACTCTCCCATTATAATATTAGAGATTAGAGATTAGAGATTAAAATAGTAGAGATATTATGTAATTTTGTATTGGGTCTTACCTGGACCTCAATACTAGGCCCAACTTAATTACGGGCTCGGCCCATATATTTTAAGGATCCAAACCCAAAACTCGGGTCGGGCTGGAATCAGGTTACCCGCTTTGCTTTATCGGGTTCCATTGTTCCGCCTCTTTCCGAACCAAATTGTCTACCCATTAGCTGCTAAATAGTTAAGCAATAAGTACCCTCCATTAACAAATCAACCATATAATCCAACGGTCGAAATCCACCCACGATTGTCGTAATTAATAACCACCAAAGTCGATTCAGAATCCCGTTGACATAGGCGATTAACTACTCCCACTCGGATCCAAATCAAATGATCAAATAATTGATTAATAATAAATAAATAAATAAATAAAAGCAAACAATAATTAATTAACTAATTCTCTTACTTCGTCTTCTTCCTTCCTTCCTTCCTTCTCTCTCGCTCTTAAAAACCCGAGATCCATGTCGCCGAATCCCAACCGAAGCTAACAACCCACTTCCAGCTCCGAACTCTAGCTTCCACGAATCTATTCTCAGAGACAATGAAGAAATCCAAGTCTACGAAAGCAAGTCAGCAGCTGCAGAACGGCCACGTGGTGCCGTTCAGGTACGCCAAATTGCTCGATCCCGACGCCAATTGGGATAAGGTGAGGGTAAAAGTCAACTAGGGTTTTGTGACTTCTTGAATTTTGGGTGATTGAATTAGGGTTTTGGGTGTTTAGGATCAATTGTGCGATGTTCTGCATTGGACCCGGCAAGGGATGGGGCTGGTGTGTGGGCTGCTTTGGGGTGCGGTTCCTCTGGTTGGCGCGATTTGGATTGCAGTGTAAGTTTTCCTTTTTAGTAGATAACTGTGCGATTATTGAGTAATTATAGTTCTTGATGTAGTTAATTTGGTGTAACAAGAAGCCTTTATGGTGTAAACTTAACCCTAGAATGAGAAGTTTCTAAAAATATTAAATGATTATGTTTACCAACAAGTAGTACGGGTTAAGTTAGAAATTAAAACTAGTGATTGGTTTAATGAATTTTCAAGAAATTAAATAAGTTAACAGTCCCAATTAATGATTCAAGCCTAAACTTCAACGATTATACTTAGCGTTTTTAGTAAGATATTCAACAATGATTCGTACACTATTTGGCAAGTAGAAGTACACACATTCAATATTTGTGGCCAACGGAAAATTCAGATAAGATTTTAGAGATGATAAGCAGTACCACAAGTAATGGAGGAATGAAAGATCTCATTGGGATTCGATGAAAGTGTCGCCGTGTGTTCTGCCTTTCACACAGGGATCCGATCCCTTGCCCCAAACACCAAACACCATAAGCCATCCAACCAAAAAAAATCGAATAAGATCTGATCTGATATGTTCGTTGCTGTGCACTCGGGAGGAAGGAGAAGGGGATCGATGGTGGGCTGCTGCTTGCAGTGGGGGTGCGCCAATGACTAGCGGTGGCGCCAGCGCTAGCGGTGGCAGCGGCGCGGTGTCGGCGTCGAGTCAGAGATAAGGGGGGTTCAGGGTGTAGTGTTGGATTTAGATGAGGGAGGGGCAATCGGGGTTTGATGGAGATGGTTGCGGGGATGATGGAGGGGAGGTGGCGGCTGTTGATGGGGGTAGGGGCTCGGGTATGTAGATGGGTTGAAGAAGAAATAGTGAAGGGGAGGGATATGAGGGAAATTAAGAGTGAATTAGATCATGGGTAGTTAGGGATAATGGAGGTGTAATATAGGATTTCTTACAAACCCTAATATCCTTTCAATGTCTCACATATAAGAGGGGAATGAAGAGCAAAACTCAACACACAAAATTTTAATTAATCAAATCATATCTTTTCATTAGTTTAAATACCTATGTATAGTCTCAAAACAAATCTCCAAAATATATCAAATGTTTAGAAAATAAAGGTGCAAATAGCAAAATCACTACATATACCAAAACAACTAAAATTGCTGAAATAAAAATAACTAGGCTAATAAAATAGCCATTATAGACGATGCCACGCTGATAGAAGCGCCCAAAACATCTCGAACCGATGTTCTCATCATTCTAAAATGATGTAAACTTAACCCTAGATGGAGAATTTTTCAAAAAATATCAAAAAATTAAGTTTACCAACAAGTAGTGCCGATTAAGTTAGAAATTAAAACTAGTGATTGGTTTGATAGATTTTCAAAAAAATTAAATAAGTTAACAATCCCTATTAAAGATTCAAGCCTAAACTTCAATGATTATACTTAGCGTTCTTAGCATGTAAGATATTCAATAATGATTCGTATACTATTTGGCATGTAGAAGCACACACACTCAATATTTGTGGTCAACAGAAAATTCAGATAAGATTCTAGAGATGATGAGCAGCACCACAAGTAATGGACGAATGGAAAGATCTCACTGGGATATGATGAAAGTGTCGCCGCGTGTTCTAGCTGTCTCACAGGGATCCGATCCCTTGCCCCAAACTCCAAACACCAGAAGCTATCCAATCGAAAAAATCAGATCAGATCAGATATGTTCGTTGTTGTGTCCTCGGGAGGAAGGAGGAGATCGATAGCGGACTGCTGCTTGCGGTGGGGGTGCGCTGGTGACGTGCGGTGGCGCCAACGACAGCGGCGGCGACGGCGCGGTGTCGGGGTTGGGTCGGAGAGGAGGGGGATTCGAGGTGTAGGGGCAGTCGGGGTTTGATGGAGATGGTTGCGGGGGTGATGGAGGGGAGGTGGCGGTTGTCGATGGGGGTAGGGGCTTGGGTATGTAGATGGGTTGTAGAAGAAACAATGAAGGGGAGAGATTATGAGGGAGATTAAGAGTGGATTAGATCATGGGTGGTTAGGGATAATGGGGGGGGGGGGTAATCTAGGTTTTCTGACAAACCCTAATATCCTCTCAATGTCTCACATACAAGAGGGGATTGAAGAGCAAAACTCGACATACATAATTTTAATTAATCAAAGCATATTTTTTCATTTGTCTAAAGGCCTATATATAGGCTCAAAACAAATCTCTAAAATATATTCAATATGCAGAAAATAAGGGTACAGATAGTAAAACTACTACATATGTCAGAACAACTAAAAGTGCTCAAATAAAAATAACTAGGCTAATAAACTAGTCATCCTAGAAGATGTCTGGCGCTGATAGAAGCGCCCAAAATGTCTTGAACAGATGTCCTCATCATTCTCTTCGGGTGGGAGAGAGCTCGATCCAGTCGAGTCAAAACTAGTGCGCTTTTCATAGTACTCCAAAAGGTCTGGATCAAAGCGCTGGAGCTCTTCATGATAAATCCAAGTGTCTTCCGACTCCGACCTATTCTTCCATCGCACCAAATACCTATGAATACCATCATCTCTAGTAGAGGTTATCTGATCATCTAAAATATTATCCATTTTTTCTATTGGTGGGTAAGTAGTGTCAGTTAAAGGAGAAAATGTGGGAATCTCACAAGTAGGTTGTCGGGTAGGCTCATCTATAAAAAGATTTGTAGGGTTAAATTCTGGGCCTTCATAGGGTACTAAATCCTCAATATTGAAAGCCTGGAGCTCTTCATGATAAATCCAAGTGTCTTCTGACTCCGACTTATTCTTCCATCGCACCAAATACCTATGAATACCATTATCTCTAGTAGAAGTTATCTGATCATCTAAAATATTATTCATTTTTTCTATCGGTGGGTAAGTTGTGTCAGGTAAAGGAAAAAAAGTGGGAATCTCACAAGTAGGCTGTAGGGTAGGCTCATTTATAAGAGGATTTGCAGGGTTAAATTTTGGACTTTCATAGGGTACTAAATCCTCAATATTAAAAGCCTTATGCCAAAAACTTCAGGAAGGTTAATGACATAGGCATTATTATTGATTTTATACAAAATTTTAAATGGGCCTGCAGTGTGTGCATTCAAATTCTTAACGGATCCAGTTGGAAACCATTACGGACGAATTCCAACCATCACATCGTCACCAACATCAAAAATTTTAAATTTTCTTCTAGTATCTGTCCTTAACTGGTAGTTAAAATTATTTTCATTAATTTTCCCAAAAATTTCTGTATGCAAATCGTGAATGCGGGATACAAATGTGGATATAGACTTTGAGACTCTATGATGTTCTAACATGGGGACAATATCTATGGGCTGCCTAGAACGATAATCATGCACAACTTCATGTGGACCCATGCTGGTGATTCTATTCTTTGATGTGTTGTGGGCAAATTAGCAACAGTTAATTTTAAGTCCCAAGTTTCTAAATGGGCCTGCAACACGTGCATTCAATTTCTTAACGGATCCATCCGAAAATCATTCCGAACGAATCCGAACCATCACCTCGTCACTAACATCAAAAATTTTAAATTTCCTTATAGTATCTGTCCTTAACTTGTAGTTAAAATAATTCTCATTAATTTTCTTGGAAATTTTTCTATACAAATTATGAATGCGGGATCCAAATGTGGATACAGATTCTGAGACTTTATGATGGTCTAACATGGGGACAGGATCTGTAAGCTGCTTAGGACGATAACCATGCACAACTTCATGTGGACTCATGCCGGTAGTTTTTTTCTTTAATGTGTTGTAGGCAAATTCAGCAACAGTTAATTTTAAGTCTCAAGTTCCTAAGTTTTCTCCCACAAGGGCATGCAAGTCATTTTTCGAGACTCCGGTTGACAACCTCGGTCTATCCATCAGTCTGTGGGTGGAAGGCTGATGAGAATTTCAATTTCGTGCTCATCTTGTGCCATAGGTCTCCCAAAAGTAACTCATCATTTTCACATCCCTATCAGACACAATCGTTTTTGGTAACCCATGTAGCTTCACAATATTATCGAAGGAGATTGAGTTACAGGAGATGCATTGAAAGTTTTCAGACATGAGAGGAAGTGGGTCATTTTAGAAAAATGGTCAACGACAAAAAGAATGTAATTGTGCTTCTTTTGTGTTTTCAGTAAGCCTAACATGAAATCTATGCTGACGTCTTCTCAAGGGCAACTGCGAACAGGTAAGGGAGTGTATAGACTTGTGTTTTATTTTTGTTGTTTGGCGAGTTGACAAGTATGACACCTGTTAACAAGTTTCGCAATGTCTTTTTTAAGTTTAGGCTGGTAAAAAACCGATGTTCCATAACATCAATGGTTTTGGTATTCCCAAAGTGCCTAACAAGTAAGGCCATCAGCGTGCAATTCCCAAACAAGATAATCTCGTAATGATGTACTAGGAATGCACAGTTTGGAGCGATAAAAGAGATAATCATCTTTTAGGAAATAATCATCTATCACTTGAGTGATGCTTTCCTTCAAAAGAGGTGTAGATCTCGTGAAAATTTGGGTAGGAGGCATACTGATCTTTTAATCTCTCAAAACCGATAACTTTGGTGCGCAGTGTGGATAAGATTATGTGACAATGACTTAGCACATCCACAGCCTTATTATCAACCCCTTTCTTATGCCTAATGGTATATAAATATTCTTGTAGGAACTCTACCTATCGAGCATGTCTCAGATTTAGCTTTTGTTGGAAATTGAGGAATCATAAGGCCTCTTGGTCTGAGAAGATGACGAATTTTTACAGCAAGAGATAATGTTGCCAATAGCCAAGTGACTGAATTACTGTATAAAATTCCTTGTCACTAGTGGAATATTTTTGTTTTGCCTTATCCAGCTTTTCGCTGAAATAGGCAATATGATGACTCTTGATTGAGGACTCCACATATACCAATACCACGTTACTTCAAAGATTTTAGTGAAATCAGGCAACTTCATGACAGGTGTCTGAGTCATTCTTTTTTTGATATCTTCAAAGGCTTTCGTGGCTAGGGCTGTAAATCGGACCGGACGGGACCGGACAGCTATATGTTCAAGTTCGGACCGAAATTCTACTCGGACGGGCTTATGTCTGGCTCGGTCCAGGTCGGACAAAATTTTTATAGTCCGCACTCGGTTCGGTAAAGCATCGGACCGCAATAATACTCGGACGGACTTATTTATGGCTCGAGCTCGGTAAAACATCGGACCTAATAATTTGTTCAAGTTCGGTTCGTATAACAGTTTGGACGGCCCATGGTCGGGCAATTACTCGAGCCGGACTCGGACGGATGTCGGACCGTCCTTTTCATTTTACACCCCTATTCGTGGCTACTTTCGACTCGACGAACTCACCTTTCTACAAATAGTCAGTTATCGGAGCCATTATTGTGCTAAATTCTTGTATAAACCGACGATAAAACGTGACAAGACCATGAAAACTTCGTATATCACGATGTTGTGGGGCTCAGGATACTCAATAATAGCTCTTATCTTTTCTGGATAAGCGGATACTACTTTGGCGGAGACAATAAATTCCAGAAAAATAGTCTGATAAGAGATAAAGGTACCTTTGGTAGGATTAACATAAAACTGTTCATTCCCCAAAACACCAGACCTGTCTCAAGTGGTTAAGATGTTGCCCAATGGATAGGCTGTAAATGAGAATGTCGTCAAAGTACACAACAAAGAACTTGCCCATAAAAGGACGAAGAATTTATATCATGATTCTCATAAACGTGCTTGGGGTATTCGTCATTCCAAATGGCATGACCATCCATTCATATAGGCCATCATTCGTCTTGAAGGCTGTCTTCCATTCATCACCAATATGAACTTGTATTTGGTGATAATCACTTTTAAGATCAATCTTTGAAAAGATTGTGGCACCAGACATCATGTCCAACATGTCATTCAAACGGAAAATGGAAAAACGGTACTTCACCGTAATTTTGTTTATGGCACGATTGTCCATACACATACGACATATTCCATCTTTTTTTGGTGTCAACAGAGCAGAGACTGTGCAATGACTTAAGCTTTCTCTAATGAAGTCCTTTGTCAATAACTCGTCAACTTACCTTTTCAACTTAAAATATTCCGTCGGATTCTTCCGATAGTGTGGCAAGTTAGGTAGACTTTCTCCTGGAACCAGATAAGTAGCGTATTGGATGCCACGCAGCGGGGGTAATTGGTTGGGGAGGTCAGCTAGAAAACACATGCAAATTCCTGAAGGACAGGAGTGACTTGAGGTAGGATAGGGTGACTCAGGCTTTTTAGGGACTTCTCTCATTGTGAGTAGAACTGTCGTTCGCTTGTCAATTTCTTCTGTGAGTTCCTTTTCACTAATATAAGCTACTTCCTTGTCCCTTTTCGAGGGAGTTGGTTTTATCACAGACGAATTGGTTTGTGGTTTCACAGGTATGAACTTTATCTTTAATTTGTCATGCTGGAACACACATTGGTTGGATCGACCATATATTGTCACATCGTGGTTATATAGCCAAGGTCTCCCTAAAATTACTTGATCCACATTCATTTTGAGCACATCACGCCAAATTTATTCTTTGTAGGCTTTGAATTCTATGGGGACCAAACAACGTTGTGTTACTTGGATAGTTGTCGCATCAATCCAAGATACTTTGTATGGGTATCAATGGGCTTCAGCTTTAAGCCTAGTCTTGGCTAAGACTGCTAAAGAGACAGCATTGAAGCTGTTTCCACTGTCAACAATCACCTTACAGTTTTTACCATATATTGTCGTGAATGTGTGAAATATAGCAGTGCGCTTCCAATCATCTTCTTTTTTTGGTCGGGACAAAACACATCTGGCTATATTCAAAGGAGGTGATTGGATTGACCAGATACGATTGATGTACTGGTCATCCTTTTCTTCGCCGAAGTCATCACTTTCATTAGGTTCATAGGAAAATTCATTGTCGAAATCATCAGCAATGACAACAATACCTTCTACTATATTGATCCTACTGGGGCTGGGACAGTTGCTAACAACATGGCTGTATCCCTTACATTTATAGCATTTAGTGAGATGGTCAATCTTATAGTAGTCTGTTTTAGTATTCTTATCCTTGTCATTTCTAGGCATGTAGAAATTTGAAGTAGGCTTGTTTGGTAAGACTTGTTAGGGTACTGAGAAGAGGAGGGCATAGGTCCAGAGGGATCAGTGGTGGTCATTCTAGATGAATGATCTCTCGAATCGTTGGACTTATAGGAGATCCTTGTTTTAAGGAAATCCATATCGAGAATAAGGGCATAAGCTGCTACCAAGGAGTTCACATTATATGGATTAGCTCGTTCCGTCGATCAACTTGTAGTCCATCTCTGAACCTAGAGAGTGTTTGTTCTTCGCTCTCTTTACCTAAAGCATTGCACTGAATGAGGAAGTCGTCGAACATATCCACATACTCTTGGCTAGATTTGCTTCCTTGATAGAGTTGGTTCCACGACTCTAACAATCTGTTGTGGAATGATATGGGCACACATCTCTTAGTGAGCTTCTCTTTCATGGTCTTCTAAGTAGCTATGGGTGCCAGGCTTCGGCCTTTGCAGGCATGTTCAAAATTGGTCCAATATTGTTGAACTTTACTAGTTGATTTCATCGTGGCAAATTTGACCTTCAGGGCTTTGCTCATGTCAAAACCACACGAAGTAGTGGTCCATGACACGGATCCAATCGAGATAAACTTGGGTTCCATATGGCCTTCAAAGTAGGGAACACCAGCATTTACGTTCTTCTTGTATTATTTATCAGGGTCACGATCTTGACGTCGGTCGTTATGATCATTTCCTTGAGCCATCTGACGATAAAGCTCAGGGGCAACATTTTGATTTAATTCCACTTGCTCAAGTATTTGATTGATATTAATAAGAGTTGCTTGAATGACAGCGAGGGTAGTGAAAATGTCTATGTTGTCCATTTCAGTTCGAAAAGGGAATCACTGATTTCTAAGATTTCTGATTGGGTAGTTTGGGTGGGACAAGAAAGGCCCTTGAGGATTCGTGATGGTGCTACAAAGACGCATTTACCAAAGGCGGAAAACTATGGACTGTACGAACGCGTGCTTACTAAAATTTGGAGAAATGTGACCTAAATGCACCCAAAATGATGTATTTTCAAATCTGAAATGATCTAAAAATGACCCTAAAATGATCCTAAGTGAATGTAGAAATTATTGTTAAATGATGCAACAACTAGGATTTTCAAACCTTCGCTCTGATACCAAAATGATGTAAACTGAACACTAGATAGAGATTTTTTTCAAGAATATTAAACTTAACACTAGATAGTTTAGTCCCATTTAAGTTAGAAGTTAAAACTAGTGATTGGTTTGATGAATTTTCAAAAAATTAAATAAATTAACAGTCCCAATTAAAGATTCAAGCCTCAACTTCAACGATTATACTTAGCGTTCTTAGCATATAAGATATTCAATAATGATTCGTACACTATTTGGCAAGTAAAATCACACACTCAATATTTGTGGCCAACTGGAAATTCAAATAAGATTCTAGAGATGATAAGCGATACCACAAGTAATGGAGGAATGAAAATATCTCACCGGGATTCGATGAAAGTGTCGTTGCGTGTTCTGCCTCTCACACATGGATTCGATCCCTTGCCCCAAACATCAAACACCAGAAGCTATCCAATCAAGAAAAAAAATTAGATATAATCTGTTCGTTGCGTGCGCCCGGGAGGAAGGAGGAGATCGATGGCGGGCTGCTGCTTGCGGTGGGGTGCGCCGATGACCTGCGGTGGCGCCAGCGACAGCGGTGGTGGCGCTACAGTGTTGGCGTCGGGTCGGAGAGGAGGGGGGTTCGAGGTGTAATGTTGGGTCTAGATGAGGGAGGGGCAGTCGGGGTTTGATGGAGATGGTTGCGGGGGTCACGGAGGGGGAGGTGGCAGCTATCGTCGGGGGAGGGGCAAGGGTATGGAGATGGGTTGAGGAAGAAACATTGATGGGCGGGGATTATGAGGGAGATTAAGAGTGGATTAGATCATGGGTAGTTAGGGATAATGGGGGTTGTAATCTAGGGTTTCTCGCAAATCCTAATATCCTCTTAATGTCTCACACACGAGGGGAATGAAGAGCAAAACCCAACACACAAAATTTTAGTTAATCATAGCATATCTTTTCATTAGTTTAAAGGCCTATATATAGGCTCAAAACAAATCTAAAAACAAATCTCCGAAATATATTCAATGTGCAGAAAATAAGGGTGTAAGTAGCAAAATTACTACATATGCCAAAACAGCTAAAAGTGTTGAAATGAAAATAACTAGGCTAATAAAATAGCCATCCTAGACAATGTTTGCCCTGACAGAAGCGCCCAAAACGTCTCGAACCGATGCCCTCATCATGTTATGGGGTAATTTTCTACCTCTTCTAGATTAGTAGTTTTGGATGGAGGCAGTGTAGATCAATGGAAGCAGAAGCAAAAATTATAGCTTGAGTTTAAGTTCGATGCCCGTTTAGGCATTTTTTTTTATGTAGAGTTTTGATGCGGAGTTAGTTTGTAGGTTGGGGTAGACCGGTAGAGGTAGGTAGGGGTATGCAATTTCTGTTGCATGCTAAGGTAGCTGGAATAAGCTGTTACTAGATTTAGTATCTTGATAGAATTTAGATGTGTGTGGATTGGATGTTTTTCTTTTTATGAATCGTTGCCATTCTCAGACGAGCATATGGGAATTGGTCAACCTTGTTATGCATTGACGAGGAGATGAGGCAGTTCATGACTGTCCATAATTAATGCATGTTATTGTTGAGTAAAGCTCAGGTTTTTAGTATTATGTATTTAGGTGAAATAAGATGAATGCCTTCCACCATCTCCTACAGACTCTCCTCAACTCCTCTACTTGTAACAATGGAGATGAGCACATTTTACTTCGTAAGTTTATATATCTTCACTCGTCTCTAGTTTCGGGCTGAGATAATTGGAACTATCCAATTCCAAATAAGGACCTAAACAATTTACATTTTAGAAAATTGGAGTGAAGTTGGATAATTGAACACGATCATAATTATCCTATGTTTAGATTTGGTCCTTTCTCCATATTCAAATAGAATTGCATTATTACAATCTTTGGTCACAGATGAGAGGTTATTAAGCTGAATAGAAGTCCATTGCATGAACTAAGATATTAGTACTTTAGAAATTTATAGCAGGAAAGCTTAGTTTTCGAGGTATATGCATGGTCAGCGTGATATTAGTTTGTGTTCTAGTGTTCTCTAAGATGTGTTTTGGTTACTTCTAGCATTGATATTTCAGTATTTAGCATGCCCATTAGATGTCCTAGTATTTTTCGGTGGCTGCATGAAATGGGATACTCAATTTTACAAACCAGGCTATGATAAGTGCCTACAGATTGTTGCGGATATAAGACCTATCTCAACAATCCTTCTATAGGAATTGTGTACTTTTTGGATATTAGATCCTTTGGGCATAACAAGGATCATCCAATCTTCATGTTTAATATTTCACATCTGAAAAATGTACATATCCATATTCATGTATGGAAATTTATAGATATTTGCAAGACTGATAGTGGGGAAAACAAATTTGGAAATTTTTATAGGGGTGAAGTCATGACATTCCCCAACGTTTGATCCGATAATTAAAAAAAACCCCGCCGTTAAATTCTACCCACTTAGGCCCCCATCTCCGTCATCTCTCAATTTTTCTATTAAAATTGAATTGAGAAATTACTAAAATACCCTTATTAGAGTTTAAAAGGGGATGGAGCTGTCCTCGTCACTTTCTTCACTGTCTAAACCCATTCTCCTTTCTCTTGTTAGAGGCAGTGGGTGTGAAAGGAGGAAGGAGGAAGGAGGAAGGTGGAAGAGGTAGTTGTGGTGAAGGAAATTGGGATTCCCCTTTTTACTCTTATCATTTAACTAGTGAGCCAATGAAGAAAGGATCTGTTTGGAAAAGTAAGATGATGTTGTTTAGTGAGGAAATCATATTCATCTCTGAGGCACAAAATAAGGGAAGAGGTTATTGGAATCACTTTCATTGTAGACATAATCTTTTTGTGTTCATGAAGGCTGGTGTACATTTAAGGCAAAAAGTATTTGATGTAGCCTCTTTATGTCCCTTCATACCAGTTGTGTATGTGGAGGGACAATAAATGTCTTGAAAAGGGATTTTAAAAAGCTGTGAATGCTATGGATAGGAGCTTATACTCATTAGAGGTAATATTGTTGTATGGGGGAGAGGAAATATATCCACAGTGATTAATGATGGAAAGAAACTAATCATATATTGATAAGAGGAAACTAAGTTTTAATCAGAGGCACCATGGATCATAATAACATACAACACAAATGGGAAAGAGAGGGCTTGTTTTGCTTCCCTAGTGAGGTCTGTGTCCTTTCCTGAATACTCAAATGGCACCATAAATCATAATAAAAATTTTAACACAAAGGAAAAAAGGCGTACATTTGCTCTCCTTCCCCTCTTATCCTTTAGTTCTTTCTTATGTCCTCTCCGTGAGGAAAATGACATTGAAGAAAGTCAATGCTTCTTCTCAAGATGCAAATCGTTTAACTTATTAATAACTATAATTTATACAGTTTATCAATGTTATATCTAAAAACATGCTTCATCAGAGCAATATCTACTACCTCATGCATTCTATTGTTATACACCCTCTCTTTTATCAGTTTTTGTTTGTTCTATCAGTCTCATTTATACACAGGGAGAACTTCATATGAGCCTAGGGCCTAACTAAGCTGATTGGGCTTTATGAAAATATATGCCGAAATTCTCTGCTGGGCTTTAGCTCCATAAAATATATTTAGCCTCGGTGTTTTCTTGTGAGGTCTAGTCAAGATAAGGGATTGAAATACATGTTATGTCAAGATCCCTCTGAGGGCTTACTCTCGATTTACTTGCCCAGAAGTTTATTTTCATGTGTGTGGTCATGCCTCCAAACAAATCATCTTTTGCTTTTGTACTCTACTTTGAAGCAGTTCAGATAATAAACAAAATCAATAATGATCATAGGAGGCTAGGAGCTCTCTTTCTGGATATTATGTAATTACTCTTGCAATTTCCAAATAAAGGCTATAATATCATCTTAGCATTAATACTTTCTTTCTGTTCATATAAATTTCTCAACAATATTTTCTAATTTTTGCAGATTTTTGGTGCTGTCTTCTGGCATTATATATGGGTACTATGCACATGTGCTGAAGATTGACGAAGAAGAATTTGGAGGCCATGGAGCATTGATTCAAGAGGGGTTGTTCGCATCCTTCACCCTTTTCCTGGTAACATATCTTAAACCTAGTTTCTTTACTTTTTGGGGCATCTGGCTCCGATCCCAATCCGATCCCAATTTGATAGTCTTCCTTGAGTCAGTTGGACCCCCATCATCTATATCCTCTCATTATACAGTTTCATTTTCTGTAGTGATACTAGATTTATTATAGGCGTGTGTTATGCATTTGTCAAATAGGAGGCCTGTAGGGTGGGTATTAATTGAGGTTTAGGAAGTTAAGAACCGAACATCAAACCTTTTAATGATGATTCTGCAGTGCTCACTGTGCCTCGTCACTTGGAACATGATAATCATATTTCTATAGAAAGGAAAGTTTTCATCTAAAGTTGACAAACTTATTTATTTATTAATAAAGATGGAGGGAGAAAAATTAATTGAAAGGAAGGCCAACCAAACCCACTCCAATTATAGTGTAGGTAGAAGATAGATAACTAACTAGATATAGGAGAAGGGTGTGATGATTTTAAGGTATTAACAGATTAGGGGTAGAAAGAGGGGAACACAAAGCAGTGGACATCTTTTATTATGAGCAACTGACTAATATCTTTTTCAGTTGATGAAAATTAAGTCTGCATATCTCATTATCCTTATACCCTGACTACAAAAAAAAATGTAATAGTCTGGTAACAACCACCATATACATGCACACACGACTATTCATTGACTTCATTTCATGTGTAAATATATAGTTGATACATTGACATATTTTGTGTAATTTAAGTCTTTAATATATTCACTGTGGCTTATAACATATTCCTTTTTTTCCTTTTTGATCCCAGCTTGCCTGGATATTAGTATACAGCCTGGCACATTTCTAAGTAGAGCTCCACATTCGTTCTGGGAGCTTCGAGCAATTCTTTTTCCTTCCATTTTGTAATCTAATTACACTTCTCTTTCGTGTTGGGAATTATCAGAGGTAAAACAAGACTGCTTCACCTGTTTTAATGCGCATATGTTATCGGAGGCATGCCTTTTTGAGTCTAAAATTTTAAACTGGAGTGACGAACATTATAAGTAATTAATCGTTAACAGTTATTTAGCATATTATACTTGATTCTTGTCTTTACCTTTCATAATAATGTTTTGTAGACTATATACGTGCCAATTATGAATGGCATCCCAGGGTGTCATATCACTTTATATCATCCATTTAAGTCATTGTACTTTGCTGAATTTGTGTATCATGAAACTGTTTTTCCAAAATTTCAGAAATCATATAATGTATCTAGCACACACCGCCTTCCTAAATACAAATACAGAAGTATGGGCACGCAACTAGTTTTCTGCAAATGATATATGTATCGTTCATAAGTTGTACAGTTAACTCAACAATATAAAAATACACCCATACATGCAATAAAGTAATCACATGAACAAGAAATAGCATGAATAATTCTCGTACAATAACCGTCATATAGAAACACATAAACTTCGGGTAAAAAATGCCCGACTATACAATGTACGAAATAACAATAGTAATTGGAAATAGCAAGAATATAAACAAGATAAACTAAATGCAAGATTAAAAAAATCAGGCTCCGTCATCTAGAAAATCTGGTCGCCAAATCCTCCTGCAGGTTTCTTCTAGGTACATGCAAGCACAATATTTAGTGTTTGGGTTTTGTTGGGGGGGGGGGGGGGGGGGGGGGTGGTTATTTAGAGCAAGCTACGGACGGCAAGTAGTAAGAACAAAAATAGAAACAAGAAACACGGTATAACAAAGAAGAAAACAAGAACTAGCCATACAATTATTGAAACAACATGATCGGGTGTAATGCAAGTGACAATTGAAACAAGTCTTGAAGCATAATCAATCGGGAACAAGAAATCATGTAACGGAAAACATCTAAACTTGTAAACATGAATCATGTAAACTTGTAAATAGGAACATGCACATGCTTAGTGTTAATTCTTAAGTCTATCAATCTTTTATCAATCATATCTATTGCACGCAATCCTGTGTCTCATACCATAGGTTCGGTGCATACAAATATGTGAACGTTTATAATCTAATGGTGAATTTTATAGGATTATGTACTCGGGTATTGCAGTGGCAATAATAGGAATCGTATCATATAAATAGGAACATGTAAACATGCAATCATATAGTAAAGTAATGGATTCTAGAGGTGGCCCTCGTTGTCCACGATGTGGCACTTAGTTTCATATACCTTGTAAACAGGTAACATGTAAAATTGTAAACAGGAAATATGTAAACGTGTAAACATGAGTCACTATTACGGAAAACACGGGCCCGCTTTCGATTTCACTCTCCTATATTGTCCACTACTATGTCTTTTCCTTTATTACCCCGACTTATTATTCTTTTTACAGTAATTACTTATAAACATGCAACAGTGAAAACAAATATCAAGGCAGTATCAAGAAGGTATCAAGGGCTTTGCAATGCATGGTATAAAGTTCAATTCGTTACATGCAAAATTAAACATATTTACAATTAAGAACATGAAATTACAATTTTGGACAACAATACATTGTTGTACAAAAATTCGCTTTTCCGCAGCTACGGAAAAAATTTTAGATGCTGTCAGGGGTTCCAGAAAATAGGCTCTCTATCGGTTCCAACGCATATTCACAAGACACGTACTAATCATGATAACTATGCCTACCAGTCAGTTCTTTACAGGTTTACTATTCAGGCAGCAACTCAGTGTCAAGTATATATATATATATATATATATATATATATATGTATAATTTGACTGAAAATCTATTAACAATTCTCAGAAAAGCATAACCTAGCTCCTAACAGCGTTCAATAACCTTCTGATTAATCTCAGGTCTTACTTTCACTGGTAACCTATTATTTCAATAAGTCAAACATGACGATGTATTCCCAAAGAGTATTATGAAAATTAAATGTTACAGTACAAAAATCTGAATATCTCGCAATCTATAAGTTGGATTGCAAAATTGTCAGATGATCTAGATTTTAAACATAGAGGGCTACAACTTTCATACACAGGATTCTAAATTATAATACATGGAACTGGGTCAAAATCTCGGTACAAGTTCGGGTAAACAGCATGGCAGAAGTATAATACTGCGTTTATAACGATCATGATTCACAAAAATCTAGTCTTATAACTAGAATTGAACACATTCATATTCAACAATTAAGGTAGATTCCTATTGTTAACATGACGGAAATTGTTATTTCTATGTATTAAAATTTTGAATTTAACTATACTATTACACACAACCCAAATTCATTCGAATCACCATTTCTTTCACATATATGTGTCTCTAGTTCTTGTTCGTGCAGTGAACGCAGTTACAAGGGTTTTTCATGGTTTTTCTATGGCTCTTTAATTGATGGGAGTAGAGTAGAACAACATATGATGGGTAATTCAAATTCAAACATGTGACAGAGTCAAGCAAGATTGACAATGAAAGGGAACTACTTGCAGGAAGTGAAAAAACATTTGCCTTAATACGATGATTACAACGTGGGAAAAGGAGAAGTGGCAACGACAACGGTAGCGGCACCGGCACCGGCAGCCAATGACAACAAGAGGACAACAGCACAACAGTAAGGCATCAACAACGAGAACGACAACAAGAGAGTAGAGTTCATGCTTCGAGTTCGGGTTGCGGGAGGAGTTGAGGGACTAGCTGTCGGTAGAAATGCAGGGTAGTAAGGAGTGACAGTGGCATCGAGTGTTTGAAGCAGTAAACAACAAGTGAGGAGGAGGCAGCGACAATAACAGCAAGGGCAGCGACACAAGGAAGTGAACGATGATCGTGACAAGTGCAATGACAATGGTGACACCGACAATAAGGGCAAGGAGATGGTAGCATGGGAGGTCGGTGATGAGGCTGTCGGAGCTTGGAGATGGTGGAATTGGGTGGTTGAAGATGATGGCTTCGGGTGGGCGGGGTGATGAGCACTGATGGAGAGGCAGTAAGGAGGGTAATGAAGATGAGTTGTTCGGCGTAATAGGGGTGCAACAATGGTGGAGGTTGTGGCTGTAGGTGGTGATTGGGTGGGTTTCAGGAGGAAGAAAAGGAGTTGGCGGCTGAAGGGAGAAGGAGAATATTAGGTTAGGGTTAATTAAGTGATTAGGAGATCATATAGTGATTAGGAGATCATATAGGGATTAAGACATGCAGCATGTGGGTTTTACACAACAATTAAATAATCCAATAATAATAGTAACATAATAGAATGGATTAGAATTCGGGGTTCTAACAAAACAATCGAATATCCAAATGAATGCAATTGGGTTCAAAAGAATAGCAAGATTTATTTAGATAATTGGAATACAAGAATACGAAGAAAGAATAAAATCCGTATAATCAGAAATGGGGGTTACAGTAACTATTGATATCTCAAATTACCTCCACACTGTTGGCATATCTTGGAGTTTCCCATGCTGCTCTTTTGTTGAACTTCTTGTTTTCTACCCCATATTCACCTTACAATTTCAAGTCCACCGCATAAGTACTGCAAATTTACTTCGTGTTGCTGCTTTTTTCGGTGTGGAAGCAATCAAATGTTAAGTTCGGATTTTGAGGAAAAAATTTACAGCCTGAACCGTCTATCAGATCTAGAGTTGGTCGGCTGAAGGTGCCCAACAAACTTACACAAAGTCTAAGCACCAGTGTTGGTTTTGAGGAAAGACCCTTCGACGCTGAAGTCAGTAACTCAGAAAAAGAGTAGAGTTTTGGTGCAAAATTTTGATTACCTAACCATGATAAAGGTGAAGGAGGGTATTTATAGCCAGAGAGTTAGTTCTCGAAGATAGACTTAAAAAGACATCCTTTAAGATTAAACTCCAAATTCTCATGGTGAATGGATAGAGTTAGTTACTCTCCTTATTGAAGAGATAGAGTTAGCTGAGTCTGTGATTACGGCCCGAGGGGTCTACGACGTAGGAATAGTAAAGCTTCTCCTTTTTCACCTGGCCCAGTCGAGCTGTTCTTCCAACCCTATAAATAGAACGATAATTCATTATTAGTTGTTTTATAAAAAGAAAGGTTAATTCAATTCATAAATCAGATTGAAAATGAGAATAATTACATTAATCCGTATGAAGCCATAGCGCATGATTAAGTGTGACAAAAAAGCAGAAATGAATGAAACTCCTGACCATGAGGAGATTTTTTTGCCGAAATATATAGGTCACTTTTTGAAACTAATTTCCAAAATAGATCACTTTCGAAACTAATTCCGAAAATAGATCTATCTTCATAGGCCGCAATACCAAACTGCGATCTCTTCAATAATGAGGCCGCAGTTACAATTGCTGCTTCCGTACATGTCATACAATACAAAACTCCTAGACTTGGAATTTTTTTTCCTAAGTGTAAAATGTGAAAAATACGAGACCACAGTTGGGTACTACGACCTTGATATAACAAAGCCGCAGTTCACAACTGCGGCATCAGTTATATGCTTCGTAGGACCCAGTTTTTAGCATATAACTGAGACCACAGTTGCGGACTGCGGCCTATGTTATATCGAGGCCGCAAAACCCAACTGCGGCCTCATATTTTTTACATTTTATACCTAAGAAAATAAATTTCAAATCTCGGAGCCTATTAGCTATGATATATACAAAGTTCAAAGAGGTCAACTGTTGTCCCTATGTTTGATGTGCACAAAATGTATCATCTACAATTAATATTTTCAGTTGAGATTTACAAGATCTACAGAAAAAAGAAAACCAAAAGAAAAGATTCAAATCAAGCAAAAGAGGCATAAACTCAAAATTCAATGAAGATTGCACAACAAGAAACATGTGCTTCAAATCATCAAGAAAGCCATCCAAAAAAGATGATTTATTTCTGCTTATGTGAGGAGAATATATGTAAAGTAGTATTGATTGATAAATTAGTTTTTGAAAGAATATAAAGTGAAATTGCTAAATAAAAGTCGAATCTGAACGACAACGGTTGACCGCACGAAATGACAGTCGACCGCAACAAAAGTCGACCACTCATCTATGTGGAAAAGATGAGTCAGTCGATCGGTCATGGCTCGACTTACGAGTTAAAAGATGAACGGTTGACCGTCCTGGTGCAGATATGACTATTTTGAAAATATCTTTTCGTTTTTGGAAAGATACATTTCCCCACTTTATATATTGAGGCTGTAACACCCTGAATTCCAAAATAGACTGAATTCGAAGTTCCACAGGATCTTTTCACTTATCTTCGTACAATTTTACAAGAAAATTAAAACTTTTATTACAGCAGAGTTACATTTACATTACACATATACAGCGGAAGCAATTTACAACGATTACATGAATAAAATGTACAACACTTAAAATATTCTTTAAGCAGCTTGCATACTTTAATCTTGTAAATCACTTTATCCTGCATAGAAACTGTGGGCTCGTCAGTTCATTCAACTGACGCAAGGATATAAAATATCAATTTTCTCCTACTTAGAAAGTACACACTTGTCACAAACAAAACTACGGGGACTATCCTATAAATATCATGTTGTGCTGTGCACTTAGTCCTTAATGCACTTGTTTATGTTATATGACACTAATGCGCACTTGTTCGGATTCTATGCATCCTATACTACATAGGTCCGAGGGTAAGCCTTTAATCGTACTCTATCTTGTAGGGTTCAGTCCCTCGCCATGACTTAAACTACTACGGTAACTACGGTAAATATCCTAGATGTTCTATGAATTACGAGCCCATATCCAGACAGTCTGGAGGGAAATCCCATGTACTGACATGACGCATCATGCAGACAATCTATGGACAATTCAGCATCCGTCATGGAACGATGACACCACCCGTAGTCACCAAAGACCCCACAAGCGTCGCCACCGGGACGATATTTTCAGAGTAGTGCTCACGCCGTGTCATGACGCATCAAGCAGGCAATCTGTGAATCATTCTCACACCGCCAGTCCAATGGTCCTTATACTCGTGTTTTTCTCTTACTTTCGTCACATCACCACTATGTGTCTAGTCCTTAATTATTTGAATCATGAATAAAATCAATCCCTAGAGTTAGCTCTTTCATTTATACCAGTCAATCAATAGTATGACCAAACTTGGTCTTTTATCTCAATAGTTCATCTCAAAAAATAATTTATTCAATTGCCGGTAATAGGAATTAGCTACCCTCTAGTTCAAAATCTCATTTCATGTTCATAAATTGAGTATTCACACTCATCAATATCTTCATAAGTTATCATGATTCTTTTCATTTCAATTCATGCATAATTTTCCATAATAAAGAGACGAATTTTTTTTGCATTCATAAGTCTAAAATCTCATTTATTTAAACCAAATGAATTTATTCACATTTGCATCAAGTCATGAATTTCTTAGAAAACTTCTCAGAAAATTCTTAAAGGAGACCAATTATTGCTTTGTTTATCTCGTAAAAAAAATACTCTTATAATTCTTCTAACTTGGTCTATAATTTTCAATTAAGCTATAGAAATTTTCCATGAGATCTAATTAATTTCAGGATAATTATAATAATTTTTAAGAATTTATTTCACTTAAAACCATTTTAAAAATATCATTTTTCTATAAAAAAATCGGAATAAAAAAACCTTGGCCACAGCCAGGTTTCGAACCCGCACACACACAGCCGCTGTGCTACAGTAACATTACTGTGGCGCAGCTGCTGACCAGAAGGGCCAACAGCGCCAAGCGATAAGAGAGGCATTTAATACCCCTTTATACTTTAGGGCTCGGTATTGAGCTTATTTCACAAAATGGAAAAATAAAGAGTGTATACAGAGACTCGAACTCATGACCTCTTGCTACAGTAATGTTTTTATTTTGCACCCACTGACCAGAATGAACAAAGTGACTGACCCGTAGGAAAAATAATCACAAATAGTTTTGTATATGACTGTAGCAATTCTAGTTCATAAAAATAGTTCATTTCTTTCAAAATACGATTTGTTCCTTTAGAAGCATAACAATTTTCCTGACTGGATTTCTTTGATATTTATACAGTAACTTAAGATTTTAAAAACTATTTAACTCTCATTTCTTTCATATAAAAGACTATTCTTTTATTTCCTGACTGGATTTCTTTGATATTTATACAGTAACTTAAGATTTTAAAAACTATTTAACTCTCATTTCTTTCATATAAAAGACTATTATTTTATTTATACAAAATTGGTCACAAAAGCTTTATATCTTCTTAATTGTTTCTTTTCAAAGAGAAAATTCTAGTTTGATAATTCTCAAATGAGTTACTCTTTATTAAACTAATATTTTTCTCCTTTTCTTCTTTTATCAATAAAAATCCAATCTTTCTCTTAACTTAGTTGTAACTACATCGTTTTTTTTTTCTTTCTTTCCAACAACATGTAAATTTGGGGATTTTTGTATCAATCTTACTAACAATAAACATGTATGATTTGTTATTCAATATACTTTCATAGCATAGAGATTTTCTCATAGTTCACATCATATAAACAACACATTTCTTCATATTGCATTTTTCCACATTCATGAATATCTCAATATAAAGATTCATATTTTCTTAATTAGCAACAAGTATATTATCAAGTTATCACATCAATATTTCTATTCACATCATTAATCAATATTTATTGCTAATTTCATACAATTTCACATAGGTTCATTTTCTCCTTAAACATGGTACTAACATAAAGTAATATTTCCTTTTCTTGTTTAATCTAACATGATCACACACATAAACGTAGCATGGTAACTAGTTAAAAGTTGGAGAAAATTGCCCACCTTTAATGGAGAGAAAAATAACAAGAACTCCTAAAGGATCTCCTAGAATGAACAAGTGAAGCCTTCTCCTCCTAGATCAAGTCACCAATTGACTTCTCCTCCTAGCTTGTATGCAACCCGAGCCTTCACCCTTGCTTTTTGAAGAATGCCGACCACCTCCTAGGATGAAGAATACACACAACTAGCACTCAATCTTTTGACTCACAAATCTCCTAATATTTTACTCACAATTTTGTCTTTCTTTCTTTCTTTTTCAATTCTTTTTCAATTCTTTTTCAAGTGTAAATGTGAGTGAATGAGATGGGGGTATTTATACTAATTTGGAGTGCAAATGGAAGGCTTTTGTTCAAATGGTTAAGGATCAAAGGCCAAGATGAATTAGAGAGTTGTAGCAACTACCCATGATGGAGCAACCACCTCCCCACTTCACCCATGTCTCCCTCTCTCTTTGCACAATCCGGCCTACGCTAATGGGTGTACTTGCACGTGCTAGTGCAATGCACATGCAAACTAGTACCCCCTACAAAAAATTTGTTATTGCATTTTAATTAATTGTTTACTAAATTGGTCTACACTACAAGTTAGGTTGATTAAAAGAGGAATTAAATTAAATGGGCTCACTAATGGGCCAAAAGACCATGGGCTCTAGTGAATTAATTAATAAATTAATTATAATGGGCTAGAAAGAGATAATTAGGCCTAGGATTTTATTTAGGCTTTAAAAATAGATCTTTTAGGAAATAAAAAGAATGATTACTAGTTCAAGCTATAAAGAAATATCTTTCCCTAGAAAAATGCATATGAAATTATACGTGCAAAACACGTAAAATCACAAACTCTTATAAATAAAAATTCAGGATGTTACAACACTCCCTCCTTAGAATAGTTCCGTCCCCGGAACTACACTTAAAGGGTGAGAAACAGAAATACAACAAGAAGATAAGAAAAGAAAAGAAGATACAAATCAAACAAAGCGCTCAGGATGATCTTTTATTATCCTCTCTTCAGATTCCCAAGGAGCCTCTTCAACCAACTGGTTTCTCCAGACTACTTTGACCATCGGTATCGTCTTGTTCCTCAAGACTTTCTCCCGACGATCGACAATCTCAACCGGAAGCTCAATGTAACTCAGATCAAACTGCAATTCCTCCGGCACTTTGGGCAAATGATGACTCGGATCTGGAATGTACCCTCTCAGCATAGACACATGGAAGATATTGTGCACCTGAAACAACTCTTCCGGCAACTCCAACTGGTAAGCAGTTTTCCCAATCCGCTTCAATATCTTGTACAGGCCTGTGATCCTTGAGGCTAACTTCCCACCTCTGCCAAACGAATCACACCTTTACTAGGTGATACCTTCAGAAAGACAAAGTCACCAACCTCAAACTCAAGGTCCCTCATCCGGTTGTCTGCATAGCTCTTCTGCCTACTCTGAGCATCCACCAACCTCTTCCTGATCAGATCGATTTTTTCAGAGGTCTGCTGCACGATCTCAGGCCCAAACATCTGCCTCTCCCAAACTTCAAACCAACAAACAGGTGTTTTGCATTTTCTGTCATACAGAGCTTCGTACGGTGCCATTCCAATACTAGTTTGAAAACTGTTGTTGTTGGCAAACTTCACCAGAGCTAGATGCTTTTCCCAACTGCCTCCAAAATCTAGAACACAACACCGAAGCATATCCTCAAGAATTCGGTTGACTCTCTCGGTTTGCCCATCGGTCTGAGGATAAAAAGCAGTGCTGAAATCCGTCTTGGTATCCAAAGCTGTCTGAAGACTCCTCCAGAAATGCGAAGTAAACTGCGCATCTCGATCAGACACAATGGTTAACGGAACACCATGAAGCCTGACGATCTCTCCAACGTACAGTTTGGCCAACTTGTCCATAGACGAAGTGAGTTTCATCGCCAAGAAGTGAGCGGAGTTGGTTAGTCGATCGACTATGATCCAAATCGCATCATTGCCCTTTGAACTCTTGGGCAAACTCGTGGTGAAATCCATACTGATGTTATCCCACTTCCATTCTGCAATAGGTAATGGTTGCAATAGACCTCTGGGCTTCTGATTCTCGGCTTTGACCTGCTAACAGATCTCACATTTTGCCACAAACTCGGTCACATCCCGCTTCAAACCTGACCACCAGAAATGTTGCTTAATGTCCTTATATATCTTGGTACTCCCAGGATGTACAGACAAAAGAGTAGTATGTGCCTCTTGAAAAACACTCTCCCGCAATTCTGCTTGATCCGGAACACATAGCCTCTCTCCAAACCACAACACTTCATCCTTGATCTGAAACTCTGACAACCTGCCAGCACCAACCTGCCCCGTCATCTTCTGGATCTCTGCATCTTCCTTCTGACTCGCGATAATCCTTTCATTCAGCATTGTTTGAAGCCTCAACTGAGCTAAAAATGATCCCAAGCCTTGCCGAACAACTTTAATAACAGCCCGATCCAACTCCTCTGCAAGCTGCCTCTGAGTTGTAATCAAACTAGCCAGACTGCTCTTGCGGCTAAGTGCATCAGCAACAATATTAGCCTTTCCAGGATGGTACTTAATCTCTGGACGAATATCCTCAAGTACTTCCAGCCATCTCCGTTGCCTCAGATTCAGGTCCTTCTGCTGATAGATGTACTTCAAGTTTTTATGGTCTGTGTACATATTCAGCTTCTCACCATACACGTAATGTCTTCATTGCTTTAAGGCGAAGATAATCGCATCCAACTCTAGATCACGAGTCGGATAATTCTTCTCATGCGGTCTTAGTTGCCTAGATCTATAAGCGATCATTTTCTCTTCTTGCATTAAGACACAACCAAGTCCACGATGTGAAGCATCGTTGTAGACATCATACTCAACACCTGGTCTAGGCAAAGTTAAAATGGGAGCAGTAGTCAGCTTCTCTTTCAACTCCTGAAAGCTTGCCTCGCACTGCTCGGTCCACTTGAAGTTCACATTTTTCTTGGTCAGACCAGTGTTTGGTACGGCTATCTGAGCATAGTCCTGAATGAATCTCCTATAGTATCCAGTTAACCCAAGGAAACTCCTGATTTCTTTCACTGTAGTAAGCCTTGCCCAATCTTTCACCGACTCTATCTTCTGCGGATCAGTTGCCACTCCCTCCTTAGAAAGGATGTGACCTAGGAATGCCACTTTAGATTTTTAGAAATTGCACTTGGATAACTTGGCATACAACTCATGCTCCTGAAGCTTCCTCAAAACTGCTGCTAGATGCTCCGTGTGCTCCTCCTCCGGCTTGGAGTACACAAGAATGTCGTCGATAAACACCACGACAAAAAAATAAATAAACGGCTTCAGAACTCTGTTCATCATATCCATGAAGATTGCAGGTGCATTCGTCATTCCAAACAGCATTACTAAGAATTCGTAATGCCCGTGTCGAGTTCTGAACGCAGTCTTATGCACATCTTCAGCTTTCACTCGAACTTGATGGTATCATGATCGAAGATCTATTTTGGAGAAAATAACTGCTACTTGTAGACGATCGAACTGGTCGTCAATTCGGGGAATAGGATACTTGTTCTGAACAGTGACCTTATTCAGCTCTCGGTAATCGATGCACATCCTCATCGAACCATCATTCTTCTTTACCAACAGCACCAGTGCTCCCCAAGACGATGCACTCGGTTGAATAAAGCCTTTCTCCAACAGTTCCTCAATCTGTCGTTTGATCTCATACTGCTCCACAGGCGCCATCCTATACAACCTTGAAAATGGGTGCACTCCCTGGTTGAATAGTGATGTTGAACTATACATCACGATGTGGAGGTAACCCAGGCAAATCTTCCAAGAATACAGTCGGGTAATCCCGAACCACTAGAATTTGCTGCACCTCTACAAGAATCCCCTTCTTCTTGCTGATAGCAGTAACCAAACCTGAACATCTCCTCTTCCCTTGGAAAGTGACTTCAGGACCACCTGGAGCCTTCACTGTTACTTCTTTGGTCTTGCACTCGATGCTTGTAATGTACATCGACATTCAATCAATGCCAATGATAACAACGACTCCCACGACATTCAGCTTGATTAGATCAATCCCAAAATTCTATCTCCAATCTCGATCTTGCAGTCTGCATAATACCGATCAGTGGTTAAAGTCTCCCCTGATGGAGTAGCTACTGCTAAGACCTTGTCGGAAAAGACTTTCGGTTCGACTCCCAAAACTTTGGCTAACTTAGATGATACAAAAGTGTGAGAGGACCCAGTATCGAACAAAATAACAGCTTGCTTTCCATTTAAATAAAGTTCTCCTGTTACATAACACACAATCGTTACATAACAGTTCACTAAATAAAGCGGAAAAAAAAAGAACAACAGAAAACACTCTTAACATCCCCCTCATACCAGTGATGACGTGATCCACCTCATCAGCGTCAGCTTCAGTCAAGGCAAATACTCGCCCTTGCTAGTACGTCTTCTTCCCGGCCTGCCGAGTTGGTCCCTTACGGACGACATCTTGCAATTTAGGGCACTGGGATCGGTAGTGACCCGTCTCCCCACAGTTGTAACAATGCACCACCGGAGGTCTCACCCATACATTCCCGGATCCCAGCCACACTGACAGCATTCGCCCCAGTCGGTTTGAACCTTTGAACCGGCGGCTGTCCTCTGACATTTCCAGTAATTGCGGACCTCTTCCCCACATTTCAGTTGTTTCTCCAATTCTGAACAACATGGAACTACTCCATGTCCACCTCAGTGACTGCAGCTCGTTTGACCAACTTGTCAAACCTTCGAATACCGAGGGGTATCATTCGTGATCTCAGACTTGGCCTCAATCCATGCTCGAATTTTCGAGCCTTCTTTGCCTCGTCCATCACCAATTCGGGAGAATACATCGAGAGCTGAGTGAACCTTGTCTCATACTCCCTAACTGACATGGCGCCCTGCTGCAGCGCCAGAAATTTCATTGCCTTCTTCTCCTGGACGTCTGATGGAAAATAATGACTGTAGAATTCCCCCAAGAATTCCTCCCAGCCAAGAATAATATCTCCCATCGTCCGCTTCATCGACTGCAACCACACAGCCGCATCCTTCTCGAACTGCAGTGCAACCAACATCACCTTGTTGCCCTCCGGAGTCTCCAAGACTTCGAAGATAGTCTCAATCTGTCGGATCCAATTATCAGCCGTGTCAGGGTCTGACTTCCCCTCAAACACCGGTGGTTTCATGCTTTTGAATGATTTCACGAGTTTGATTACTTCGGGTACTGGATTCGCAGGCACCCTCCCATGGTTATGATTCATGGCAACGGTATTGAGTGTCTGATAGACCCTTGCTAACTTCGTTTCCAAGTCCAGACCGTCTCCGCTTCTAGCTCTTCTTTCAGCCATATTCTGATGCAAAAGATCCATTAAATTTGAAGTAGAAAACATGAATTTAAATCAACTCTTCATTTCATTGAATTTCAAACTTTATACATTCGAATTTAAGACATTTCTGACATCAAATGAAAGCAGTAAGAAGATACAGCATTCTAGTTCCTACGGTTCCTCTTGGCTTCTCGAAGCTTTTCCCGTAGTTCCGCCATTTCCTCCTTCAGTACATCATACATGTTTTTCCTCTTCTCGAGTTTCCAAACACGATGACTGAGCGTGGCAATGCTCTCCTTGCACTTCGCACACTGTGCCTGCAGCAGCTCTACTCTCTCCCTCTAAGTCTCTACCTGCCTCTGAAGAGACACAATAAGACTACTCGGAACTGGTTCTTCCTCGTCGGAGGAATCATCAGATGAATCCAGATGTGGAGTGATCTCTTTGGACTCAGGCCATTCCTCTTCGAATTCTTCAGGATCTTCTTCGTCTTAATCAGCTTGCCCGGGATAGTAATCCTCCTCAACTATGTGCCATTCATCACCTCCAGCTAGGTCGAAGTGGTCCGCCATCTTAGAGAAAGGAGAAGAAGAAGCATAAATTATAGAGCAACACAAATGTAAGTGACTTACATTTAAATCTCTAGACTCAACACATGCTCTAATGTCCATTCGAGGGTGTCGTTCCTTATAAATTTGTACTACTTGGAAGCGTGGCTCTGATACCACTCTATAACACCCCGAATTCCAAAACAAACTGAATTCAAAGTTCCACAGGATCTTTTCACTTCTCTTCGTACAATTTTACAAGGAAATTAAAACTTTTATTACATCAGAGTTACATTTACATTACACTTATACAACGGAAGCAATTTACAACGATTACATGAATAAAATGTACAACACTTGAATTAAGCAGCATGCATACTTTAATCTTGTCAATCACTTTATCCAGCATAGAAACTGTGGGCGTGTCAGTTCATTCAACTGACGCAAGGATAAAAAATATCAATTTTCTCTTACTTAGAAAGCACACACTTGTCACAAACAAAACTACAGGGACTATCTTATAGATGTCTGTTGTGTTGTGCACTTAGTCCTTAATGCAGTTGTTTATGTTATATGACACTAATGCGCATTTGTTCGGATTCTATGCATCCCATACTACATAAGTCTGAGGGCAAGCCCTTAATCGTACTCCATCTTGTAGGGTTCAGTCCCTCGCCATGACTTAAACTACTACGGTAACTACGGTAAGTATCCTAGATGTTCTATGAATTACGAGCCCATGGCCAGACAATCTGGAGGGAAATCCTACGCACTGATATGACGCATCATGCTAGTAATCTATGGACAGTTCAGCCTCCGTCATGGAACGATGGCACCACCCGTAGTCACCAAACACCCCACAAGCGTCGCCACCGGGACGATAATTCCGGAGTAGTGCTCACGTTGTGTCATGACGCATCAAGCATGTAATCTGTGAATCACTCTCACACAGCCAATTCGATGGCCCTCATACTCGTGTTTTTCTCTTACTTTCGTCACATCACCACTATGTGTCTAGTCCTTAATTATTTGAATCATGAATAAAATCAACCCCTAGAGTTAGCTCTTTCCTTTATACCGGTCTTAAACATCAATCAACAGTATGACCAAACTTGGTCTTTTATCTCAATAGTTCATCTAAAAAAATAATTTATTCAATTGCCAGTAATAGGACTTAGCTACCCTCTAGTTCAAAATCACATTTCATATTGATAATTGAGTATTCACACTCATCAATATCTTCATAAGTTATCATGATTCTTTTCATTTTAGTTCATGCATAATTTTCCACAATAAAGAAACAAATTTTTTTTGCATTCACAAGTCTAAAATCTCATTTATTTAAACCAAGTGAATTTATTAACATTTGCATCAAGTCATGAATTTTTTAGAAAACTTCTCACAAAATTCTTAAAGGAGACTAATTATTGCTTTGTTTATCTCGTAAAAAAAATACTCTTATAATTCTTCTAACTTGGTCTATAATTTTCAACTAAGCTATAGAAATTTTCCCTGAGATCTAATTAATTTCAGGATAATTATAATAATTTTTATGAATTTATTTCACTTAAAACCATTTTAAAAATATCATTTTTCTAAAAAAAAATCGGAATAAAAAAACCTTGGCCAAAGCTAGGTTTCAAACCCGCATACACACAGCTACTGCGCTACAGTAACGTTACTGTGGTGCAGCTGCTGACCAGAAAGGCCAACAGCGCCAAGCGATTAGAGTGGCATTTAATACCCCTTTATACTTTAGGGCTCGGTATTGAGCATATTTCACAAAATGGGAAAATAAAGAGTCTATACAGAGACTCGACCTCATGACCTCTTGCTACAGTAACGTTTTTATTTTGTACCCACTGACCAGAATGGATAGAGTGACTAACCCGTAGGAAAAATAATCACAAATAGTTTTGTATACGACTGTAGCAATTCTTGTTCATAAAAATAGTTCATTTCTTTCAAAATACGATTTGTTCCTTTAGAAACATAACAATTTTCCTGACTGGATTTCTTTGATATTTATATAGTAACTTAAGATTTTAAAAATTATTTAACTCTCATTTCTTTCATATAAAAGACTATTCTTTTATTTATACAAAATTGGTCACAAAAGCTTTATATCTTCTTAATTGTTTCTTTTCAAAGAGAAAATTCTAGTTTGATAATTCTCAAATGAGTTACTCTTTATTAAACTAATATTTTCCTCCTTTTCTTCTTTTATCAATAATAATCCAATCTTTCTCTTAACTTAGTCCTAACTACAAAATGTTCGTTTTTTTTTCTTTCTTTCCAACAACATGTAAATTTGGGGACTTTTGTATCAATCTTACTAACAATAAACATGTATGATTTGTTATTCAATCTACTTTCATAAGATGGAGATTTTCTCATAGTTCACATCATATAAACAACACATTTCTTCATATTGCATTTTTCACCTTCATGAATATCTCAATATAAAGATTCATATTTTCTTAATTAGCAACAAGTATATTATCAAGTTATCACATCAATATTTCTATTCACATCATTAATCAATTTTTACTACTAATTTCATGCAATTTCACATGGGTTCATTTTCTCTTTAAACATGGTACTAACATAAAGTAATATTTTATTTTCTTGTTTAATCTAACATGATCACACACATAAACGTAGCATGGTAACTAGTTAGAAGTTGGAGAAAATTGCCCACCTTTAATGGAGAGAAAAACAACAAGAACTCCTAAAGGATCTCCTAGAATGAACAAGTGAAGCCTTCTCCTCCTAGATCGAGCCACCAATTGACTTCTCCTCCTAGCTTGTATGCAACCCGAGCCTTCACCCTTGCTTTTTGAAGAATGCCAGGCACCTCGTAGGATGAAGAACACACACAACTAGCACTCAATCTTTTGACTCACAAGTCTCCTAATCTTTTACTCACAATTTTGTCTTTCTTTCTTTCTTTTTCAATTCTTTTTCAAGTGTAAATGTGAGTGAATGAGAGGGGGGTATTTATACTAATTTGGAGTGCAAATGGAAGGCTAGGATTTGTTCGAATGGTTAAGGATCAAAGGCCAAGATGAATTAGGGAGTTGTAGCAACTACCCATGATGGAGCAATCACCTCCCCACTTCACCCATGTCTCCTTCTCTCTTTGCACAATCCGGCCTACACTATTGGGTGCACTTGCACGTGCTAGTGCAATGCACAGATAAACTAGTACCCCTTACTAAAAATTTGTTCATGCATTTTAATTAATTGTTTACTAAATTGGTCTACACTACAACTTAGGTTAATTAAAAGAGGAATTAAATTAAATGGGCTCACTAATGGGCCAAAAGATCATGGGCAGTAGTGAATTAATTAATAAATTAATTATAATGGTCTAGAAAGAGATAATTAGGCCTATGATTTTATTTAGGCTATAAAAATAGATATTTTAGGAAATAAAAAGAATGATTACTAGTTCAAGCTATAAAGAAATATCTTTCTCTGGGAAAATGCATATAAAATTATACGTGCAAAACACGTAAAATCACAAATTCTTATAAATAAAAATTCAGGATGTTACAAAGGCGAATTCACAGTGTATTCTTTATCCCTTGCTATTATAATTCTTCTGAACTTTTTCTCCGAGTGTGAGAGGTTTTATTATTTTCTTCAGTCAAGGTCTTTTTAGATCTTGAGAGTTTTTCTTTCTTTTCCACTTCGGTGAGTTTTTGCGGGACTTAGTTGAAGAAGCCCCGCAGGTGTAATAGGTCGCTTAGCTTGAATTCCGAGATCACTGTACAAGGGTTTAAAGTATAGTGGAACGCTTGTGGCAGAGAATTGCTACAAGTAGGTGGTGTGGACGTAGACCTAGGGCCGAACCACGTTATATCGTTGTGTCTTGCTCGTTGATCTGTTTGCTTTCTCTTACTCTATCCTTTTACTTTACGCATTTTATTTAAAATTTTAATTTCCGCACAATCACCCTATTCACCCCCCTTAGGGTGATGAATAGGGGGCCTTCTCCTTTCCCCTGTGTGCAGCACCCATTATATTGTAGAGAATCTGATACCATTTGTAGTGCCAATTGCGGAACACAAACTACAAGAAACAGATACGCCCAAGACCTAGATGAACCAAGAACAAGCCACCACAATAATCGCATATCTCACAACTATACAAACACAGTAATATACAAAGATTACCAATACTTCTTAATCCTCAAGGAATAAAATGATTACAAAGAGATCAAAACTCTCAATTTCTCTCTCACACATTTGAAACAGTCGGCACTCACCTCTCTTGAAATTGTACAATGATAGCGGCTCACTAATTCCCTCTTTAATGTTTTCTTTGGCCATATCTATTGCTATATATATAACCCCCAAGAAAATCCTAAAAGATATACACAAATATAGCTTATTGGACCTGAAACCCGCAGCCCAAAATAACATACAGCGCTACTGCGGTCAACTGTAATTGAGTCTCGTCAATACCGGAGCATCGGGCAATAGAATGCATGTGACAGTCGACTGTACAATCGATTGTCCCCTCCTCTGTTACTACTGCCTCTTGCTGTCTTCGTCTTCTTCTCTTCCTTTCAAATTTCAGCTCCATGCCTTCGTGTATTTGAGGCTACAATCCTAACAGTCTCCCACTTGGACTAAATACACAATGCTTCAAAGTTATTGTATCTTTACATCGCATTATCTCTGTCAGTCTTCCAAAACTCATAAAAGACCCGAGTACTCATCACTCTCAGGGAGAGCACTTCTGCCACTCCACCATGTGGAGTGCACCAACCACCCCTCATAGGCACATGAAGGATGTGTACCGCTAATCGCATATGGCATGAATAACAGATAAACAACTTCCTGTGCCGGATTCCGTGTTACAAGACTTCCCAATTAGCAGAATCTCAATTAACATCGGATATGATTCAAATCCTATCAATGCACCCTCTGCACTAGAAGTCTCTGTGGACGACACCTTCATAAAATCTGCAGACTGTTCAACCCCTACAGCCCAATTTGGTAACATCGTTGACATCACCCCGCATATCGATACCAGTACTCTCTATCTCACAAGAGCGACTTGAAAGTTCTTGTGCCACATCACAAAGAACCATCATCGCAGCAACGTCTTACTCTCTAGGATCCCTCTAATAGCCAGCAACTCCCATTAAATATGTAACCTTCTCTGAATTCGCCCTCGGTAGCACCCTACATAACTTGCTACTCGATCCCAGTTGAGAGTCAACTATAGGAGAAACGCGCCTCACATCTCTAAGAAAATACAACGTTCCTTCATGATTCCTTCTTGCTATCACCCTTAGACCTGCAGTTATACACCACTCTCCACTACCAAATGAAGTAGACAAACCATCTTTGTCTAGCATTCCCATCGAGATAAGATTTTCATTCAAGTCTGAACATGTCCTTTCTTCTACAAGATAGTACTCTAATTATCACCGGCTTTAACGCGAACAGTACCAACTCCACTTACAGGACACCTCTGACTGTTCCCCATGATCACATCTCCGAAAGAATTCCTTTGTAGTCCTCAAACACCTCCCTCCTCGAAGTGCAATAAAAAGAAGCTTCCGAATCAATACACTAATATTGTGAGTCCAACTCCACCCAAGCTGACAAACATAACTCGCCATTTTCAATGGACACCACATTGGCTTCCTTTGGTTTTTCCTGCTTCTTCATATAGGCCTTACAATTGTGCATCATGTGACCTTGTTTGTGACAATACCAACACTCAGGTCCATGTCCCCTGTCGCTGTCATCAGACCCACTCTTAGACAAACTACTCTGATCATTTCTTCTTCGACTGATCTTAGATCTCCCACGTCTCTTCTCAACTGATATTGTAGAATCCTTAGAAGATGATGATGAAAATCCTCTGTTTCTCACCCTTCTCACCTCCTCGTTCAGAATTCTACTCACCACATCTTGTAGAGTCGTTGAATCTGTCATTGTGCCTATAATAGTCTGTTCCACCATACCATAACTATCTGACAAAGTAGACAGAAGTAACAATGAATGACCATTTCTAAAAACTTCAATCCTGCAATATTCATCTGGTTGTAAACTATATAGTAATTGCATCCTGCAGCGTCCATCTGGCCTGCACATTCCGGCTGCTCATTAAATAATAGACCATCTAGATATTTCTGACGAACATACGCTATTATCTGAATTTTCCACATAGCGAAATCACTCCCACCGAACCTCTCAACTTTCGACTTGCTATCGGCCACACGAAACCTTTGCTCTGATACCACTTGTAGTGCTAACTGCGTAACACACACCATAAGAAACAGATACGCCCAAGACCTAAATGAACCAAGAATAAGCCACCACAATAATTGGAAGATCTCACAACCACGCGAACACAATAATATGCTGAGATAAACAATACTTCATAATCCTCAAGAAATTCAAAGATTACAAAGAGATCAAAACTCTCAATCTCTCTCACTCTCACCTTTGAAACAGTAGGCACTCACCTCTATTGAAGTTGTACAATGATAACGGCTCACCAATTCTCTCTTCAGTATTTTCTTTGACCTAGAGTTCGCATCTATTAATGTTATATATATAGCCTCAAGCAAACCTTAAAACATATACACAAATACAGTTTATTGGACCTGAAACCTGCAGCCCAAAATAATGTACATCGCCGCTACGGTCGATCGCATCCAATTGCAGTCGACTGCAATTGAGTCTCGCCAACACTCGAGCGTTTGGCAGTTGAATGCATGTGACAGTCCCCCTTCTGTGTCGCTGCTGCCTCTTATTGTCTTTATATTCTTCTTTTCCTCTCCAACTTCAACTCCATGCCTACGTGTATTTGAAGCCACAATCATATATAACCAGGCACTATTCAATGAAAACGATGCAGTAACTTCTGCAAAATTTCATTAACCTGCATGCACAGTTTGCATTACAAGCACCAATGCTGAAACAAATTGTCAGTAAAGCAAAACACTATAATGTAACTGGATACTGATCTTACTGAAAAATGTAATAAGATTCAATGAAGTTCTTTTATTGTATGTATGTATGTCTTTGCAACCATGTGTGATATATTATCATACTAGCTAGAATTAGCACATGCAACACACCTCATTTATTGTCTCAAATTACTATCAATTTCCTGTGTTGCTTAAAAATGTACGTGCAGTACATGTAAGAGTTCAACCACATACAACCTTCTCACATTGTATATAGCATAGAACATAGAATTATACATATAGATGGTATATATCTATATAATAAAACACAAAGAAAGCTATCAAGTGGCTCTCCTTCAATAGGATTGAAATCAATGGTCCAGATCTAACCTCACAAAACATATTTTTTTGCCCAAAAGTTTTCCCCAAAACTCAAATTCAAATCCCCAAAACAACTCCTTTATTTATTTATTTATTTATTTCTCTCTCTCTCTCTCTCTCTCTCATTCTCTCTTGATTTACTCAGAAATTTATATTTTCAGATTTCAGGTTTGTAAATTTTCAGATTTCTTATGCATTTTTTTATTACTTATGTTACATTGAAAATAGCAAATATCTCATCAACATTTAAATTTCATCATTTTCCACACTCAAAGTTCTAAGAAGTTGGATTTTACACCCCTGTTTATAACTATTTTTTAACAAATACTAATGGAAACATGGACTTTTATTTACAACTAATTATTGTTTTACTATTCAAACTTGAGCTACATAATTATTGTTTTACTGTTTACAAAACTTTCATATGCTGTATCGTTCCGAAGACGTGCTGTAGGCACGTGCCCACGGGAAAATCTAGTATATATATAACAAGAAACTCGAATTCATAGTTTTTTATGTCATACTTGCCTGAAAATATATATCTTTTGAGCGGAAAAAACCACTTAAAATTATGTGCATGGGCACTAGTTATGTGGTTTAAGACTTTCAAGTAATTCTAACAAGGATGAATAATTAGAGAGTTGAAAGTGTGGCAATTTTGTTGAAAGTGTGGCAATTTTGTTGGCGATTTTGTCCCCTAACTTCTGATCTTCCTCCTCCAGATCCGTTTTCTCCTTCCATTCTCCCCTCCCCCCTCCCTTCGTTAATATCGCTCTCCTCCTTAAGCCCTTCCGACCCACATCCTCAGTTCTCCGTCCCCTGGCTCCGGAGCGTTTCCCCCCTTTTCCTCTGTGCTATTTTGTTGTTTGTCCTGCGGTGGTCCAGCTCCTTCTGTTCCAGTTCCACTTTGATTGCAAAGCTCTCTTCGCTGGATCTTCCTTGCGGCTCCGGCGCTGATGAACACAATATTATTCACATTTAGGAGCAATAATCTTAATGCAATTAGACATTTGAAGGCTCTATATGTGGTGTTTAACTCTTATTTTCTCTTTTCCATAGGAAACAGCCTAAAACAGAGAAACGAGGCAGATTCAGGATTTTAAGGATGATACACAGAAAACTGCAGATCATCGGTCGACTGGTTCCCCACAGCAGGCGACTGGACAGAGAAGTTGATTTTCCACAGCCGCTCGGTGCAGTCGACTCACTCCAAAGCACAGTCGACTTGTATGATCAATTATGAAATCTTCAGAAGTCTCGACACAGTCGACTGGTTCGCTGACAAGTCGACTGGTAGGCGGCAGAGTTAAAAGATAAGATATTTGAAGATTCGTCCAAATATAATCCAAATCAGAACAAAAAAGGAAGAATAGAAGAAAAGAGAAAGAAATAATACGCAGAGCAACAAGGGAGGAAATAAATAAAAGAAAAGGACTTTTCTATAAAAGGAAGAGTGCAAACCCTAATTCTCTGGCCGTGATCTATAAATACCAACCAAGAAGCGTATCTCTGGGACCTCTCTGGATCTTCTATCGCTCTCTCCGACGCACTCATCATCTCTTTGACGTTCCTCCGCACACACCATCAACCAGATCACAAAAGTTCCAGAATCATCAACATATCAACCAAGAGCAATACTTTATCAGTAGAAAAGAAGGAGAAAGGAGATCAAGTACTAAGAATAAGAACGGCCGGTTGACTGTGTGACAGCCAGCCGATCCATCTAGCCGAACTACATCAGTTTATTCCTTCTCTTTCTAATTCTTTTATGTTAATCATGTATTCGAACTTGTTGATCAATAAAAGTCTTATTATGTGGAACTAATTTCATAGTTGGGTAGATTGAAGCCGTAGTTATGTAATGCTAAGTTCTCCTGAATGTTACTCTTTTACTTATTGATTAAACCTGATTGAAAGAATAACAATTTACATGAAACAAACTTGTTCAGATGTTCTAAGGGCAGTCGACTGAAGTGACAGCCAGTCGACTGAGATACAGAACTTAAGATTATCAAGTTGTGCAGTGTAGATCTGAAGCTGTTATATGAGCATATTGAGACGACCCGTATCTCATGTTCATAACTTGTAACAAGGGAATCCTTAGGGGTTCTTGGTTTAATCAACTTGAGGGATCTAGATCTGATACCAATTTCTAGAACCTTGAGTGTTTGTTCGTTTCCATTGTTCTTATGTTTTCTTTAAGTGCAACTTAGTAGATACCATGCTAAATACTTAATGAAGGAAACGAATTAGAGTAGATACCATGCCTAATTCTTAGCTTAGGAAAACACTGCTTTAAGGAGTAGATACCATGCCCTTGAAGAGAACAAACATGAGTAATAAAAAGAAGTTCAGAAGGTGACGTAGCATTATTGACTATTGTTGGAAGTCAAAACCCAACTACTTAATAGATATTTGTGATTCAGCATTTCTTGATTTAGTTTTAATCTTTTCATTTCTTTTAGACCTTTAGAACAACTCTTTATCATTCTCACTCTTTTTATTGATTAGTAAGTTAATTTCTACAATCTCTGTGGGATCGACCCTTGCTATTGCTATGCTTCTATAAACGATTCGTACACTTGCGAGGTTTTAATTTGTGTCTAGTTTATCTATTTATTTAGATCATCTAGATTGCACAACAGGCGCCTCCCTATGTTGGCTACTGTCCTGCCTACCTCTATGAGTATCCTTTTCCCAACTTCATAGGTTTTTTATTTTTAATTTTCTCTTTGATTGAGCTCTTCAATCGGCGCTTGAGTTTTTCGGTCTTTTGGAGTGGCGCTATTTTCCCCCTTCTGGCGGTCTGTCTTGACTGCTTGGTCATCCCTTTCACTCTCTTATGTTGAGAGGATTTGGGAAGAGTTTTTCCTCTCTACTTTTCCATGCTTGTTTACGGTGTTTTTGGAGTTGCGCTTCACTTACTCCCTTGAGACAAGTGTAGTGCTTTAGCCGTTACCTTTCGGTTGGACATTCGTGCTCGGATAGCTCTCTTGTTTGTGTGGCGGCCTTTTTTTTGCTGTATTACCGCCGGTCTCTGTGGTTTCTGTGTAGTCGGCGGTATTCACGGAGCTCCATTACTGCACCTTCTCCTCTTCTCCGTGTCTGTGGTGTAACTGGGCTTGGGCCTCTATGGGCTCCTCTTGGGTGGAAGTTGTTAAAAAAAAAAACAAATTTGTTCCCCCCCCTCCTAAAATCATGGGGCCTTCTATCTCTGTCCCTTTGAGGCCTTTGATTATGAGCCCCCACGGGGATCCTCCTTCTGGGTTAGTGGCGGATTTGTACCGCCCCATTAACCAGAAGTTTCCTAGAAGCTTCCCTGTGGCTATCTCCCACTCAATCTGCTCTTCATTCCATTATCATTCTAACTCTTTTTCGTCCCCCACTCCCCCCCCTGCGTTCTCCTATCTATTATCGCTGTCTCCAAGCGGGGCATATTAGGGATTTTTGCACCGAAAAGATGAAGTGCCTATTCTGCTTAAAGTCGGGTCATGCTCGTCACCGATGCTATGCTTTGCAACAAATCCTGAGGTTGCTGAGGGGTGTTCTAATCTCCAACCAGGTCATTGCAGCTCTCGATTTCCCCTCGCTTCAATCGAAGTTGGCTGACCAGGTTGCTCCTAAGGCTAAGAGGGCCAAAGTCCCCTCTTCTTCTCCTCTTCTCCCCACTCCCCCCGTTTGCCGCGCATTAATGAGGAGATCCATCCCCCTCATCTTGGGCCTACGCCAGCTCTTGCGACTCTGACCAAGGCCCCTCTCACTGTTTTGTTCCTACCTGCCGTCGAACTCTCTGATAAGATGAGCAAGTTCGAACACTATGGCGCAGTCTCTTTCTTGGGCGGGTCTGTTCCTAACTCTACTTTAGGTGTTTTCCTTATTAACTTCTGTAATGTGCAAGAATGAGTATGGGCGATAGACATTTGTTCTAATGGTGAAGTGGTCATTAATTGCCCTTCGATTAGAAATCTGGAAGCTCTTACGTCCAATTCCTCCCTCTCTATTAGTACGATCAAATTTTCGGTCTACAAATGGAGGTATCTCTTTCCTTCCCCTCCTCCCCTTATCCCCTCTGACGTTAAAGTCACTCTTCTGGGTTTGCCGCCTTTTTGTGACTCTCACCGGGTGGTGGCGGCTTTGTCCAAGTGTGTGGGTGAATTGAAGTACATCTCTTCCTCAGCTAAGTTAGCTTCAGGGTGTCTTCAAGTGGATGCGGTGTTTTGTTGCCCTGCGGTGAAGGATAGAATTGAGGCCTACTCCATTAGAGATCACAAAGCAATTTTTGGGATTTCGATCACCTATCTTGACTGCTCTCTTGGTGGGACTTCTTCTGGTTCTCTGCATCAGGAGATTTCCAAGACCAAGGTGCAGCCTCTTCCCCTCTCTACCACCTTCACTGTCTGCACATCGTCTCAGTAGAAGTATTTTACTTCTAAATGGAAGTTACCCCCCAAAGAGACCCACAGGAAGCCCACCCCATCTCTTTGCTCTGGAGCTGCTACTCCAACTAAATCTTTCACCTCTCCTTCCAAGGCTCATAACTTGGTATGGATCAATCTAGACTTTGCTTTGTCTAAATCTCTTCCCCCGTCACAAGTTGATCGTGTTGACCGCCATCCCAAGCTTCTACCGCATCCTCCTGCCACTGCTCCTCTGGCTGTTTGTGAGATCTCCTCTCAGGTGACATCTACTAACCAATCGAATCAGAGTTTGAAGTCGGAGCAATGGCCCAAGTGGGAGGTGAATCCCTCCTTCGCTTCCTACTGGGATCAGTTCCTTACTACGGCTCATGCGACTCAGGGCACCTCTGTTTTGGGTCCCCCTCTCCCCTCTATGTCTGGCAAAACTTCTTTCGTCCCTTCCCAGAAATCAAATGCTTGGATTGATAAAGATAATATCTTGGAAGAAGAATTAACCGAGTTGGATCACTCTCTCTCGCACAAGTTGGAACGCTCTTCACCGTTTTCTCGTGCATTCCAATTATTTCTTTCTAATTGTAGTGTTTCCCTAGCTAAGTGCTTTTCTTTCTTGAGCAATTATTCTCCTTTGTTGGTTAATTTTAACCTCCATTACAGTCTCTCCTCTTACTGCCATATGCATTTTAGGTTTGGGTTGCTGACCTCGTGTCAGGAAGAATTTAAGTTGCTCTATCGTGGGGGCCACATTTCGCCTCCCGACCTTTTTCCTTTGCACTACGATTTGAGCCCCTCTTCTCAGCTTGCTCCGATTAGGATTGAGTCGGGCTGCGTCGTAGCGGAGACCGACACTCTGGCAGAGCTCTCTCCTTCCCTTAGCCAGCTCTCTCTTTTGTCCTCCTCTAAGGATACTAATATTATATAAAAAAAACACAAAAAATTACCGTTCTCAGTGATTCGTTCAAGCGCTCGTATTTGGACCAGTCGAGAGTCCCTGACAGCCCATGTCCGTAAATTGGATTTATCTCCGCCTCCCATCTCTCCTAACAGGAAGACCCATTTGTACTCCCTATACCAGGTGCATTTTGACTCCCTTTCTAATCTAGACATGCTTTCCCTCACTAGGAAAATGTGATTTCTAGTGGATCAGAATAGCTTCGTTGACTTCGACTCTATCCGATGCCGTAAGGTAACTCGATCGTTTGAGACTAGTTCCTCCAATGATTAGCATCTCTTGGAATATTCGGGGATTGGGTAGTAGGTCGAAGTTGCTTGCGGTTTCTCAGCTGATATCTTCTTCCCACTATAACTTGATCTCTATTCAAGAGTCGAAGCTTCGGTCCCCTTCGCCCCTCCTCCTTCGATCTATTAGAGGTTCTCTCATCTCTCATTGGATCTCTCTTGATGCCGCTGGCACTAGAGGAGGTATCCTATTTGGGTTCAAAGAGTCCAAATTCTCTCTCATTTCCATTACTCGCTTAACCTTTTTCCTTGTGGTCCGTTTGAGCTGGATTGAACTGTGACCTTACCGTGGTATCCGTGTATGGTCCTTCCACCGCTGATCGTCGTGATTTGTTTTGGAACGAGTTCAATTCTTTCCAAAACAACATACACGGATTTTGGCTCTTTTGCGGTAATTTCAATGTTACCAGATTCTCTTACGAGAGATCGGGTAACTCGATCTATTCTTCGGACTCCTCACTTTTTAACGACTACATTCGTTCGCTCCATTTGACTGATCTACCTCTTAGTGGTAGATCATTCACTTGGTCCAACATGAGATCAGCTCCGTCTATGGCTAAACTTGACCGCTTTTTGGTTTCCTCGGATTGGATTAACTTCTTCCATAACTCCTTTGTGTCACCGATGCCCAATCCCTCCTTGGACCACGTGCCTATTGCATTGTCCTCCAACTTCTATTTTCCCAAGTCCCACAAATTCCATTTTGAAAAATTTTGGTTGCAAGACCAAACCTTCGTAAATCTCATCACGGAATACCTTTCCGCCATTACGGGCTCATCCGGGCTTGGTCGTATTCTTATCAAACTGCATGCTATCAAATTCGGCAGTAGAATCTGGCATAAAGAGAGAGTAGCCAACGATTGTTTTCTTAAGAATGTTTTCCTGTCTACTATTGAATCTATTGATGTTCTAGAGGAGCGGAGCCCGATCTCTGATTCCCTCCGTTCCAAACGGACCTCTTGTAAAAGAGGTTATGCAGACCTCCTTCATAATGAGCACATTAAATGGGCTCAGAGGGCCAAGCTTCGGTGGCTTAAAGAGGGGGATGGCAACATCGCTTTCTTTCACAACTTTGCTTCGCATCGCCACCGGTGCAATCGTGTCTCCTTGCTCTTTGCCTATGGATCCGAAGTTACTTCGGATTCGGATATTCATTCTTCCTTCCTTCACTTCTTTAAAGATCCGTTGGGCTCTCCAAAACAACACTCATTGCATCTTTTATACGGTCAACCCACGCATGATCTGTCTGGTCTGGAAGTCCCCTTCTCTTTAGAAAAGATTAAGTCCGCGGTGTTCTCCTTAAATAGCGACTCCGCCCCGGGCCCGGACGGTTTCCTCGCTTTCTTTTTCCAACATTTTTGGGATTGTCTCAAAGACGACTTTCTCCAAATGTTCGCTGATCTCCACCGGGAGAATTTCTCCTTCGATAGGATTAATTATGCGCATATCGCCTTCATTCCAAATTCTTGGGAGCCATTTCTGTCGAGGACTTCAGGCCTATTAGCCTCCTCAATTCCACTTTTAAGATCATCATGAAAGTGCTTTCTTCCCGCCTCAGTTCTTTGATTTCTCCCTTGATCGATCCTTCGCAATCTGGATTCATTAAAGATCGTTTCATCCTTGACAGCGTGGCTTCGGCCTAAGAAATCATCTCCGATCGCCATAGGACCAATTCGGATGAGATTTTGTTAAAATTAGATTTTCAGAAAGCTTACGATAATGTCAGTTGGGACTTCCTATTCGAATTACTTATTCATCGTGGATTCGGTCCTAAGTGGATTGCTTGGATTAAATCCAGTCTCTTCGCTGGAACCTCTTCCATTTGGGTCAACGGTACGGAAGGCCACAAATTCAAGTGTAAGTGTGGCCTTCGTCAGGGTGACCCGATTTCCTCTCTCTTATTCTCCTAGTTGCAGATGTCTTCAGTAAGCTTCTTCGTAATGCCTGGGAGGCGAATGTTATTGAAGGCCTTAGGTCTTCTAACTGTTTCCGAGGTGTTTTAAACTTCCAATATGCGGATGATACTATTATCTTTGTGAAACCTAATGGGGAGATCCTTCGTAACCTTAAGCTTCTTCCTTATGTGTTTGAAAGTACTTCGGATTTAGCTATTAATTTTCAAAAATCATCCGTTATTTGGCTAGGTAGATCTCTGGACTGTAAAGCCGAACTTGCACAGTTCTTTAACTGTAGCCCTTCCTCTTTCCCCATCTATTATCTAGGCATTTCTTTGAGATGGGGAAAGCTTCACCGATCGGACTGGATGCCGATGATCGAAAAGTTGAGTCTAGACTCAACCGTTGGTCTGGTAAGCATCTGTCGCGTGGGGGAAGACTTATTCTCGTTAACTCCGTCCTTTCCTCGATCCATTTATACATGATGTACTTTTTTTATCTACCATCGTGGGTTATAAAGAGAGTCGACTGGTTGAGAATGAATTTTTTCTGGTCTGGTGTTGATTTGTTTAAACCAAGCGCTCACCTCTATAATTGGAAGGTTATCTGCACCTCCAAGGCAGCTGGTGGATTGGGGGTGTTGAATCTCAGACACCAAAACTTAGCCTTGTTGGGAAAATGGTTATGGAGATTCCTTAAATCGGATCACCTGCCCTGGGCCCAAATTATATCCCAGAATGTTTATTCCTGTCTTTCCGTGAGGGAATTCCCTACCACTCTCCCCCGTAAAGCTTCTTCCTTTTGGAAAGGGGTCTGGAAAGTGGTCGAACCTTTCCATTGTGGTTTAATCCACGAGTGCGCGGTCGGCTCCAAGACCAAATTGGATTGATCTATGGTTTGGCAACATTAAGCTCGCCTCTGCTTTTCCTTCCCTATTCCAGTTAGCGTCGAACCCATCGGCGTTAGTGGAAGATTATGTTGTAGTCATCAATTCTCAAAAGTTTTGGTTGATCCAGTTCATTAGCGTGTTGTCTCCGCAACTTTCGTTACAGCTCCAAAATCTTTTCGACAATATTAATCATTACTCCTGGTTTCCTTCTGATAATCTCAAATGGAGGTGGACCGCCTCGGGTAGTTTCTCGGTTAAATCTTTCTACAATTTCCTTAACTTCGGTGGGAGCTAAATTCCTTTGGAGTAGTTTCACTCCTCTCAAATCCAAGATTTTAGCCGGGCTAGCGCTTAACAACAAGCTCCTGACTGTCGAGATTCTCAATAAGAGAAATCTTGCACTGGGTCAACTATGTGCGTTATGCTCCATTCATCATGAGGACGCTAATCATCTGTTCCTTTAAATTCGTCCCTTATGGAGCATCGTCACCAGAGCGTGGCTAGCGCCGGCCTTTCCTACCGACTTCTCTTCATGTTGGCAACAACAACACCTTAGAAAAGAATTTCGGAAATCCTGGATTCTTTCCATGATTGTGATTATTTGGGTTATTTGGTTGGCCCGGAACAATCGTATTTTTTCAAATTCCGTTTTGACGATTGAGAGCATTATTGATGATTTTCTTTTCTTTACTAAATTTTGGCATGCCACTTTATCTCCTGATAAGGTGGAAGCCTTACACTTATATCGTCTGGATGAGGCGATTACTTTTTATTCACTATTCTAACTTTTACTACTTTGCCGCTTTTTTATTTCTGATTTACTGTTCTTTTGACTTCCGTGTGCAGCTCTAATTTGCGGACTTTTCTTTTTGATCTAGCTACTTTTGGTATTTTGGTTGGGCTGTTTTTTGAAAGTAGTCTTTTACTATGAGACTCTCCGACTCTTCGCTGTTGGTGCACTCTCAGTCCACTTGCTTGTTCTTCCCTGCGGTGCTGGTGTTTAGGCTGAGCTTTGTTAGCCCTGGGGTTTGCTGTTGGCCCTGTGTGTTCTGTTTTTACGGATGTTGTTGTGTGTACTGTGTTAGCCCGGGCTAGGAGGCCTTGGGTCTTTTGTATCTATGCTCTTACTCTGGGATTGTTATACATTTCTAACTATTATGTTGGTGGAGTGCTTCTTATGGAGTCACAGCTCGATCTAGTTGTTTTTTTTGTACTCTTTGGAGGTTCCGACCTTTATGGTTGGGTTTGGGTTCAGTATATGACCATGAATTCCTCCACTCAGTTATTGTGTTTTAATTTTTTCTGTGTTATGTGCTGTGCTCTATTCGATCCAAGTTGTCCCTGGTTTTAAGTGGTATTTTCTTGCAACTCTATTTTTCTGTAGTTTCCTCTATGATGCACTCTTTATGGTCAGTGTTTTAGCTCTTTCTATTGTGGCTTTCTTGTTTTGCTCCTAGCTCAGCTTTTTCATCCCTTTTTGCGTTGAGATTTTCTCGCCCGGGCTAATCTGGTGGTAGTTCAATTTTGCGAGTCTGTTGCGGTAGTTCATTTCTTTTCTCCTCTTTTCTTGGACGCTCATTCGGTGTTTGTGTTACTTGACTATTGCGGTGAGCTTTTGTTTTTGCTTGGCAGGTGCTCCTAGCTTCTCCCCGTGGCCTGACTCATTCCTGGCCCTCTCAGCGTCTTCATCGGCGCATGGGTTCTTGCCTGTTCATGGGGAGTGCGCCCTTTGGAGTAGGTCGTTGAGGCTGCGGTCTTCTCATTCTCAGAGTTTGCTGCTTTGCGCTCTTGCTTTCTGTTCCCTTTGGGTCCGTCCCAACTGCTCTCCTGATCCACTGCGGTGCCTGGTTGATCCATCGCGCAGATCCTCGTTCCGGCCGCCGCGTTGCCCCCAGTGTTGGAGGATGGGAAGGCGGTCTGATGCCCTGGATCCATCGGCTTCTGCTTGCTGGTTGTTTGTTTGTGGTTACCTGCTTTGATGCGCGTGTTTTGGTTATTTTGTGCAATTCTGCTCACTGCATTGTAAATATGTAGTTGCGTTTATTTTTTGTATTTTTTTTTTCTAATTTTACACCGTGTAAAATTGGGATAACGTTTGTTCTTTACCATTTATTAATATATTTACTTGGCTGGAGTCAGTCGACTCTATCCACTTCATAAATAAAAAAAAGCCTCATATAGCAGGTGACCAGTCTTGTAACCTTTGTTGAAGAGAGAATATAGGACAAGCTGGATATTTCACAATCAATGGGTGGCAGACTATAATTTTTTTAAGATGATCAACAATCAGCTATCTTTAACTAGCATCCCAACACTCAGCATGTCTCTAAGTGATAGAACTACAGTCAACTATTTAAAATGACCAACAATGTGCCATTTTAAACTAGCATCCCAACAATGTTGGGTTTATGTCATGCATACTAGATTGGATAAAGACGACGATGAGACGATGGAGCAATCGAGAAGATTGAAAACGGAGTGGAGGCAAGGAAACAGTCAGCTGCTGTATTTGCAGAAGTGGCGGTCGACCGGTCGAAGGGTGTGGTCGACCGGTCATAGGGTGCAGAAGTCTCGAGAGGGGGACGGTCGACCGACCTTGGGGGTGCGGTCGACTGGTCGTGGTGTTGATGAGTTTATTAGGTCGGATCATGGTGATTCGTGAGAAGCCCAACTTGTTCTTCAAGTTAGATCTGATGGCTCCTATCACAGGGTTATCTCTTCAAGAATATCCAATGGTTACTGTATCAAGATATCAAACTCGGTTTTCTCCAGATATCTATATATTGTTGTTATTGGCCTCCATTGAGAGCCAAGAGAGAGAGTACTTCATTGAAAGAGAGATTGAGTGATTCTCTAATTGTAAACAACTAATACTTGCTGGTGAGGCTTGAGAGATGGCCGTGGTGAGAATTATAATATTCTTCTATCTTCTCTAGTTGAATAACATCTTGGGTTTTTTCTCCCCCGGATTAAGGCGAAAGCCCCAACCAGAATAAATTTGTGTGCTTTGGTGTGTTTGATATGATCTCATGTATACTTGGTAGTTTGTATTGATTGCATCGAATAACTCAACAAGATCATGAGATAGAGGTTTCTAGTGAGAAATCCCTAACAAATAACCCTCGGCATACCAATACGAGAAAGAAAAGAGAACTTCAATTAAGAACTATTTAAAATGACGCAACATCTGCCATCTTTAACAAGCATCCACACAACCTCGGCATGCATATTAGAGAAAGAACTTTAATCAAGAACTCCTTGAAATAATCAACAACCTGCAGTCTTTAACAAGCATCCCAACCCTCAGGGTGTCTATTTTCGCTCTTTCACAGCAACTAATAATGTACATCAATTGATCCACTGAGAGATGCGTGTGTGTGCCGGGGGGAACAGAAAAATATTAAACTAAATCCTTGGGCATGTCCTGTACTAATAGTTTTTTGATCGTAAAAGGTTGGCAATTGCACTTCCGTGTTTCATTAAAAAATTTAACAAAATGAACAACAAAAAATACGACTTATGAAGTTCAGATCCTAACAGGCTGGGTTCTGGAGTTCATTCACCCCAACCAACAAACAAAAATACAACAAAATCTAGTCCTACTGATCGGCCACCCCCGCCAGAACAACTTTCTCGTGCTAATTTGGGTTCACTCTCTCACTCAGTCCATCGCTTGTACGTCGTTTATCCTCTCCAACTATCGTACAGTCTTCCTAGCACCATATTAGAGACCCCGCAGGCACTCCACCAATCTGACAGCTCTATGTCAAGATTGAGTCATCGTTCTCATCCCCTCGCTTCACCCTCGATGACTCACCGCAACCTCGCAACGATGGTAGACGTCGCACCTGACCCCTGCGAGCCATCTGACATGAAATAACCAAAGACACCCCTCACTTTAACCAACCAAGGTCAAAGTAGAACCCGAACTATAAAATTGTCCGACAATCGTCGCCTACACCTATTAGGATACATTTTGTTGCAAATTGTAAGTCGGTTGTAATTTGAATCTTAGGGACTCCACCGCGTCAACTCAAATTTCAAAACTCAATTTGAATTTCAAATATTCCTCCTACCACGGCACTCTCAAATCAGAAATAATAGTTACATGCAGCAAACTAACAGAGCGATAAGCATGGTTCAGAAACTCAGTCTTGGCATCTGGTATCAACCTATCAATTGTGGATAATATAGGACATACCAAAAATATCAGTAGGAAAATCCTATTCGTCATGCACTGTGCGTTTCAATATAGTCAACTACTTCAGATATTGTCTACAACAAAGTCAATAGTCAGTTGGCTCATACATGAATGCCACATTCAAGATCGTCGCAATCAACATGGAATTGAAATATGCCCATGAATAGAAAATACAATATGTATGTAATGGTACTCTCCGAATTTTACAAAATAATCAATATTTAAACCATTCCAATAGGCCTTGTTTGAATTCTGAGGTAAGAAATTTGAAAGTAGGTAGAGGTATTTAAGATACCTCCAGCTATATGAACACTTGCGAGATGTGTATGGAACTTATTATTTTGGAGTTGCAATACCTCTAATTATCTCAACCCAACTAAATGTCAATACAACCTAATTTAGCTCCTACGTCAGGTTATTTTCCTCTCGTCTCCCATCCTACCTCTTTATAAAAACAAATGCATTTACAATTGATGGTCATATGGACATTTAGCTAGCCGGAGCAAAAAGGTTGTAAATATTGGATATAAGAATCATATCAGATCGCAATTCTCCATGTCAAATATCAGATGTTGGCAATCGATAGTTAGGCAGGTTATCATATAATGATATCATAGAACCCAAATGTGAGTTGAAGTACAAGTGCATACATTATATACCACACATAATCTGTGTAAAGTTATAAAAAATAATATTACAACAACATATACAATCGTCTGCATGAAATCACATGTAATCTAATACATAAAAGGTACATATTCAAACTTTAAAGATTAAGCATATTACATAATAAGCAAAATATATCTACGAAAGAAATAATGTTTATCTATGTATAGGAAATTACTAATACTTAATACACATCAACGTTCCAAAAAATAGAAACGGCCAAAAAAGGTAGGATGGCCAAAAAAGGTAAGATGGACAAATGAGTAGTGGGATTTGAGAATCATATAGTAAGGATTGTAATATGCAACTGATGTTGTTTTTTTCGGTGTGGGAGCAATAGATAATGAGTTCTTATATTGAAGTAAAAAAGTTTCGATCACAGTCGTAGATCTAGTATTGATGTGAGACTAGTTTGAAAGGATCTGTGGATCTGTTGGTAGTTGCACTGGTTGCTGGCCACCGAAAACCTACAAGGACTGCCTGAAACACCAGGAAAGATCCCGGTGACAGACCCTCTGACAATCTATTCGGTAACCAGAAGTAAAAAAAAAAGGAGTTTAGTGGGCAAAATATTAATTACCTGTAATTGAGAAGAGGGGTCTGTATTTATAGGCATATGGAGGAGCAGTTAGGGAAGGATTTCTTAACTGATTTAAATCAATCCATTTGATTAAGGATGTGAACCGCTAATTATCTCCCTGGTTATTAGGAAATTTGATCACCAACCATAAATGGTTGGTCAATCTCCCCCACTTGGGCTGCAGTTTGTGTGGTGGGCCTACAGATGACCCATGTTCGTGTTGTGGCCCTGTTGTTGTCTTAGAAATAATCCATTCGCCTTTTAAGATCTCTGAGATTCGTGCGAGGATCGCACGATCCTGATTAACCGTGTTTTTTGTCCACATCATAAGCCTCCAACTTCTGAAGGCCAGTTCTAGCGGCCTTCGAAGAGTAGATAGTCGATTTGGAAAAATCAGCGAGAACCAACATTGGGGTTCAACATCCTAAGGAGTAAGGGGTTCGGTTGTCGAGAGTGTATGGGGTTCGACATGTCGACCCTTTTTGTGAACGACATCTTATGCCACTTGTGTGAACGCCTTGAATGACAATCCAGAGGACGAGGGTGTAGGAGGTTCGTCTTGCCGACCCTCTTCGCCAATGACGTTTTGCACCGCATTTGAGAGCGCCTAGAACGACAATCTGAGGGACAAGGTTGTAGGGAGCTCGGCGTGCTGACCCACCTCACGAATGGCGCTTGGTGCCATTTTTTAGAGTGCCTCGAACAATAATTTGAGGGACGATGGTATATGGTGCTCGAGGCACCGAACCTTATCGCGAGTGGCATTTTGACGCCACTTTTGGGCGTGCCTCGAATGACAATCAGAGGGACGAGGATGTAAGGTGCTCGAGGGGCCGACCCTCTTTGTAAGTAGCATTTTGTGCCACTTTTGGGAGTTCTTTGAATGACAATCCGAGGGACGAGGGTGTAGGGTGCTCGGCATGCTGACCCTCGCCTCGAATGATGCTTGGTGCCATTTTTTAGAGTGCCTCGAAAGACAATTCGAGAGACGAGGTTGTAGAGCGCTCGCCGTCCCGACCCTCCTCGTGAATGGCACTTTGTGCCACTTTTGGGAGTGTCTTGATTGACAATCCGAGGGACGAGGGTATAGGGTGCTCGAGGTGCCGACCCTCTTCGTGAGTGGCGTTTTGCATCACTTTCGTGAGTGCCTCGAATAACAATCCGAGGGAGAGCGTGTATGGTGCTCATCCTGTCGACCCTCCTTGAGAATGGTTCTTGGTGCCATTATTGGGACTTCCTCGATTCACAATCCAAGGGACGAAGGTGTAGGGTGTAGGCTGTAGGGTGCTCAAGGTGCCGACCCTCTTCGTGAGTGGTGTTTTGCACCACTTTTGAGAGTGCCTCAAAGGACAATCCGAGGGACGAGGGTGTAAGGTGCTCGATGTGCTGACCATCCTTGCGAATGGCTCTTGGTGCCATTTTTCTGGGTGCCTCGAATGACAATCTGAGGGACGAGGGTGTAGGGTGCACTAGGAGCCGACCCTCTTCGTGAGTGGCATTTTACGATACTTTTGGGAGTGCCTCGAATGACAATCCAAGGGACAAAATTGTAGGGTGCTCAATGTGCGGCCCCTCCTTTTGAATGGCACTTGGTGCCATTTTTTAGATTTCCTCGAATGACAATTCAAAGGGACGAGGTTGTAGGGTGCTCGGCGTGCCAAACCTCCTCGCGAATGGCACTTGGTGCCAGCTTGGTGCCATTTTTTAGAGTGCATTGAATGACAATCTGAGGGACGAGGAGGTATGATGCTTGTCGTGCCGACTCTCCTCACAAATGGTGCTTGGTGCATTTATTATAGTGTCTCAAATGACAATTCAAAGGACGAGGTTGTACGGTGCTCGACATGCTGACCCTCCTCGTGAATGGCATTTAGTGCCATTTTTTAGAATGTCTCGAATGACAATCCAAGGGGTGAGAATGTGGGGGGCTCGTCTGTAATCGTTTTCATCGAGAATATGGAGAAATTGCCTTTTGAACACTTATCTACGGGGGTGAGGACTTGACCGCTGTCGATACTTACGGACGTGAACGGCCAGGTGATGGAAAACGCAGGTGTATCGCACGTGGGTTGGCCCACATTATCATTGTGGAAGTCTAAGTTTTTTTTTCAATTCCTTTCCCCAACCGTTGGATGGAGGAGAAAGGTTGGGATCTTTCCATGTCAACTTTGTAGGGATCGAGGAGTCGCTCCCCAGTCTATAAATCTCTCATCTCCTTCGCATTTCTCAGTTTCAATTTCTCTCTCTGAAGTTTGGAGTATCTTTTGGTTGTCTTCAATCAATTTTCGGTGATTTCCGACCAGATTCTCAACAGTTTTCACGGTAGGTAAAATAGTTGTTTAATTATGTCTAGGGTTCGGTCAGGTAGCTCATCTGCTAGATCTGGCCATGGCGAGGAGGCCTCAATGGATTCATCTTTGTGGAGGGAGCCTATGTTAGAGGAACGAACCGATAGAGAGGCCACAGTCAATTATAGAAACTAATACAATTATAGAAACTAATACAATCATCAATGTTAGTGTATGCTCTAGAGGCCAGTTGAGTATTGACATTACTGGTTTACATTGTATCATGATATTTATTTTATAAATAAGGCATTTCATTTATTGTGTTGTTTATTGTGATTAAATGAACATAATAAAGTTCTTAGAATAGTAGGTTCAATACCATGAGATATCAAGTCCATGACTTGATTATGAGATTTTATTGGTTATAATCAGAACACTATTCTTAAATATTCCTAGTCAAGTATTATTGTGAATTAGGACAATCTATATAATAAAACACAAAGAAAGCTATCAAGTGGCTCTCCTTCAATCCCCTAGAAAATTAAAGGCCCAGATCTAACCTCACAAAACATATTTTTCACCCCAAAAGTTTTCCCCCAAAACTCAAATTCAAATCTCCCATCCAAAACAACTCCTATATTTATTTAATTATTTCTCTCTCTCTCTCCCTCTCTCTCTCTCTCTCTCTCTTTTCTATTCAAAAAGTTAAGAAAATAAAAATTTTAAAAAATTTTAAAAAATAAAAAACTAAAAAACTAAAAAAAAGTAAAACTTAAAAACTTTGAAAATAAATCAAAAAAATCATATAATATGTTTTTTGCTAGACCCCCAAAAGTTTCTCATATGAAATGTTTGCTACTTCAATTAATTTATTAGATCTCCAAAACTATTTTATATGATCAAACAAGGTGCACCATTCCGAAGACGTGCCGTAGGCACGTGTCAACGGGCAAAACTAGTAATAATACATAGACACTAGTATGTGCGTAGACTGATGACCATATCTCATGGGTCATGAATATGAGATATCAAGTCTTCACATGGGTACATATTAGAGTAATAATGTACTAGACTAATCCACCATGAGAACGCTGCATGGATCGTTACGTGAATTTCATAAGCGATTCTCACAGTGACCATAGTATATGTATTCCTTTGACTTGAGGCCACTACGGTTCCTAACATAAGAAGTTATATGTTTTAATATTGTCAAACGTTGGCTGTAATAAAGTGATTATAAAGTCGACTATTGGATATACCACAAATCATGCAGAAGGATTGAGTGACTTAGATAGGATTTGTCTCTCTTACATAACATGAGCGATATTTATGGGCCATTGATTGAGTGAGACTGCAAAATTCATGGCCGTGCTCAAATGAGTTAATCTGAGATATTGATCTCATTTGTTTTAGTAAGTTTGCTCAGACATCAAGAAACCAAAGATTGAACTATACAAGGGTGACACTCTCTATGCCTTGCAGTCAATTAAGATATCTGGAAAAAAGGACTAAACTACATGGTAACATTGTTTACAGATAGGTTATGTCATATCACTGACATTCCCATAATTTGAGTAGCAGTGATATATTGTTTGATACCGCTCACTATTTGTAATACTAGAATATGATTTTAGTATTACTGTCAACGTAATGGGAATCTACAAGGTCACACACTTAGAATGAATCAAAATTGAGATTTAAATTCATAAGATGAATTTAATTGGGTGTCCAAGTAAGACTGGGACTCCTAACATTAGTTGGACGTTTAATTCGATTAAATGTGCTGATTAAAGTTCAAAGGCCCACACAGGATTTTGAACCAGGTCAGATTGTAAGTCTAACAGTCTCATTACTCTCTTAGGGTTGATTTTATACACCTATATATATGATACATATCTGTGGAAAGGTGATGCATGAGAAAACCCTAGCCATCACAGAAATGTGTGAGAGAGAGTGATCATAAGGACCATCCCCTTTCTGCAGCTAGCACAGCGGCGTGAGGGAAAGCTTGATTTGTTCTGTTCGTGTGGATACCGTAGAGGCACCGCAATATTGTAGTGATGTGATCGGCATACTGTGGAGGCAACAGATACATCTTCAAGGTATAACTCCTAAACACGATTTATGGTTTTTGCATGGATCCGTGGCTTGGTTTCGATATTTTTTTGTAACTTTTCCGCTGTGTATTTAATCTGAGATTACCCTCGAAATCTAATAATCAAGGACGACTCTGAGGAGTCAGAAAATGAATCGGGAAGAGGGGGATCCCCTAGCGGTGGAGCACACGGCGAGATGCCATAATTTTGCTGAATGTTGTGCTCGAAGAGACAATAGCATCGGCTGGTTAGGATAGCAAGACGTCCTCCTCATTGGCAATTGTGAGTGCACACCCACCCCGGGTGCCAAGGCCAAAGAAGAAGAAGAATATTGAGATCCCAGGGAAGGGCGAGCCCATCAAGGGCGACTATGATAACCCTGGGCTGTATCGCATGATTCTCCAAGTGTTGACACTTATCTAGATGTACCCTGATGACGTCGGGAACTTGATCACAATTAGGATCCAACAGCCATTTCTTTCGCGTAACCAGAGGCCAATCCTGGCTGACCAGATTGTGAACAAGCTGACTAGAGAAGAGCTCACTTCCGTCCAATGTGCCTATTTGATCCCGGACACATTTTAGCTATTGTTCCCAAATCCTTGGATCCGTCCCACCGACAACCTCGACGAACACTACTACATGTTTCCAGTCGATGCTTGCATCTTGGGGCTTTGGTTACCAATTCACCCGTTCGTGAAGGAGTTGTTTCGGTGGTTAGGGGTCAGCCTCTGTAGCGCCCCAAATTTCTAATATAATATCTCAGAAATACGTAGCACAATTCCCAACATCTACCTCATTGTAATAGTAAATATAGCCAAAACACAGAATAATTTTTCAACTTTACAAAGCACAACGAAAAATTAAACACCTTGAATTACAATTTCTTTCTTTTACAACACATTCTTTTACAATTTGAATAAGCCACATTATCATTCTACCACATGCGTCCAAATCCTAAGCTATAAGTACCTACCTGTAAAACATAAGGTTAGAGATAACCCTAATCCCCAAAACTATATGGGTCAGCCATAACGGTGTGAGTGACATCAAAAGAAATACAATATAAATAAAACATAAAGAATAAAGTCATAATCAACACATACCAACAGTAGTAACGAATGGAATATGAAATAATAATAAATAAAGCATGAAAACATCGAGTGAAACTAAACTAAGTGTCAAGTATAAGAAAATAGGAAACAAACATGCATAAAACCAAGTGAAGAAAATACAAATGCAGTTTGATGACACTCTAATGCATACTTGTCAGATTCTATGCATTGCATATTACATAGGTCTGGTGCAAACCCTTATCGTTCACCACTTTATAGGATTAGATCTCTCGTTATGGAACTAATCCTACAATGGTGACAGAAACAAGATCCAGATTACTTCGCGAATAGGCCAGACAACCCTCGACGCGCAAGCATCATCTAAGAATAGCTTAAAAACCGGAGAATTACCTCCATGCTGTGTACCCCACGAACAGGACAGTCGACTCTCGATGTGCAGATACACAAGTACATCCCGTGAATAGGTTCCCTGATCCTCGACACGCGAATGCACCTGTATGTTCCGTGAATAGGCTTGCAGACCCTCGACACGCAAATATACCAATGTCCTCTCGTGACAGAACAGCACACAGTCCTGGAACGCATCCGTTGGACTAAACCCCTAGAGCATATACTTACATTTTCCAAGTTCAACACATCTCCACTAGTGCATGTCCTTAGGTTGGTTATTATTAATAAAACACAATTCCCCCCCCCCCCCCCACCCCCCCTCCCCCCTCCCTCTAGAGTTAGTGTATCCTGCCGGACTTAATTCCAACAAAACAACCCCAAGACCCAACTGGTCAAAATCCACAAAATCTCATTCGCCGATTCACAGAAATCCCACTCAACTCCTAGAGATTCCCAAATCGAATATCAACACAAAATCATTCAATAAAACTCTTAATTCCATCATCAAAAGGTTTACATCAATGAAAACTTCTTTAATCAACAAAATCCAAATTCATTCAAATACTCACAAAATTTCCAGAACTGAAATAAGATATTAAATCCATTAAATAACTGAGAATCATATTTTGAAGTCGTAGAAAATCACATAACATCAATTCCTTCGTAAACCATATATATTTCACTTTATAAAGTCATAGAAATACAATTAAAATTCTATTATAATCAAAATGTAAGTTTTTGAAAAATACTGTAATCTATAGCAAAAATATCAACTAAAATAGTAGATCAATAATTCATAAGTTCGAAGAAATAATCGTTCAAGAAAACAACGAAAAACTCAAGAAAACAACACCTACAGCAGCTGTCGGTCGACTGTCAAAGACAGTTCAAAAAGCGACGGTAGATCGGCATGCTAAAATTCCAAAATCCACTAATTGACAGTCGACCGTCAATTCATGTGTAAAATCTGGATGGTCGACCGACATGTTCAAAAATTGACAGCTTTAATATTCGTGCACATTTCAACTAATACTTGGTTTAATCTTGTAAACTCATAAATTTGTAAAACAAAATTTCTGAGATAATCAAATACAACTTATTTAACATACTGGAGTTTATAAAACATATCAAAATCTCTTCAAATTCGTAAAAGAGCAAACTTTGACAAATTCTTCAAAATAGTAAAAATGAATACATATATATATATATATGTGTGTGTGTGTGTGTGTGTGTGTGTGTGTGTAGGTATGTTTAAGCATCAGTAAGCCATCAAGAAAATATCATATATAATTAGTATATCATTTAATCCAGTCTCAGTATGAATACAAAGCAAGATTTAATCGAAAACATCACAAAAACACAAAAACCAAGTTTCGGCTTGTAACGCCCCGAATTCCAAATACGACTGAATTCGAGATTTCCACAGGATCTTTACACTTCTTTCGTACAATTTTACAAGGAATTTAAAACTTTATTTCAACAATAATTACATCAGAGTCTTTTACATCAATACGCAGCGGAATTAATAAAATACAACAATAATGAATGTACAATTGTTACAACTTTAGCATTTAAGTAATCAACAACATCAAATCATCTTTATATCTTCATGTAACTCCAATTCCTGCATATAAAACTGTAGGCGCGTCAGTTGCTTACAACTGACGAAATATTATACACGGACATCCTCTCTATGCCAGAAACACGATAACGATTCTTAAATACTTTAGCAAACGCAAACTTGATCACAAACAAAGCTACAAAGGGACTATCCTGTTGATGTCGTGTTGTGCGGTGCACTTAGTCCTTAATGCAGTTATTTATATTACATGACACTAATGCACACTTGTTCGAATTCTATGCATCCCATACTACATAGGTCCGAGGGCAAGCCTCTTAATCGTTCTTCATCTTGTAGGGTTCAATCCCTCGCCATGACTTAATCTACTACTGTAACTACGGTAAATATCCCAGATGATCTATGAGTACAAGCACGTGTACAGAAAACCTGGAGGGAAATCCCGCGCCATGTCTTGACTCATCAAGCATGCATTCTGCGGTAATTCATCCTCCTTCATGGCACACGATCCTCTTGCAGTCACCAAATATCCCACAAGTGTGGCTAAAGTCCGATCATTACTGAGTAGTGCTCACGCCATGTCTTGACTCATCAAGCATGCATTCTGTGGCTCACCCTCGCACCGTAAACACTAGCTCTCATACTTGTGTTTTTCTATCACTTTCATCACATCTTCACTATGTATCTCTCTGAAATTTCGGTAAGTATCATAGATGTTCTATGATTACAAGCACGTGTACAGAAAACCTGGAGGGGAATCCCGCTCCATATCTTGACTCATCAAGCATGCATTCTGCGATAATTCAGTCTCCTTCATGGCACACGATCCTCTTGCAGCCACCAAACATTCCACAAGCATTGCTATCGGGATGGTACTCTGGAGTAGTATCCACGTCATGTCACGACGCATCGTGAAGACAGCCTGTGCATACCCACACAACACCCATCCAATGGCCCTCATACTCATGTTTTTCTCTTACTTTCATTATATCCCTACAATGTTTGTTTTTAAAAGAAATTCATCACAACCTAGAGCTAGTGTAACACCCCGCAAAATTGGAAATTACAATTTTGCCCCTGGGTGTTACGCACGTATATTTTGTAATACATTTCACTACATATTTTAGATTCGTACTATTTATACATTTTTCGTATTGATTTTAGTCAACTAAAATATAATATTTAATCCCTGGGATTTACGTGCTTTTTACGTGTTTTGATGCACGTGCTTCCACCACTACGTATAATATTTTCTATAGGTTTAAATTATTTATTTTTATGTATTTAAATCTATTTTATAAAACGAAAATTTGTTTTCCCCTTGTTTTGATTAAAATGCATTTTTCGACTTTCTGCACGTATAATGCACGTGCTTTCTACGTGTTGCGATTTCATCATGAAATACACAAAATTAGTAAATATATTTTTCTTATATTGTTTTCGATTATATTTAATAATTTTTCATCAATAGAATTAAATTTTTGCATTTTGATATTTTACGTGCGATGCACGTGTTTCCTACGCACGTAGTAATTACGTCATAAAATGTATAAATTAATAAATATTTTTCTTATACTGTATTTTATCATCTTTAATATTTTTTCGTTGATAAAACCAAATTTTGCATTTTTATATTTTACGTGCGAGGCACGTGTTTTCGACAAGTATATTTGAGCGTATTTATTTTCTAAATAAATTCCGGAGTGTGTAACACCCCGTAAACCTGCAAATATATATATATACATATATTACATGATAAGTATATAAAATAGGCTGTTTGTGTATGCATGGATGTATAATAGTAAGTTGAATTATGAATTGATTTGGAGTGGTGATTAGGGCCCACATTGGAAATTCAACACAGCACACTTGTAATGATCCCGGGTTTTAGAATATTAACACTATGATTTTATCCTCAATGCTTCATATGCAAACAAAATATACGTGGGCTTATCTGTAACCATCTGATTAATAAAATTCGGAGTAGCAATAGTGAAAGATTTATGAAGCGAATGTGTGCTTGTACACTATGTTGACCGGTTTTGATCATGGAGGGGGGCCGGTTTTTAGCATGTAGAAGAAGGGAGAATGAATGAGGGGGAGTTAGTGCTTTGGAAGAGTGGGGAGTTGAGAGGTTGGGAGTTTGGGAGTTAGAGTATTTGGAGAGTTTGAGGGAGAAGTTAAGAAAATGAAGAGTTGGTAAATTAAGAGAGTAATTTATTAGGTTGAGAATTTTGCAAATTAGACCCTCCCATTTTCCTATAAATAGCACCCCATTTCTCCTTCTCTTTTCACACCAAAAACATTATTGAAAGAAGAAAAAGAAATAAGTGTAAGAGAAAGAAAAGAGGGAAAGGAAAAAGAAAGAGAGTAAGAAGAAGAAGTGTTCTCTTGCTTGGAGCTTTTGCTAGGAGGAGAAGAGGACTAGGAGGTGCTTGTGAAGCTAGGAGCAAGAAGGAAACATTCCCTTGTAGTTTTCAAGCTTCAATCAAGGTGGGTGGTTTCTTACTTTCTAGATCTAGACTATGCATGCTAAAAACATATGAATGTATAATATAAATTAATGAGAAAATTATTGATAAGATCCATGTTACCATGCTATAAATGAGGATAATTTTTGTTGAGAATAAGTAAATAGTAGATATCATGCTAATTAAAAAGAAGAAATGCTTTATACTATGAATCTTGTTTATATGCTTGCAATCTTTGTACTTGATGGGTATGTGGAATTTGATGGATGAATGGCATATGCAAATCATGCCTTAGGTCTAATGACTAAGGAAGAAGAAAGTAAATAAAATAAGTTTGAGAATTGACATATGTACACTTTGCAAATTTTTTGCATTTGAAAATAGTAATTCTTCATGAAAGAGATTTTTTTTTTTTGGGAATCCTCATGATCGAAAGATATATTAGCATATTATGAATTCTACTTTTATAAAGAGGAATGTAAACTAATATTCATGAAGATGATTTTTATCAAACTCAAGTTTGAGAAATACAAACATATGTGCTAAAAAAAAAAAAAAAAAACTTATTCGAATTTACCACTTGTATAACTTTTTCTGAGTAAAAATGTAATCACTTGTTTATATAATATGGCCATGGGTTATTAGGTATTTAGTTCCGAATTTACTCCATTTTAAAGAATCTCGAAACCGAAAGTCAATATATGACTATTTCGGCATGGATTTTGACACCAGAGCTCAATAGCTCAGTTGGTTGTGGGGCTGGGTTTGGGCGTTGACCAGGGTTGACCGGAGGTTGTAGGTTCGAATCTGAGCCCTTTTCTTTCTTTTTTTGATTTAAATTTAACTCCTTTTGCTTCCTAAATGAGATTTTTAATATAGAAAAATTTTATATATGAATTGTATTAATTATAAGATGAAATGGAAATATTGAGGGATAGTTCTTCTTATATGTTTTTGTGAAGTATAAAAAGAAATGAAATCTCTTTGAGAATAAAACTTGTAGTGAAGAAAAGAAAAGAATTATTTTGTGAAGTAAATACTTTAAAGCAACCATACTTGTATGTTGATTAAGAAATGTTTGTCAATGAATTGAGACATTGTGATAGTTTAGATTGGTCATGACATTTCATGTGATGGAATTGTATTCTCGAAAAGATTGTTGTTTATAAAGGATATGGAAGAACAATTAGAACATGAATAGTGTCGAGATTATGTTTATTTTGTGATGATTCGAAAGATGAAAATATCTAGGTTTAAGACATGATTATTAAAGGGTATGTGTACCCATGTTTTCTTGTACATGAAAGTTTATGACATAGAGTTAGTAAGACCTCGATACCGGCGTTATTGAAAGAAAGGATTTGAGATATGATTTGGAGATATGGCCATGGGGCTATCTCGCATTTGTTGATTAAGTCCGGTAGGAGGTAAAACTAATTCTTGAATGGAAATTATTCATGTCTTGAACTTAAGAAAATTTAGGCACATAAGTGAAGATGTAGTAAACTTAGGAAAACGTAAGTGGGGTGCTCTATATAGTCGGCGGTGGACTCCAAGACTATAGACCCAGTTGGTGGACTGAGGTTGCCCTGTGGGAGACGGATTATTATATTTTAATCCGGGACTATGAGGACGGGTCGGCGGTGGACTCCAAGATCTTGAGTAGTCGGATGGATGAGTTTTGTGTTTACCGTCTCCAATGTATATATATATATACTGGGCTAGAGGGTCACATACGGGACGGTTCGCACAATGTGAAATCTGTTATAACAGCCGGCGGTGGACTCCAAGGCTGGAATTCACATTCGTGGAATAGTCTGAACTTTGTTTTACTACCGGGTAGTTTTCATGGCGAGGGATCGAGCCCTGTATTGTGGAGAACGTAGGCACTTGCCCTCGGACCTATGTAGTATGTGATGCATAGAATCAGAACAAGTGTGCATTAGTGTCATCCTAGTGTAGAATGGTATGCATTAGGCATTAAGACATGACATACACTTACGTTTAGAATAATCACTTTTGACACTTTACTTGTTCATTCAATCTTTTTGTGATTTGTTAAAGTATGAGATCGTTATACTATTCCCGACATAGAGAGGATAGCCGTGTATAACATTTCGTCAGTTGTAAGTAACTGACGTGCCCACAGACTGACATGCAGGTAATGGACTATTCTTGGAGTTATAAAGTGGATATGCTGTTGCTGTTTAGAAATTAAAGATGTTGCAAATGATGTTAAAGTTATACAAGTTGTATTTCATTGTTGTAAATTTCATTCTTCCGCTGTGTAAAACCAAGTGTAAAGGAACTCTGATGTTTTGTGAATGAAAAGTTTTAAATTCCTTGTAAAATTGTACGAAGTGAAGTAAAGATTCTGTGAAATCTCGAATTTATCCTTATTTGAAATTCGGGTTGTAAAATAACTTTATTAGTGTAACACCCCGCAAAATTGGAAATTACAATTTTGCCCCTGGGTGTTACGCACGTATATTTTGTAATACATTTCACTACATATTTTAGATTCGTACTATTTATACATTTTTCGTATTGATTTTAGTCAACTAAAATATAATATTTAATCCCTGGGATTTACGTGCTTTTTACGTGTTTTGATGCACGTGCTTCCACCACTACGTATAATATTTTCTATAGGTTTAAATTATTTATTTTTATGTATTTAAATCTATTTTATAAAACGAAAATTTGTTTTCCCCTTGTTTTGATTAAAATGCATTTTTCGACTTTCTGCACGTATAATGCACGTGCTTTCTACGTGTTGCGATTTCATCATGAAATACACAAAATTAGTAAATATATTTTTCTTATATTATTTTCTATTATATTTAATAATTTTTCATCGATAAAGTCAATTTTTGCATTTTAATATTTTACGTGCAACGCACTTGTTTTAGCGAACATATTTGAGTGTGTTCATTTTCAAAATAAATTTTGGAGTGTGTAACACCCCGTAATTATTCAAAGAGTATAAAAATATAATATATGTTGAAAAGTATATGTATATATATATATATATATATATATATATATATATATATATGATAATAAACTGATTACTTGAATAATTTGGTAAAATAAATGAAATGAAATGTGTATGGTTAATATTTGGAATGGTGTGATTTGAAGATGGGGGCCCCGTTAGTTGGTCTTCATCTGATAAGGATGTTATATGGGATTATATATGATTAGAATATGAGATGTATATGGAGGCCTATGGTGTGAATGGGTTAATAGGAATTAATTGATTTATAGTGGAGGCCCACTTGAACATACACAAGCACACAAGTGTGCTGTGTAGTGGCCGGTTGGTGCATGGGAGAAAAAAGAGAATTAGTGGGAGGTTTTGAATTGAATGTGAGAGTGAATGAGAGTTAGTGTGAGAGAAGTGGGGAGGTGAAGAGATGGGAGTTTTAGGAGTTGAGAAATGAAAAGATGGTATCAGAGCATGCTTCACAAGTAGTACAAGTTTATAAGGAATGATAAAAAGTGACGATAAATTTGGGAACAAGCCAAAAGAGTCCTTCTGTCAACCAGGTGTAAACAACCCTAAGCGACACGGTATTTAAGCGTCTTCGGACCACCGCTAGCTGGAAACCGACTCTTACGGCTAACCCAAGTAAATCCGAACTTGATAGACTAAAGATTTGTTTAGGAAAAGTAATAAGATCATTAACTATAGTCTAGAACCCGTGACACCTTATTGAGTAGTTACAATATTATTCCTGCGGACACTAGAGTGTGAGTTTCAGTCTATAGAGATTTAAATGTAAGTGATTTACATTTGTGTTGCTCTATGCACTGATGTTTTCTCTTTCTTTTGGATGGCTGGAGTCGTGAATGAAGTTGTTATTGAACTTACATTCAATTTCATTCATGACGTTCTCCTCGTATACATTGATATGAGAGTGTATGCGAGCACATTTTCCCCTGGGTATCAGAGTGGCGCAGTGGAAGCGTGGTTGGCTTGGACTGTCATTCATGATACCTTACACACTTCTCTCTCAAATTATTTTTGTAGATTTTTATCATGGTACTTTCTCCGTAGTCAATATTTTTCAAATAAATATTTTTATGATTTGAATATTTATTATTTATCTATCTTCCTTAGTCTTGATATTTTAAACTTGTTTTTCAAACTTAAAATTTGGTCTTTTATGTTTACCCGTTTATATCTACTCTTACTTTACGTATTTTGTCAAGTTGCCGTTTCTTAAATTAATATTTCAACAATTATTTTCTTCATTTATTATTTTGGATTTTTCTTATGAAATTTTCTTATGAGCACTCATTTTATATGATTTTGATTTCTATGGTACTATAGTATCTTATTCTATATGTTCTTAACAAGATTGAAATTTTTTCTACCTATATAAATGTGACCTACTATTGTTTTGTTTGTTTACATTCGGTACTATTATTTCATATTTGTTTTGATAAATTCATTTTTCTATTAATCGCTATTCAATACTTTTATAGTTTTACACATCTTTAATGTACTGCATATACTCACTATTTATACAATATCCTTTCTCAAATTTTAACTGTCTTTACATTCTTAGTTATTACTTATATTTTTCCAATGATCTCTCTATATATATCATATATTTCAATATTCTTATTATACATGTCATTTTACCCTCATCTAATTACTACATTAATATTTTTGCACATACCTGTTTACGTCTATTGTCCTAATTTGCTATACTACATCATTATTGTCTTCAATTGTGTTTCCATCTCGTGTATGTGCTTTACACTATTTTGTCTTAATGTTATAAATTAATTTCATCACTACAAAATTTTGTATATTCAAAAGTATTTCACTGTATGCCTTCTATTTTAAAAATTTGTATGTATAATTAGTATAATTACCTTACAAACTATTTTATTAATTGGTATACAAAGTCATTCTATGTCATCTATACTTTCAACCAAGTCTCATTCCCATTTATTTTTCCAAACTCTTATTCAATGGTCTTGTCCTAAATTGCTAATTCGATTTCGTTTTACAGTTTGCGAATTTTCTACCGTTTATTACATCGATAAATTTTTCTAAATTATCTATTGACTATGTTTTCTTCACCACATTGTTTTCCGAACTATTTCGAAATTAGCGACATAATTGACTTTTCCCTTTTATCTTATAGCTTACCTAATATTATTTTTTTGTACGAAAATTTCTCTCAAACCATTCTATCTTTTGTCACATTTCAATTCTTATGTCATTTTCCTATTTTTCTTTTTATGTCTTGTAACATTTGAATATTCATAATTTTCCTATCTAGAGTTTATCCTATTTTCCTCGTTGCATATTTTAAAGTTTGCAGTTTCTTAAATACAAGAATAATATTTTCTTTGGCGTGTACAAAATACAACCTTCACCCTAGCGAGTTCCGGGGACGGAACTACTCTAAGGGGGGGAGAGTGTAACACCCCGCAAAATTGGAAATTACAATTTTGCCCCTGGGTGTTACGCACGTATATTTTGTAATACATTTCACTACATATTTTAGATTCGTTCTATTTATACATTTTTCGTATTGATTTTAGTCAACTAAAATATAATATTTAATCCCTGGGATTTACGTGCTTTTTACGTGTTTTGATGCACGTGCTTCCACCACTACGTATAATATTTTCTATAGGTTTAAATTATTTATTTTTATGTATTTAAATCTATTTTATAAAATGAAAACTTGTTTTCCCCTTGTTTTGATTAAAATACATTTTTCGACTTTCTGCACGTATAATGCACGTGCTTTCTACGTGTTGCGATTTCATCATGAAATACACAAAATTAGTAAATATATTTTTCTTATATTGTTTTCGATTATATTTAATAATTTTTCATCAATAAAATTAAATTTTCGCATTTTGATATTTTACGTGCGATGCACGTGTTTCCTACGCACGTAGTAATTACGTCATAAAATGTATAAATTAATAAATATTTTTCTTATACTGTATTTTATCATCTTTAATATTTTTTCGTTGATAAAACCAAATTTTGCATTTTTATATTTTACGTGCGAGGCACGTGTTTTCGACAAGCATATTTGAGCGTATTTATTTTCTAAATAAATTCCGGAGTGTGTAACACCCCGTAAACCTGCAAATATATATATATACATATATTACATGATAAGTATATAAAATGGGCTGTTTGTGTATGCATGGATGTATAATAGTAAGTTGAATTATGAATTGATTTGGAGTGGTGATTAGGGCCCACATTGGAAATTCAACACAGCACACTTGTAATGATCCCGGGTTTTAGAATATTAACACTATGATTTTATCCTCAATGCTTCATATGCAAACAAAATATACGTGGGCTTATCTGTAACCATCTGATTAATAAAATTCGGAGTAGCAATAGTGAAAGATTTATGAAGCGAATGTGTGCTTGTACACTATGTTGACCGGTTTTGATCATGGAGGGGGGCCGGTTTTTAGCATGTAGAAGAAGGGAGAATGAATGAGGGGGAGTTAGTGCTTTGGAAGAGTGGGGAGTTGAGAGGTTGGGAGTTTGGGAGTTAGAGTATTTGGAGAGTTTGAGGGAGAAGTTAAGAAAATGAAGAGTTGGTAAATTAAGAGAGAAATTTATTAGGTTGAGAATTTTGCAAATTAGACCCTCCCATTTTCCTATAAATAGCACCCCATTTCTCCTTCTCTTTTCACACCAAAAACATTATTGAAAGAAGAAAAAGAAATAAGTGTAAGAGAAAATAAAGAGGGAAAGGAAAAAGAAAGAGAGTAAGAAGAAGAAGTGTTCTCTTGCTTGGAGCTTTTGCTAGGAGGAGAAGAGGACTAGGAGGTGCTTGTGAAGCTAGGAGCAAGAAGGAAACATTCCCTTGTAGTTTTCAAGCTTCAATCAAGGTGGGTGGTTTCATACTTTCTAGATCTAGACTATGCATGCTAAAAACATATGAATGTATAATATAAATTAATGAGAAAATTATTGATAAGATCCATGTTACCATGCTATAAATGAGGATAATTTTTGTTGAGAATAAGTAAATAGTAGATATCATGCTAATTAAAAAGAAGAAATGCTTTATACTATGAATCTTGTTTATATGCTTGCAATCTTTGTACTTGATGGGTTTGTGGAATTTGATGGATGAATGACATATGCAAATCATGCCTTAGGTCTAATGACTAAGGAAGAAGAAAGTAAATAAAATAAGTTTGAGAATTGACATATGTACACTTTGCAAATTTTTTGCATTTGAAAATATTAATTCTTCATGAAAGAGATTTTTTTTTTTTTTGGGAATCCTCATGATCGAAAGATATATTAGCATATTATGAATTTCTACATTTATAAAGAGGAATGTAAACTAATATTCATGAAGATGATTTTTATCAAACTCAAGTTTGAGAAATACAAACATATGTGCTAAAAAAAAAAAAAAAAAAAAAACTTATTCGAATTTACCACTTGTATAACTTTTTCTGAGTAAAAATGTAATCACTTGTTTATATAATATGGCCATGGGTTATTAGGTATTTAGTTCCGAATTTACTCCATTTTAAAGAATCTCGAAACCGAAAGTCAATATATGACTATTTCGGCATGGATTTTGACACCAGAGCTCAATAGCTCAGTTGGTTGTGGGGCTGGGTTTGGGCGTTGACCAGGGTTGACCGGAGGTTGTAGGTTCGAATCTGAGCCCTTTTCTTTCTTTTTTTGATTTAAATTTAACTCCTTTTGCTTCCTAAATGAGATTTTTAATATAGAAAAATTTTATATATGAATTGTATTAATTATAAGATGAAATGGAAATATTGAGGGATAGTTCTTCTTATATGTTTTTGTGAAGTATAAAAAGAAATGAAATCTCTTTGAGAATAAAACTTGTAGTGAAGAAAAGAAAAGAATTATTTTGTGAAGTAAATACTTTAAAGCAACCATACTTGTATGTTGATTAAGAAATGTTTGTCAATGAATTGAGACATTGTGATAGTTTAGATTGGTCATGACATTTCATGTGATGGAATTGTATTCTCGAAAAGATTGTTGTTTATAAAGGATATGGAAGAACAATTAGAACATGAATAGTGTCGAGATTATGTTTATTTTGTGATGATTCGAAAGATGAAAATATCTAGGTTTAAGACATGATTATTAAAGGGTATGTGTACCCATGTTTTCTTGTACATGAAAGTTTATGACATAGAGTTAGTAAGACCTCGATACCGGCGTTATTGAAAGAAAGGATTTGAGATATGATTTGGAGATATGGCCATGGGGCTATCTCGCATTTGTTGATTAAGTCCGGTAGGAGGTAAAACTAATTCTTGAATGGAAATTATTCATGTCTTGAACTTAAGAAAATTTAGGCACATAAGTGAAGATGTAGTAAACTTAGGAAAACGTAAGTGGGGTGCTCTATATAGTCGGCGGTGGACTCCAAGACTATAGACCCAGTTGGTGGACTGAGGTTGTCCTGTGGGAGACGGATTATTATATTTTAATCCGGGACTATGAGGACGGGTCGGCGGTGGACTCCAAGATCTTGAGTAGTCGGACGGATGAGTTTTGTGTTTACCGTCTCCAATGTATATATATATATACTGGGCTAGAGGGTCACATACGGGACGGTTCGCACGATGTGGAATCTGTTATAACAGCCGGCGGTGGACTCCAAGGCTGGAATTCACATTCGTGGAATAGTCTGAACTTTGTTTTGCTACCGGGTAGTTTTCATGGCGAGGGATCGAGCCCTGTATTGTGGAGAACGTAGGCACTTGCCCTCGGACCTATGTAGTATGTGATGCATAGAATCAGAACAAGTGTGCATTAGTGTCATCCTAGTGTAGAATGGTATGCATTAGGCATTAAGACATGACATACACTTACGTTTAGAATAATCACTTTTGACACTTTACTTGTTCATTCAATCTTTTTGTGATTTGTTAAAGTATGAGATCGTTATACTATTCCCGGCATAGAGAGGATAGCCGTGTATAACATTTCGTCAGTTGTAAGTAACTGACGTGCCCACAGACTGACATGCAGGTAATGGACTATTCTTGGAGTTATAAAGTGGATATGCTGTTGCTGTTTAGAAGTTAAAGATGTTGCAAATGATGTTAAAGTTATACAAGTTGTATTTCGTTGTTGTAAATTTCATTCTTCCGCTATGTAAAACCAAGTGTAAAGGAACTCTGATGTTTTGTGAATGAAAAGTTTTAAATTCCTTGTAAAATTGTACGAAGTGAAGTAAAGATCCTATGAAATCTCGAATTTATCCTTATTTGAAATTCGGGGTGTTACAGCTAGCTTACCCTACCGGACTTAAATCAAAACAATAGAGACAGTCAGCCTACCTGGCTATTTCTCAAGAGACGCTCAACCCTCAACTGTTAGCTCTCAAAATCATAAATAAAACTGCCGGTCACTAGGGTCTCGCCTAGCCTCTAGAATCCAACAACTATCCCTTCTAGAGATCAACAATATTTCATAATCAATCTCTAAAAACATTTCTGTTTTCTTTTGTTCACAACTCTTTCTCAAAAAAACATTTCTTTTATAATCTCATAACATGAGAACAATTCAAATCGACATCTTTATCAATTTCATCTTTCACATCCCTGTGTGCATTTCACAATAAAACTCAGTCAAATATTAATAATCATAAAATCTCGTATTCAAACTTAATTACTTTCATTTGTCAAAACTAAATCCAAACTCAAGAACCAAAACCAATTCGGTTCAGTCGACTGTTCCGTGAATACTTTGAAAACTCAAACACTAAAATTTAGGACAGCAGCATTTGACTGTGAAAGTAGCCAGTCGACTGTCCTGCCGACGAAAACCCAATTTCTTATACTTTCCAGTCGACTGTAGAAGGTAAGCAGTCGACTGTCAATTACACCAATTGCAGCCCGCATATATTTTCGACCTTTTAATTGATTTGTACTTCCATATAAAAATATAGATCATTTCCAGAGTATATTCCTTTTAATTGATTTGACTCATTTTTCAATGAAATCTTTAAAATGCATCAAAACATATATCCAATCGATTTTCCAAATAAACTGTTGTCTTTAATCGAAATCACTTTATAAAATCTCTATACTCACAAAAATAAATATTTTGAGATTAGAATCGTACTTTTTTACCATATTAACAACAAACAATCCTTTTATACACATTTGCATTATTTCAATTACTATTTCAACCATGCATCATACAAATGGCACATCTTCTTGCATGCAAATATTCTAACAATCATCATAACCCATTTTGAACCATAAATTTAACAATTCACATCTATTCCAATAATTAAAATTTAGCAATCAATCTCTACAATAACTAGCATGTAATCTCATCATACCAATTCAATTCAACAAATAAATTGTATATCATCTATCATGTAAATTCTACTCCTAAATTAGAAAGCATTCAAGAAACACCCACCTAAAGTTGAAGAATTGTACTCAAATGAACTCCTAAGATTAGGAGCTCCTGAAGAAAACTCCATTTGCAACTCCTCGAAATCCGCGCACTCAAGCAAGGTCTTCAATCCATTTCGGCAAGCAACAATCATCAAGAGCATCCCCATCCCCACTCCATTTCGGTGACATCAAGAACAACTCCCATCTTCTTTCATATACACATACTATGTATGTACATATATATACATTAGTATATGTATATAGGCAAGTGAAATGGTGATTAGGTGGAGAAATGGGAAAGGCTATGCTGGCTTGTTTGGACCATTCGGGAATGGCAAGAGAGAGGGAAGAGGAGAGATGAGAGAATGAGAGACTAAGGGGATATATATTTGTAGATTAACTAATGGGTAGTTAGGATAACCACCACCCACATGAACACCACTAACCCCATTATTTAAACTTGTAACTTGCTTTCCCTCCCACTTTCAAAATCAAATGTTCAAATTTTTTCCTCCTCTCTAAACAGTCCGGCCCTCAAAAGTGTGCACATCGCACGTGTGCACGTGCACGTGCTTTGTGTACAAAACAATTTATTTATTTAATCCTTTTAAAAAAATTATTTATATATGTAATAAATATATAAAATCAACTTAAAAATTATACTTTTCATGCACAATTAAAATAGACACTCACGCTTTCATGAAAATTTATTTTGAAGGAAGAACGCGCTTAAACACGTGCGTCGTCCGTAAAATCTCAAAAATACAAAATTAACTTTATCAACCTAAAAAATATTTATAATTAATTGGAATGCAACATAAAGTATATTTAATATACATATTCGATTTATACTCAAACGTACAGAAAGCACGTGTATTGCACGTAGAAAATTTATTTTAATAAAGATAGTCAAAAATTGAATTTTCGTTTACAAAACAAATTCAAACATGTTTATAAAAATAAATGATTGAAATCCATTGAAAACTTTGCACGTAACGGTGGAATATCCGAAATCGACACGTGCATCGATAATACGTAAAAAGCACGTAAAAACTCAAGGATTGAAATTTAGCATTTGTGTTGTCTCAAATGAAATTTTAAGAATACGTGATTGCATAAATAATCGGAATTCAAGATACATATCCAAATGCGTTATGGATATAATCAATAACAGTACAAAATGCACGTGCATAACACTCGAGGGCAAAATTGTCATTTAAATTTTACGGGGTGTTACACGGCTGAACAAGTCAGACCCGAAGAAAAACTCCAACTCCAACCTTCAAGATTTGATCTTTTTTAATTCAAAAACTCACTTACAACTTGTTCTACACATACCCCAACTGATTACATTAGTTTATCCCTTGATTACTATCATCTACGTACAACAATTCTCCATCAAGTTTTACTCATCAAAATACCATAACAGATCATGTATATAACATACACATTAAAGATTAGCTTTTTATTCATTTTATGCAATATACATCATACCACTCTTTATAAACGATCAAATCAATAAGAAAATGAAAGAAGCAACATACCCATGATTTCTATTAGGTTCTTAACAATCTCTAGTCATCTATATAGAGTTTTAATCATTAATAGCATAGTTTTCATGAAAAGTTAAACCTTTATTTATCCATCCATCAAAAATTCATTATATCATCATACTATCCTCTAACATGCTTTCTAATAGACAAATCATCACATACAACATGCATAGAACAATAAGAAAGCAAACATATGTCACTCACCTTATCGAAGAATCAACCGAAATAATAAAGAGAATAAGAAAAGTCTTTCATTTCGCAAGAAATCCAAGATCCTCGCTTTGAAAATCCAAGAAATCAATAATAAAGAAAACCCTTTGTTTAGTGCAACAAAAAGATGATTGCAGCTCTCTTTTAATACGCCGAAAATTAGGTATTAGGGTTTTAAGTAGATTTGTAAAATATCCATTTTGAATATATCTTTACATATATAAATCTTTATACTAGGAAATTAGATTAACCAATTCAATTGAGATTTAAAATAAAAAATAACTAACCTGATCTGGCCGGCACTATTTTCAAACCCAGAAAACGAATTTTGTAATTTTTGCCTGTAAGTGGCAATTTTGCAAAAATATCATTCTTTAACAAATTTATGAAATAAACCAAATCTATTAGAACAAAATGTAAACTCTTTACCTCTGAGTTTGCTAGCCATCATGCTCAGCCCAGAAAATCGAAAATCTGGAGTTTTTACTCCAAGTGGTAATTTTGCACAAAAGCCTATCTTTTTGTAATATTTGCAAATATGTCAAATAAATAGCAGAAAAATCCAGAAAATTCATAAATAATACCTAATAATAAATATTAGGTTTTTCCCAAATAATTTCTGACTTTTGAACTTTCCAAGAAAATATTTGCACGTGTATAAGATAAATTTCAGAAAAATATTTATTAAATCAAAAAAATCATTTTAATTCATTTATTAACCTCAAAAATATTATTTAAAAAATCTAGGGTGTTACAACCCCATGCAGTATGGGCTCAACTCCTGGAAGCAAATTTTGTCCTTCATCGTGCTTTGTAAGGAGATAGAGTTCCCCTTGAAGATGAAGTATTTGAAGATGTGCCTTGGCATCAGCATTCTTACAAAATTTGATGGTCAGTGCTTCCTGATGCCCCTACTTAGTAACAATGTCATGCACAATCATCCCAACTCCATCAAGGATTGGAAGTCGGAGTATATGGTCATCCGAAGCTCGACACATTGGGACATCCCGACCAAATGGAGATTTGACATCCCCAATCGCAAGTATCCAAAGGAGAAGGATTTATCCGAAGAGGAAAAGGCCTAGTTAAAGCATATGTTTTGCACAGGCAGTGTTGATAGGTTGAAGGTGGAGGAGAGGTACCTGATCAAAAGCAGGTTGAGCACGGCCGACCCTCGTATGTCTTGTTCTATTTTTTCCGATTGTCTTTACTTCAGGTTTAACTTTTAACCTTGATCTTTGTTCTGCAGATATGTCGGACGAAGCAATTGCTACTCGATGAAGGGAGTTGGCCAAGAAGAAGCCGGACGAATCTTCGAGGGGTAAGAAGAGGGTGTCCACCTCATCCTCCTAGGGGCCCTCGGATAGAGATTCTAGGTAGTTAAAAAGGCCAAGGGTGCCTATTATCGTGGATGACGAGTCTTTAGTCGAGGTGCAGCCGAGCACCACGACCATAACAATCACCGCTCAGGTGAACTCAGCTAACCCTCTTCCTGACTTCGATCCTGAGGATGTGAAGGTAGTCAAAGAAGTGGTCAAGGATTCGTGGTACCCGCACTAGCTGGTGAATAAGGGGTACTCTCTATGAGACCCCATGGTCGCACCGCTATCCCTGGAATCCCTCATCCCTCCTCGCGATTGGAAGGCGCTTGCCACAGAGACGTACGAGTCGAGCTTCGTCAAGTCATTAAAGGCAATATTGGATGTAACCATCCTATCTATCGAGAACATTTTTTTCATTTGCGATTTCCTTGAAACATTTCTAAGTGTGGGCTTTCGGCAGGTGGCTCTTCAAATGGCCAAGCAAAAGTGTCGCCACAAGGTGGAGTTGAAGAATAAGGATAACTGTCTCTTGAGGGTGAAGAAGCAGTATTGTGACCTTAAAAGCACAATACGACGAGGCCATGGTGAAAGAGAAGGTGGAGACCGTTGAGCTTACTCGGGTTGATACTGATAGGGCCGTGCTAAGGCACGAGAAAAAGAGGTGGCCAGCTCACTATAAGGAGCTGGAGGCTGACAGAATGAAGGCCATTGACATGATTATAGGTGAGGAGAAGGCCTATCAAAGGGCTTTCGCGAACGTCCACCACTTCCATCCCGACATCGACCTCGAGCATTTCTCCTTCGACATGGAGATTGAAGGCCTACCTACCATGCCCAAGAAGATCCCTTCGAAATGTAAGGGGGACCCAGAGGCTGGTGTTGATGCCTTGGTCCCTCCTGTCGACATTGTCACATGTTGCAGCCGAGGTGCGATCCCCTAAGCATTCGGTTGTTTTCTAATTATTCTCTTTATTGTATTTGCCTACTGCAGACTGACCACTGCCCCCTTTTACTGCTCATCTTAATTTGAATAAGAAGAGTTTTGAAACTTAATACTCGATGTTTGCTCATCTTTTCACGTCTTTCTCTGATCCTTAAGACTTGAATTCTTTTGTTGGTCTAGATTGTGAGATTTGAGCCTCGGAAGGCCGAGAACCAGTTCATTGTAGCAAGTTGCGATGGAAAAAAAAGTACCATCATTTGGCTTTGGAAAGAGGCTGGAGATTGGGAGGGGGCATTCTCTTATCACATCCGGAGATCGCAAAGCGTCGCACAAGAACGCTCCCGCATGAAGGAGGTGATGCCCGATGTAAGTTTGGTGCTAAACGAGGCCGAGGGGGATGCTCCTAGTAGGTCGGAGGGAGAGCGGTCCTCGGAGTCCATCCTTAGACGGATGCTCGTAGACAGAAACTTCGAAATATATTTGAGGATGAAGTTCGGGGAAACAGATATGTCGAGACCCTTCATAAGTTTGTTTTCGAGGTAGGCTTTCTACCTGAGGACTCGCTCCGAATTGATGGCCCCCGGTGATGCCCAAAGCATGTGGCTAGGTCATCTAGCGTGGCCAGCGTTCGATGGGGCCTCGATACATCGATGGTAGTGACTCTCTCTGCTGGCGTGGATATTGCAGGTCCTAATCCAGATGTCAATAACGGAGTCTCCTAGGGTTGGCCCTCTGCTCCTTATATTTTTATTTTTTATGTACTTTGAGCTTGTAATTCCAATTTGTAACTCTTATCTTGTTGCCATAAAATTATTGTCTCCTTGTTCGAACTGTGAGAGATTTGCTTAGTTGAGGTTCAGATGACAATCTGACGGTCGAACCGGAGATAGAATTCGGGCTTCCGTTGGTATTATGGTATTGCCCCATTTTTTGGGTGTCTCGGATGACGATCAGAGGGCCGAGGGCCAAGATCGAGGGGAGTCAAATCCTCGTTGTAAGTGGGCAGATTACACCATATTGAGAGTTGGAAAGCCAAAATAGGGGAAGATCCGAGCTTCTCAGATGATGATCCAAGGGACGAGGCCAAGGAGAATTTAAATCGCTTAGAAGTTGGCATTCTGCACCCCTTTTGAATGTGTAGGTCATATGTGGTGTCTTGGGAAACCTACACATGGAAAGTTGTGATTTGGCTATGTGTCGGTTGTAGTAAACGGGCTAAATTTGAAAAAAAAAAACCCCTTGAACTATCCCCTTTATGCAGAAAACCTCACTGAACTTTTTTTTGCGTAGAAAACCGCACTTAAGTATGGTTGCAAAAAAAACCCCTAAAGTATATTTTCAAAAAGCCACATCTAACTTTTCTGCTTGTATTAGATAACCCCATTCATCTTTGCAAGCTGGTTCAGAAAACATCATCCATCCTTCTCATTATTTTCAAAAATCCTCACTCAACTTTAGCAGTATCATACCATCAGAGCGGGTTTTTTGTAACTATACTTGAGTGTGGTTTTCTACGCAAAAAAAAAGTTCAGTCAGGTATTCTGCATAAAGATGATAGTTCAGGCGGGTTTTTTTTCAAATTTAGCCCAGTAAACGGGGAGTCTCCTTCCTCTTTGATGTATCTCCAACTGCATCTTCATTCCCCTACTTTGCTTTCCCCATCAAAAACTTGGAACTTCTCTCTTCAGCGTGTCATATCCCTTCTCGACAGTTCTTATGGTAAGTGAACAAAACTCTTTTAAGTATGAGTGAGTTTGCCTCCACCTCCGTTAGGGGCACGAAAAAGTGTTTAGGAGGTTCGGTCAGTACTAGGGAAAGGAAGTCCCTAGCATTAGCAGTGGGTTAGAAGCGCCGAATGAGACCATTATCTAGCTCAAGCTAAGTTAGTATCAAGCCTTCAACTCCGGGACCATGGATAGAGGCGGATGACGTGGCCAGCTCCTTAGTGGGAGCCAACCTTCCTAGAATCTGAAGATCTTATTCGATCCCTCGAAGATATGAGCTTATGCTTCCCTGCCCATGCCTCCATTCAACAGACCGTCTAGCAGGTTGGTACTGCATGTTCCCCATGGACGCCTTTGTCTCGGGGCTTCGACTTCTGATGCATTTGTCTATTAAGAAGGTGCTAAATTGGGTTGGTGTCAGTCCGATGTAGGTCAGTCCAAATTCCTGGAAGCATGTGGTCGACTTCATCCTCTTATGTGAGATGGTAAGGGTTGTTGGTGTATGCCCTAGAGGCCATTTGTGTATTGATATTACTAGTTTACATTGCATTATGACATTTGTTTTATATATGAGGCATTTCATTTATTGTGTTGTTTATTGTGATTAAATGAGCATAATAAAGTCCTTAGAATAGTAGGTTCAATACCATGGGATATCAAGTGCATGACTTGATTGTGAGATCCTATTGGTTGTAATCAGAACAATATTTTTAAATGTCCCTAGTCAAGTATTATTGTGAATTAGGACAATAATAATGCATAGAGACTAGTATGTGCGTAGACTGATGACCATAGCTCACGGGTCATGAATATGAGATATCAAGTCTTCACATGGGTACATATTAGAGTAATAATGTACTGGACTGACACACCATGAGAACGCTGCATAGATCATTATGTAAGTATCATAAGCGGTTCTCACAGTGACCATGGTGTATGTAGTCCTTTGACTTGAAGTCACTACGGTTCCCTACATGAGAAGTTATATATTTTAATGTCGTCAAACATTGCCTGTAATAAGGTGATTATAAAGTCGACTATTGGATATACTACAAATCATGCGGAGGTATGTGGGTGACTTACATAGGATTTGTCCCTCTTACATAATAAGAGCGATATCTACGGGCCTCTTGATTAAGTGAGACTGCAAAATGCATAGTCATGCTCAAATGAATCAATATGAAACATTGAGCTCAATTGTTTTAGTAAGTCTACTCAGACATCAAGAAACCAAAGATTGAACTATAGAATGGTGACACACTCTATGCCTTGTGGTCAATTAAGATATCTGGACAAATGGAGTAGACTACATGATAACATTGGTCACAGATAGATTATGTCAAGTCACTGACATTTCCACTACTTGAGTAGCAGTGATGTATTGCTAGATACCGCTCACCATTTATAATACTAGAATATGATTTTAGTATCACTATTAACGTCATGGGAACCTACAGGGTTACACACTTAGAATGGATCAAAATTGGGATTTAAATTCATAAGATAAATTTAATTGGGAATCCAAGTAAGACTTGGACACGTGACATTAGTTGGACATTTAATTAGATTAAATGGGCTGATTAAAGTTTAGAGGCCCACACACGAATCTGACCCAGGTCGGATTATGAGCCCAACAAGCTCGTTACTCTCTTAGGGTTGATTTACTGTAGCTATATATATGATACATATCTGTGGAAAAGTTACATATGATAAAACCCTAGCTGTCACAGAAATTGTGAGAGAGAGATCATGAAGAATGGCACCATCCAACAGCTAGCACCGCGGCAAGAGGAAAGCTTGGTTTTGATTCGTTCGTGTGGATACCGTAAAGGCACCACAACATTGCAGTGCTGTGATCGACATATCTTGGAGACAGCAGATCCCTCCTTAAGGTATAACTCCTAAACACGTTTTATGGTTTTCGCATGGATCCATGGCTAAGTTTCAATATTTTGTAATTTTTCCGCTGTGTATTCAATCTGTGTTTGCCATTGAAACCTAACATGGTCCCCTCGAGGCTCAAGAACTTCACTTTCTTCTTACGCTTGTGCAAAGTCAACAACAGTGGCGGTCGATGTTTCCTCTTTCCGAGAATCGAGAGGATGGTGATCATTGGTCATCTGGATTCCATCAAGGGCTGGAAGTCGAAGTTCTTGGTCATTCGAAGCCCTGAGCCATGGGATATTCTGATCGACTGGGTATACAAGGTGCACGAGCATCTATCCCCGAGTGAGGGTGATTACTCAATGGAATAAGTGGAGGTACTGGACCTTATGTTTGCCCAGGGCAGTATCGAATGGATAGTCAGTGTCGGGGTGCTAGTTGGTGGAGTGTGGACTTATCCCAGTCTTTGTCAAACCCTCCATATATATATATATATATATATATATATATATATATGGAGGGTTTGACAGAGATAACAACAAACAACAAAAAGAAAGGGACATACTAGGGTGGGCCCCAGGAATGTTGACTGAGGAAATGTTGTGTGAGCGCAGAGCAGCTTTGAAGGCGAAGAAGCGTTTCACCCATCCCCTGGCATCTAACTGACCTTCAGCCAAGAAGGGGAGGTCATTGACGTGGCTTCGTCACCAGAGTCATCGGTGAAGCAGGCACGCTGCATCCTCCATCTTCGTCGGTGCCCAAAATCGCTGCCCTTACAAAGTCTCCCTCGGCTGCAAAGGCGTGGGTGCCTTCATGGACTTCACGGAAATGGACTTGTGGGTGGAGTGCCTTACCGCGCTACAGGTTTCCGAACACCTCGCCACTCCTCGTGAAAGGGTGGATAAAAATAAGGAGTCGGACGAGGAGATTTACGATAGGTGGGCGCAGGTCGCCATTTGGGTAAACGCGTTGTGACTTTCCCGACACTCCATAGTATCGTTATTTTTGCTGAAGTTCGTTTTTTTTCTTTCTTGTAGGCAACCCTCAATGAAGCCGAGCTGAAGATGAGGCGTGATGTGCTTCTCTAGCTGGCCCGGTTGGTCGAAGCAGGCCAGAAGGAGATCATGGGAAGGAACGAAAATATCCAGCAGAGGATGAAGGAGCTGATGGTAGAGCTCGCGGCCGAGAAGTTGGCTCGGGAGGATCTTTCCATGGAGGAGGGTTGGTAAAGGAGAAGTTGGCATGGGAGGCGAGGGAGAAGGAGCTGATGGCCAATCGGGAAGCTGCTATCGATCGCTACATCCTCGCCCACGACGAGGGTTACAATCACGCCCTTGAGCACATCAGGCTTAAGTACCAGGGGCTCGACCTCGAAGGTTTTTCGTTCGAGATGAAACTGGACGACCAGCCCGAGACTCCTAAGGGAGAGCCCTCAACATAATAGCATATTTCATCACTTGGTTTTAAGGACCATGCTGCTTGCCCACCTCCACCGATGCTGTGAATGGGGAAGTGCATCCCTCTCCTGGGCAATAAACTTAGGAATTTTTCTTTCTTAATTTTCTTTGTGTTTCCGCCTAATCACGAACTGACCACCGCTCCTATATAATTAGGTATCAGAATGAATGAAATCCCTTTGCACCGAGATTTTTGTGTAGAAAACTTCTTTTCGTGCATAGCGTGTTTCGTGCTTAGTTGGTTTTAGGCGCGGTATTCGGCCTTCGTATAACTTTTGTGAAGTATTTCCCTTTTCGGGGTTCGGGAGGCATTCTGATTGCGAATCCCCTCACCGATCGATCCATACCTCGTTCCGTGTGTCGAATGACACCCTGAGGGGCGAGGTTGGAGATTGCAACGCCCCGAATTCGAAACACAGGTAATTCGTAGCAAATACACGATATTTTACTTCAAATTCGTACAAATTTACAAGAAATTTAAAACTTTTTATTTACAACATGTTCTTTATAACAGCACAGCAGAATTAAACGAATACAATACAATCTACAAATATGAAAATTCTTCAATCTTGTAACGAATCATCATAGTGACTTCAAGTCCATGCTGAATCTAGTCTTGCAACGAGAAAACTGTGGGCACGTCAGTTGCATACAACTGACGCAATACTATAATACAACGATTCTTCTACTTTAGCAAACGCAAACTTGAATGCAAATAGGAAAAGTGACTATCCTAGTTGTGTCAGTGTATGCTATGACTTAATGCCTAATGCAGACATTACACAACGATGACACTAATGCATACTTGTTCAGATTTTATGCATCCCATACTACATAGGTCCGAGGGCATGCCCTTACATACTCCACAATATAGAGTTTAATCCCTTTTCATGCAACCTACTACTATGACTACTACGAGATTTAGATACTTTGCAAGTATTGGTTCTCGCCCCGGAATACTAGAGAACAATCCCACTCTGCAGATTATTCTGTGGCCTATTTCATCCATCATCCCAGATTACTAGAGATTGTCTCACTCCGCGAATCATCCTGGAACCCCCATTGCACAAATATCTCGTGAGCGTCACTCTCGCCCCAGAATAATGGAGATCAATCCCACTCCGTAGATCATCATGGGCCCTATTTCATCCCTCGTCCCGGAATATTGGGGATTGTCACGTCTCACTCCGCGAGTCATCCTGGAGTCCATAACTCATGTTTGCTCTTGTTTCATCATATCTCCAACTAGTACCTGACCTTAAGTTAAATTGTAGTTATTAAGACCTAGAGCTAACTTACCCATCGGGCTTAAACCAACACCCTGAGAATGTCAGCCCACACTAGCTACTTCTAAAACAGAAAGTTAACCCACACTGGTTATTTCTCAAATTCCATTTATCACAACTGTCAGTATTCTGGGTTTCACTTAGCCTCTAGAATCTACTCATTTCTTGTTCACAACATCATGGGTTATTCATACCCTCTTTATTCACATTTTGAAATTTCATCCATTCACATATCCAATTATTCTCTTGTTCACACAACTTAGTTATTTGCATAACTAGTTTTATAGTCTTATTCAATAATTTCAAATCAACATCCTCTATGTAAAAATAGATACTTTATTAACCCCTTCTAATAGAATTTATAATGAATTTGTAATTTCATTCAATGGATTCTTTTTTCAAGCAATATAATATTCAACTTCCAATTTTATTCTTTAACAAACTCAAATTTACTCTAAATCGAGTTTAATCCCAATGATATAATTTTTGTAATACCTCTTAGTAAAAATAATTAGAATTTTCTTCTTAATCAAAATGTAAATTAGTATTTATTTAGTTCCAAACTCCATTTTTATATTCATCTCAATTCCCACTTGTTCTCCTTAATTCACATATTAAATCTCATAATACAACCCTTGACGAGATAATTAAATGCCTCTTAATTCATCATAAGGTACATCTTACTAATATTCCAATTTTTTGAAATCCAATTTTATACGTTCTAAAAGTTTTAGGACAACAAGATAAAAGATATCAACCCAATGGTATTGAAAAATCATATAAATTCTAATACTACAAAAATAGATTTATTAGTTTTATAGGAATCATGAATGAGTCTACTATAACTTTGTAATTAAGATCATCTACATTCATCCTCAAATATTTCGACTAAATTCATTTGCAAAACAGTAGGTTAACAATCCGAAAACTGCAGCTCATGCTACTTGTAAAAATCATAGAAAATTCTATACTTCACTAAAATTTATGTCTTTAGATCAAATTAAAGGTATATAAGTCTACTATAACTTTGTAGTTATAAGTTTCCCCAAAATATTGTATCTATAACCCTAAATTCTTCGAAATCTACAGTAAGGTCGAAATATAATACAGATTGCCACAGTTCAAAATTATAAAATTCATTATAAATTCAATTCTTTATGGAAAAATTGATTGCTTAGACTCTAAAGAAAGGTTAACGATTCTATTTCAAGTTCTTAGTTTTTACCTTTCTCAAAATACAGCATATAAGATGTCGAAATGATCAAAATCCGAAATGTATAGAAATTTCCCGAAACTAGCCAACTGCCAACCAGTCCTAAGTTGGTATTTTATTAAAATAGTAAACGACATCTAAATATTATGAAATTTTAAGGAGATGTTCTTGACATATACTAGATGCTCCTGTAAAAATTTTAGCTGTAGATTCCATCTAGTTTAATAGTTATGGTTTTTTTTGAAGTGCAATTAAAATAAAACAGAATCTTATGAAAATGCCCCCAAATCAATCATATCATAATTTCACACATTCAATCAATAAAAAATAATCTAAACATGAAATCTCAATCTATATAAGTTATTATGCATCTAACAATTCACACATATCTAGCATTCTACTAATAAAACTATATTAGAAAGTTTGAGAAATATCCACCTCAAATGTAGAATTTCTAGTAGTAGAACCCCAAAAAAATGCACCAAAGCTCCCCAAAATGATGGCTAGTCTCCTCTAGCTTCAAACCCGCAAGCACTCTCTCTTTATTTCTCTCTCTCTCTCCCTCTCTTTCTTTCTTTGTTTTGATTTGCATTTTATTCATGACAAAGGGGTGATCTATTTATAAGAAGAATGAGTTGTCAAGATGACTCCCACTTCTCAAAATAACTCCCCACTTCTCCACACACTCACCCCTCTCTCCCTCATCTCAATAGTGGTCGGCATATACCCTTGATGTACCCAAAGCACGTGCACGTGCATCAAATGTGTGTGCACACCATTTCATACAAATTTTATTATTAGTTTTCACTAAGTCAAATGTGTGCGTTACACATGGCAAGTATACCAAACCAACTATATTTTAAATGTATATTTAAGTGCAAAAATAATTATGGGCTTTAAATTTGTAATTAGTTTTAGTGGGCTACAAAGATAGATTTACGCCTAATGGATTTTAATTAAAAATAAATCACACAATTGTTACTAGAAAAATGAGAGAAAAAATGTCCATGACTCAAGAAAATTTTAGGAACTAACACATGCATTGCAAACACGTGCGTCTCACGTATAAAATATATTCGAGTCAAAAATAGGAGAAAAAATGAATTTCAATTTATAAAATAAATTCGAACAAGTTCTAAAAATAAATAATTGAAGTACGTAGAAACATTACACGTAACGGTGGAATATATGTAATCGTCACGTGTAATGAAAACATATGAAATGCACGTAAAAGCACCAAGATTAAAAATAAATATTTAGTTAGCTCAGAATATGATAAAAATGAATTTTAAGAAGACGAAAAATGTATAAATAGTCGAAATACAAACTACGTATGATATTTATATTAAAATACGTTACAGATATTACCCGTAACGATACAAAATACATGTGCGTAACACTCATGGATAAAATTGTCATAACTAAATTTTGCGGGGTGGTCCAAATCTTTTCACAAATGGCTTTGTGTGCCACTTTTGAGAGGGCCGTGAATGACAGTCCGAGGGCCGAGGTTGAGGAGAATCTGAATCTCTTCTCAAGTGGCTTTTTTAGCCATTTTTTAGATCACCTCGAACGACAATCCGAGGGTCGTGGTTGAGGAGAATCCGAATCTCTTCTGAAGAGCCATTTTGAGCCATTTTTTAGAGTGCCTCCAACAATAAACCGATGGTTGAGGTTGAGGAGAATCTGAATCTCTTCTCAAGTAGCATTTTGAGCCATTTTTTAGAGCGCTTCGAACAACAATCTGGGGTCGTGGTTGAGGAGAATCCGAATCTTTTCTCAAGTGGCGTTTTGAGCCATTTTTTAGATCGCTTCGAAGAACAATCCAGGGTCGAGGTTAAGGAGAATACGAATCTTTTCTCAAGTGGTGTTTTGAGCCATTTTTGACAGTGCCTCGAATGACAATCTGAGGGTCGAGGTTGAGGAGAGCCTGAATCTCCTCATGAATGGTTTTTGCTGATGGCTACACGATACAAGATTTTTGAAAATGTTTTGACATATCATAAACCTTTATTGATTTTCAATAAAAATAAACATGAGTGGCTGATTTTCGGCGAGCGTTTATTACATTGATTAGCCTTGACGGCTTTATTACAACTTTCTCGAAGCTTTTTGGTGGGCATTAAGCACCCTCCTTAAACTTCATTAGATGTTCCGCATTTCAAGTCCTCTTTATTCCCCCCCCCTCCCCCCCCCCCCCCCCCCCGATAGACACACACACAGGTCTTCAAGTCGGTAGATTTCAGGGTGTACCACTTTGGAGAGCTTATAAGGGCTCTCCCAATTCAAAGCAAGTTTCCCCTTTTTGCTTAGTTCGAAAATTCGGAGTTTCCTTAGGACTAAGTCTCCCCCTTTAATATTTTTGAGTTGAACCTTCTTATTGTGAAATAGCTTTATCCTCTACTGATAGATGTTCTTTCTGACCGTCAAATTTTTCTGAACTTCCTCAAGGAGATCCATGTTACCCTTGAGCCCTCCCAAGTTTAGATCCTTGTTGAAGGCCATCACTCGAAGTGATGGTATGCCAACCTTCAGGGGGATACCGCCTCATATTTGAATGTAAGATTTAAAGGGGATTCTCCCGTCGATATCCTCTTGGTTGATCTATTCGATTGGAGCACGCTTGGAAGCTTCTTGTAACACCCCGAATTCCATTTACATGTAATCCGTAGTACAACAGGATCTTTTTTACTTCAATTCGTACAATTTTATAAGGAAATTAAAACTTTTCATTATACGCATTGTTTGTTTCATTACAACTTACTCGAAGCTTTTTGGTGGGCATTAAGCACCCTCCTTAAACTTCATTAGATGTTCCGCATTTCAAGTCCTCCTTATCCCCCCCCCCCCCCCCGATATACACACATAGGTCTTCAAGTCAGTAGGTTTCAGGGTGTACCACTTTGGAGAGCTTATAAGGGCTCTCCCAATTCAAAGCAAGTTTCCCCTTTTTGCTTAGTTCGAAAATTCGAAGTTTCCTTAGGACTAAGTCTTCCCCTTTAATATTTTTGAGTTGAACCTTCTTATTGTGAAATAGCTTTATCCTCTACTGATAGATGTTCTTTCTGACCGTCAAATTTTCCTGAACTTCCTCAAGGAGATCCATGTTACCCTTGAACCCTCCCAAGTTCAGATCCTCGTTGAAGGCCATCACTCGAAGTGATGGTATGTCAACCTTCAGAGAGGGATACCGCCTCATATTTGAATGTAAGATTTAAAGGAGATTCTCCCGTCGATATCCTCTTGGTTGATCTATTCGATTGGAGCACGCTTGGAAGCTTCTTGTAACACCCCGAATTCCATTTACATGTAATTCGTAGTACAACAGGATTTTTTTTACTTCAATTCGTACAATTTTATAAGGAAATTAAAACTTTCAATTATACGCATTGTTTGTTTCAGAATTACATCGCGGAAGTTAAATAAACATGGAATATTTACAACTCTAACATCAACGGATTTGAAAATGATCCTTAGCATCAATCGTCTTTAAGTCCTTACCAATCCAAGTCCTGCACTGAAAAATCTGTGGGCACATCAGTTACATACAACTGACGTAATGTTATAAAACAGCGATCCTCGCTATGCCGTAATATAATGGTTCTCTTACTTTCGCAAACACAAACTTGAATGCATATTAAAATGTAAAAGAATGACCATATTAAACATGCTAGTGTATGATATGACTTAATGCCTAATGCAGATGTTTACGCTATGATGATAGTAATGTATACTTGTTCAGATTATATGCCTCTCATTCTACATAGATCCTAGAGCAAGCACCTACGTACTCCACATTATAAGGTTAAATCCCTCACCATGCATCCTACTACTATGACTACTACAAGATTTAGACACGCGAATATTGGTTCTCGCCACAGAATACTAGAGATCAATCCCACTCCGTGGATCATTTTGTGGCCCTTTCGTCCATCGTCCCAGAATATTGGGGATTGTCTCTCTCCGCGAGTCGTTCTGGAACCCTAATCGCACAAATACCCCATGAGCATCACTCTCATCCCGGAATAATGGAGATCATTCCCGCTCTGTGGATCATTTTGTGACCCTTACGTGTGTCGTCCTGGAAGACTGGGGACTCTCTCTCTCCAAGGATCATTCTGGAATCCATAACTCACGTTTGCTCTTGTTTCATCATGTCACCAACTAGTGCATGTCCTTAAGTTTAAGTTTTAAAATCATCACAACCTAGAGCTAGCTTACCCTATCGGACTTAAATTAACACCGAGAACGATAGCCCATACCGGCCCTTTTCTCCAAATCAATTAATCATTATCATTTCTTTGCTGGTACCTGGGTCTCTCTAAGCCTCTAGTATCAACAGCTTTTCTTGTTCAACATTATGGGGTACGCATACCCTTATTATTCATATTCCCAATTTCATTTATTCATATCTTATTCATTTCTTTCATCCATTCATTTATTCATCATGAAGTAAACACTTCTTAGTTAATCAACCAAACTATTTATTTTTAATAATTCACAAGCTCTTTCGATAATTAAAACCCTTTTTCATATTCATCTATACTTCAAGTATCATTCTCAATATAAGAGTTGTTTAAGATTGAAAACTCAATTTCTTAAAAATTTATCATTAGAAGTTCATTATTTAAATCTCATCATTTTACATTGATTTTATTACAAAATTTACCTTTAAAATCTTAATCATATATATATTCTTCTTGAACTCTAACACATGAATATATATTTTAAATATCCAAAATATAATCTAAAACAGTGGGAAAATATTTTTAGTTGTTCTTTTAATATATTAAAACATTTATATATAACTTTTCTAAATTTTTAAAACTAAAAAAAACCAAAAATATGAAGAAAAAATGCACTTTTGTGCATAGCAGGGCTCGAACCCGAGACCTAGGGACACCCCAGCGCCGCGTGGCGATGCCAGGCGCAAGCACGCCCCCGCTAGCCACCCAAGACATGCATCACTTCTGACTATATATGAGTCTAAAATTCATATAACTTATCTTTCTGATAAATCTCATTTTGATCACTTTCAAATATCTTCTATTTCTTTTCTTTCCCTTCATTTTGATTGTTCATAAAACTTATCTCTAAGTTTCCAGAAATAGTTTTGCATAAATTTTATTCATATTGCCTTTTGTCGCTTAAAGACCACTCATCGCTTAGGCAGACAAGACATCAAATCAAGAGGAATCGAGAAGACTAAGTGGTACTTTCTTTCACTCAAAGAAGACCCTAGCAACTTGACTCCCAGGAACCCTAGCTAGACTAAAAATTTCATGAAATCTACTCCTAATGCCCAACCCACCAAGACCGGTTATGTCAACCAAACCAAAGTCAAGGTAAACCGAAGCAATGCCTTAGCCAAGACCTCTTGCCAATTCCCAGACCAGTGTGGGCTTGCTTATCATAGACTACACAATCTAGGTACAGAGTGAATCACAAGCCCAGATCGAGAAGAAGACTTGGCACGAGACCGACGATAGCTATTGGTGAACCTGCGTTGGTAGACCAAACCAAGACAAGGCAGTAAGCGCGACCAGTCACTAATATAAAAATATACTCTCCTTATTATATAAGCGTGGTAGATTCGATGAGCTTTGTAAAGGGGACTGACCAGAGAAAACAATAAGCAAAAGCACGATCAAAAAGTGCTAAAGCCTATGCCCTATATATATATATATATATATATATATATATATATATATATATATATATATATATATATATATATATATATATATATGTTGAATGGGACTTTTTGGAAGTCATTCTATCAAAAATGGAATTCTGCGGTCTCTTGAACTGAACTTCGTTGCCTTCCCGTGCGCAAAGCGAATGGGCGCTGTGCCGTGGGTCAGTTTCGGGGCGGGGGGCAGAGAGAGACAGACCATAAGAATGATTCATTTTGATCGACGAGCCATTTCATGAATCAATGGAATGTCTGTCTATCCATATCTATTCTTTCTTTATATGACGGGCCATATATAAGCCTTTTATGGCATGATATGATCACGCCTAGTAGCCACATATCATCTGCGCTCAATATGTTGGATTCCTGTTGGATCGGATGTTTCGCTTTGACGAAAGCTTTTGGATCTAGCGAAAAGGACTCTGACGCCTTCGCTCAAGCAAGCAAAATAGAATCTTTATTCTTGCATGTTTCAAAGGGTACCAGATCCTCATGGGCTTGGAGTAGTTTGATTATTGGAAGAGATCTTCACCTTCCGTTGAAAACACAACATTGGTCACAACTCTTATAGTCTCTCGATGACGGAAATGGGAGATTACCGGTAAGCCAGATGCTTCGCGAACCACCGATATATAAGCGGAAACTACTCTCCTGTAACCTAGCTAGCCAGTAAGTAAGCAATACGGCTTTTTGTTTGGCCTACTCTTGCGGCTTGCTTTCTTGTCTTGTTTAACTCATTAAACCTTTTTTTTATTGTCTTGAATTCCTATCTTCAGGATGCCTTGATAAAAGAAGGATTAGCTAAAAGATTCGGGGGGGACGGGACTATGTGCCGTAGGGTTCACAGGAATAGGACCTAGAAGCCCGCCAACTAATGGGAAGAAGACTCTGCCTTAAGAGACGAGACGGGGGTGACCGGCTTTCTCAGCTCAGATCAAGCTATTCTAAGGCTTGACGTGAGCGTACACATAAGAAAAGGTCCGAAAAGGAGAGATCAGCAACCTCAGCAAAATGACCAGCAAGTTCCCCACCAATATACATACGAAAAAGGGAACAAGCGAGAAAACGGAAGTGCGCGCCAAAGCTAATATCTTGTTTTCTCGTTGGATAAGATGAGACTGTTTATTGAAAACATAGGACTCTGCTAAGTGGTAACACGATGTCAATCTGAGATCTTATTTCAGTTCGATACGTCCACCTATGATACTTACCTTTGGCTTTCGTCTCGGTAGATGTATTATTCTACATTTTACCAAATGGACATTCATTCATTTCTTTCTTCCCCGTCGTAGACACTGCTGAATTTGATTGCGGTGTAATACATCTTATGACGGAGTGAAGCGGGTAGGCAACTTAGTTGCTTCGTCTATCCACTGTTCATCGATAGACGGAGCTCTTGGCATTGCTTTGTTTTTCTCTCCTTTCCTATCAGCGAGTTCCGATCCGTTTGTTCAAAATTTCTTCGTTCGTACCGATTGTTCTCACGCATAGTTCCATGATCAACCGGCGTTTGTTGATCAGTGCATTCGTTTTTGACTTCTAGAAGTTTGAGATGGGCCGGCCGTTCACATGAGCATAGGGAATCTATATTCGAGCGTTCGACTTGGCCCCTGACAGGATAGGCGAGGAATCACTCTTGATCTATTGGGGCCTACAACTTAGCCGAGCCGACTAGCATCCCTTTCCACTATGCAGAAACATAAACTTGAAACAAATCGTTATTTGGCTTAAGTAGTAGAAAAGGCCCTTCTTTTTTTAGTGTGATTTGATGTATATATATAATAGGGTATTCCTAACGACGAAGCTTTCGTAAGCCGTACCTTCTTCTGATGAAGCGGGCGAAATAGGGGAGGTTCCCATCAAGCAACAACGGTTCTGCCTGACCCTACTCAAGCATGCATATGTTGTCCGTCTTTCTGTTCATCAATGGTTTTCCACTCGGCCCAAACCACCTTGATATACTTCATTGGAATCGAGAAAGTTTTGAGTATGGACTTTCACTGGAACTTAAACTCTATCTTCTGTTCATCTCGGCTTCCTTAACTTAAAGACCGATCGATCGGATTAACTATTCCGAAAGTGCCACAGCGCATTCAATTCCTAAAAACAGGACTTTCTTTCGATCGGACTAAGTGAGAGAGAAAGTCGGAAGTCTGTGCAAACAACTAGGCAGGAAGAGTGAGAAGTGGATTCCCTTCCAAAGAACAAGGAATCCTTGATGCTTCTCAAATGGACACTAATCTCTTTCTTTCCTCAATCATTCCGATCATTTCTACATTTCAACTAGAGCAGACGGGTTTTCCCAGCCAGAAGAAGAACTCGATTTTGCACCAGCTGTGGAAGTACAAAGGCAGAGACAGGATCAAGACCTGCCTCAGTGATACCCACGTTCTTCCGTGCTCGTAGGTTGACTCCCCTATGCATCCCTACTAAGGTCTCACAAATGTTCATTTCCCTAAACTTTGTACCGCGCACACCACTTTCACTTCGAAGGACCCTTGAAAATAGCAGAAAGTAAGAAAGAGAAGAAATATGAAAGAAAATACTTTCAATCAGAAAAGGAAGATTGAGCAAGTTAAGGGAGAAAGAAGTTGAGGTTGGGTTAGGCCTTCTCTGGTAACCCACTGCCGGTCATATAGTTGAAGTAGATTCTTCTTTTTTATCAGAAAAAATCCCTTCCCAAACTGTACAAGCTTCTTCCTAAGCATATGACTTCCTAAATGTATATGATGATATTTAGACACACTACAAGAAATTTGCCATATACCAACGGACACCTATAGTGACGGATCACTAAAACTGTGGGTACAGACATTGTATACCCACAGACGTATAGTAAACTGTGGGTATAGGTGGGTATATTCTATAATTTATTTCCCCCCCAATTTTTTCATTTTCCCCCCAAATCCCAAATACCCCCAATTTATAGAGTATCTCTCATACTCACACCCATCTCTCTCTCTCCTCTCTATCTCTCACACGGTCACACCCGAATCCCTCTCTCCCCAAACCGTCTCTAGTCTCTCCCCAAGCTTTAGGATCGGGAGTGTTAGGGTTAGGGTTTTCGAACGGATCTTTTTGGATCGGGGGCGAATTCAAGGAGTCGACGTTGTCGCTGAGTTTTCAGACCGGCGGATGTATCATCATCTTCTTTGTCGGCGGTGGGGGTGGCTAACGGGGGCGGCGGCTGAGCTTTCCCTCTTTTGACGAATCTGTCGTTCGTGTCAACGTTGCTGGTCTTCTCCATTGCCCAATTCCTCAAGCTCTTCACCACTTGGTGCACGCCTTCTTTCTCTCAATAGTTAGGGTTTGAACGAAATAAATAATTTAAAGATGCGATCTTTCTTGAGGTTGTTTCATTAAAATGTGTTGTGTATTGTCCCAATTTCCCTCTTCTTGTTTTGTTACTTCCCCATTTCCTACTCCTCTAAACACCACCACCACTACACTTCGCTATTTAGCTTCGGGGACTCACTTGCCGACACTGGCAACCTCCTCACTATTGGGACCCCCACTACTGGAAACCATATGATCGGACGGAAACCATATGGCATGACCTATTTTGGCCACCCAACTGGCCGTTGCTCAGATGGTCGCCTAGTTATTGACTTCATTGGTATATCTATCACTACTTTCCGTTACAAATTTCATATTCATACATCGATATATACCTCACAAAAGTGTGATTTTCTTTTAACAGTTACCATTTACCAACCGTGCTTAGCTCTTGCAGTCATAACTTTGTGTATTTATTTGAGACGAGTGATTGATAGTAACTCTGTTTTCTGATATTGTGCACAGCGCAAGCCTTAGGTCTCCCATTGCTTCCTCCATTCTTAGGAGCGAAGAAAGATTTCAAGAAAGGAGTGAATTTTGCATTTACTGGAGCCACGACATTGGACCATTCATTTTTTGTAGAGAAGGGGATAGGGGGTTCATTCGGGAGTAATTACACTTTGAACACCCAACTTGGATGGTTTAAGGGGTTGAAGCCTTCTCTATTTACCTGGATGGTTTAAGGGGTTGAAGCCACTATCATAAAGGTTTGTAATTAATCTCATAGTAACTGTTATTTACCTTTCTACTATTTGACTACTGGATTGAATCTGAACTTGGGCCGATGCTATGTGAAATTTCTGTCATTACACAAGAACACTTAAAAGTATCAAATTATGAGAGATTTATTTTTATCCCCGATAAGTATAGTATTGAGCTGTAGCACAATGCTATAGTACACTAAATGCAGCCTGATAGAGGGTTATCACGTTAATCCAATACACTCCGTGCACTTGAACGTCGTACTAGTTAGCTTATACCGGTCTTGAATCAAAACTAACATCGGTATGCAAGTCACCATGTACATTTCAAGTTATCTAGGAAAACCTTCGAATTTCATGATAAGTCGAAACACTTGAAAGGAAGGTTGTAATCTGCTTCTTTCAATCTCATGTCTATACAGTATATGCTATGTCGTAAGACTTGCATTTTAAGTCCATTCTCTTTTATTTGAACTTTTTGAGTATGTAAGATTGAACACTGACAATGAAAATGCTGGATGATTGTTAGCTCATGATTTTGTTTTGTTCAATTTGTTTTTGTTTTGCAAGTTGTACACCTTGATCAATTTGTTCTTGTTTGAATGTCGTTTTTGAAGCAAGTTTATAATTTTCCCTGCTTCTTTTAGATAGTTTTAAGAGGGTTTGACTGCGGTTAACAACTATTATACAATTTTTTTTCTTCTCTCTAATTCGTCATTGTGCTTCGTACTATCTAACCTATAAGAATATATTTCGATAATGATATTATGGATGATCATATATATAGGATGAAATTCAAAATATAGATTGTTGATGATCATAAATATGAAGGAAAGGAGCACATGTCAATTTGAATATGCAAATGATAATTTTCCCAACTTCCTTTAGATAGTCTAAGAGGGTCGACTTTAGTTATCCAATTCCAACCTATAAGAAAATATTTCAATGATGATATTACTGATGAACATATAGGATGAAAAATCCAAATATATATTGTTGATGATCATAATTCATGAATATGAACGGAAGGAGCAGTGAGCACATGTCGATCTGAATATAGATTTCATCCCTCCCTATCACAACAAAATTCATTTGAATATGCAATTTAATATATTCTGCATTCTTTTCTCTGAACTTTTCGTTACTTTTCATATATTAAATGCTCGATATATATGTAGATTGTCATGAATACTTTAAAAGATCCCTCTTCATCGTTGGAGAGTTTGGGGGAAACGACTACACATATCCCTTGGTATATGGCAATGGTAGCTTACAAGAAGTGACTACATATGCACCCAAAGTTGTTGAAGCTATCGCAAATGCTACTCAGGTACAACAATCATACTTATATTAATCAAACTAGATGGCCTGAGCACATCTTACATCTTTTTAAACCCAACCAGGACTTCAATAGATAAAATTGAAATTTCTAAGTGCCTATCACCCAAATCTTACTGTAAGAGTATGTAGGTAAAGTTATATATTGCACTGACATTCTGATGCATTTATCTAATCAACACCTAACCAAATATTTCAGACCCTAATTGACCTAGGCGCAATCAACCTTGCTATCCCTGGAACTCTACCAACTGGATGTATTCCGCTGTACCTGTCATTAGGCAGAAGGTCCAATCAAACAGAGTATGACTCTAAAACTGGATGCATCAATAATATAATTTTTTTTTGTTTTAATTCTCAACTGATAAACTATTTTTTGACAGCAAGGAGTATTGTTCAAAGGGAATCTACGAGGGAAGGCAGAGACAAGTTTTGAAAAGATAACAAAGCGGTCGCAGGTGATTCGAATGTCGCCTCTTCGTATTAGTTAAAAGCCCGAATATGGGAGCATTAATTTGTGTAATTTCCAGCACATTCAATTAACAGGATATTTTTTGGAGATCAATATAGGATTTTCCTTCTTATTAATCCAGAGGATGATAAGCCATTGGCAATAGTTGTACCAAAGCAGAGTCTGCAGCCTCAATGAGCTGGTAATACTTTTTTCCTTTGTCTTTCAGATCTTTACTGAATTTTGTAACTTTCTCTTGCCATGTTATAGTCTCTACCATATAATCTTTCACTATACATGTTTTAAAGATTCTGAATGATTTAGTAAAAGTTGTTCTGATTTTGTAAGATAACACACAGCAAAATTCCTCTCTGATTAGGCCTATGCATACATTTATCAGCTGATATATCATACCATGGCTTAAATGAATCACTTCTTTTCTCTCTGAGTATTTGTGTTTTTTGGCACTTGCACTGCCTGTGTGATGTTTGACAAATCACATTTAAGATTTCCTTCATTCTGATGATGTGCAGCTGTACCAGAATGGTTTGCTGATGGTGCATTTGGATTGGTTATTGTTTTCATTTGGATTGGTTATTGTTTTCATTGAGATGAGTGATATTGTTGATAAATTAAGTTCAATTTTTAATTTGCTTTTAACCTTGTCAAATATTAAACATGTTGAAGATGTAATAGTGATGAATGCTATTGCTTACTGAAAAGTTATACCTTTTATTCTTAGTTCATTTGGATCCTCGGTTGATTGTGACAAACTCTGGTGTTTCTTGTGTCAGTTATCTTTTGGTTCCCTTGCTCCTTAAAATAGTAATACATTTCCTGACTTCATGCTTGCATTCACCTATATACTAACAGAGACATGCATACATGATGCACAAAAAGATTTGACAATCCCAAAAATATACAAGAAGGTGACATACGTAGTACTTGTTTATAGAAACTAAGATCAAATAAGAATGTGAACAATATAAGGTGATAATTATGAACGTTTCTAGATGAGGTTGGCATTATATCATCAATTATATAATTGATTGCATAATTCAAAACAGTAAGTTCTATTTTGAGCCTATCCCTAACCTTTAAGATTTGTTTTACTAGCGATGTGTGCTTTTGTTTATGAAAACATGGACTAATTCTCCTCCCTATGTTTACATCAATATCTGTAGGCGGACATCATGGAAATGCATGTAGAAAAATCAGGTAATTTGATTCTATCAGCTCATGTAACTATAGAAAGTTTCATTTCCTAAAATGTTTATGTTTTCCCCTGCTATTGTGGACTTTTTATACTAGTTTGTATCTTTTTTTCTTTTTGGATACATAATGAGAGGTTGATTTTGAGAATTCTAGATTTATTGTATCTTTCCGTTCACATTATTTGTTGGAAGCCATGATAATTGATTTTATGTGTTAGCAGAAGTTCAAGGAATTTGCTTTATGCATTTTTGCACATGATCTTGTTTAGGAACACTACTCTTCATTTTTGCACATGATCAGCAGGTGATTTGAAATGTGAATGTTGGTTGTATTCTTTTGTTTTGTATTTGTTGAAACACTACTCTTCACTCTGTTGTTAAAGTTCTTTCCAATTTCGGCATAGCTTACTGCATGTAACTTTCTGGAAATGATAGTTGTATCGTTCAATATTGGAGTTACTAAATCTTTTCAACATTTGTATGCAGGTTTGCGCAGGAGCTATACTTGGTTGCCTCGTAACCTATTTAATGAGGAGCTCTTTGTAAAATGGAAATTACGCTAAAGTTCTAAAGTTGCCTGAAGCTTAATTCTAACAGGAACACGAGTTCCCAATCATTATTGTAACTAGATTTTTGCTTTATGCTAAGGAGCTATATTTCTGGTGTTAAACAAAGTGAATTTTATTTTGTAATTTGACATGCTTGTAATACTTTATTAATTTTTAATATGATTGAAGTTTAATTTTATTTAATTTTGTTTCATAAACACATTTATTTATTTTATTGTGTATTTAGTTTATAATTTTGATTAATATTATAAAAGAAAATATTAAATTATCATAAGCGTAATTAATAAGAAAAAATGTGTATACAGCAATGAGTATATATTCAAATATTTGGATTCGAAAACCATTGCTAAAACCTATAGCAATGGAGTTTCAACCGTGGGTATAGGAAAGCAAGAGGTGTCGTTAAAACCTATACCAATGGATACGAAACCGTGGGTATAACACCGAGGTTTTGTCCGACGGGTAAAAAAACCGTCGCTATAGGCTATAGTGACGGCATTTTGCCGTGGGTATAGCTAATTAAAAACGACGGAAAAATATGTCCGTTGGTATAGGTTATACGGGCTATACCTACGGTTTTTCGCCTTTTACCCACGGATTTTTGCTGTCACTATATGTCAAATTCCTTGTAGTGACAGATGGATCTTTTGTTATGCGTTGAGTAGAAGTAAAAACAAAATAAAAACTCACAAACATGATTGTGTTAAATAGAACATTCATCTTATGTTCCTTTCTATTATGTTCCTTTCTTATTAAAAGTGTTCTGACAACCGGACTCACCATCGTCGACACATCAAAATGATAGCAGCGCATTCAATTTGTGAAAAGAGGGCGAGCCCTAAATTCTAGTATTCGACGGGAGATTCCCTGCCAACCCGGAAAGCAAAGAGTCACGAAAGGCTCGTTGTTCTGTACCAGATCCTCGAAAGATGAGCGAGGGGGTGGATGCAATAAGTAAGGAATGGGGCCTTACCTATGAAAGTTGGCCACGTTATTCTCTGGCGACTGTGGTTATTTGATCGAGAAGCAAGCGAAACAGCTAGAAGTGCTCGCTTCGCCGCGCCTAACAATTCTTATACACGGGAAAGCCAACAGAAAAAAAAGCCCGTTTGAAGGGGAGAAAGCGAGGAGTAAGGTAACTCACACTCACTCTGCTCGGGCCCCATACTCCAATGGGTCCCTTCGCTCAACAACAAGGATCGCATGGCCGCGTATCTGCCTATTTTGATCTTATACGAGAAAGGGCCTATTTTGTGAAGGCTAGTTCACAATCAGCATTCTACATCTAGTTATTGCACTATAGTAGGAGGTCACTTAGTTACCTGGAAAAGTAAGAAACAGCCGATAGTACGAAGAAGATTTTTTATGCTCCTAATGTTTTGGGGAATCCCGACAATTATATACCCACTAATCCATTGCCCACCCCGCCTCATATTGTGCCTTAACTCAAATAATCATTTTTTTATAATTCTAGTATTCTAATAACCATTTTTATAAATCTAATATTCATACGTTTTGATTAGAAAATTTTGACTACATCAGGAATGCATTTTTATTTAGAAATTCTCACTTCCCCATTAGTTTGATAAATCACCCCTTATATTTACATAATTTCTCATACACCAAACTTAACAACTTTATGTATACATCAACATATTTCAATGATCTAATCATGGCTTCTCATTTGTGCCCAACAACATGCAAATCATCTTTGATTAAATTTCAATTTCAAAAACATATTAATTCTCTACTAGCATGCATAGGTCTTCATATTTCATTTTTATTAAACATTCTAAATAACATCAACACGTAGCATCACAAAATTAACTAAAACGCATATGAATTATCAATTTCATGCATCAATTTCCCTACACATGCATACTACTATATTTTAGAAAGCAAGAATAAACACCCACCCAATGAAGTATTGAAGTATTTCTTAGCAATCAAACTCCGAGAAGCCTTCAATCCCCCTTCTCGAAATTCATGCACAAAGAAGGAAAAAGGAGCCAGCAAGCATTCGACCAAGCGAGCAAGCATTTCGAACAGCACCTTCATTTTTTATTTTTTTTTATTTCTCTTTGCTGATGAAACCAAAGGAGATGTTGGGTGGTGTTTTATGAGGAGAAATTGATTAATGTGATTAATAATCCACTAAAATAATTTAATTACCCACAAATTTAAGTTAATTACTCTACTCACTTCTTCCTCTCCCCACTCACTACATCCAACGGCCAAATACTTTTGGAGTGTGCACATTGCACGTGTGCACGTGCACGTGTTTTGTGTAAACCCACACATTTTATTTATTTATTTTTATTGAATAAAAATGAGTATTCTACATGACAAGTTGTGTAGGCTTCCATTTAAATAATTTTTGTGGGCTTTAAAAGCAAGTTTGAGCCATGGGTTTTTATAAAAATAATACAAATGTGACAAATAAAATGAGAATAAAAATGTACATCACTTTGGAAAATTTTAGGTACTAAAATACATAAAATTTTACGTGCAATGCACATGCAAAATATATCTGAGTCAAAATAGGAGAAAGATGAATTTCAATCTATAAAATGAATTCGAACAAGTTATAAAAATAATAGTTGAACTGTGTAGAAACATTACACGTAACGGTGCAATATACGTAGCCATCACGTGTATTGAAAACACGTGCAATACACGTAAAAACATAAAGATTAAAATAAATGTTTGAATTGGCCCAAAATGAGTTTTGAGAAGACGAAAAATGTATAAATAGTTGAAATACAGAAAAACATAGGAAAATATGTTACGACTATTCCTCGTAATAGTACGAAATACACGTGCGTAACACACGTTGAGCAAAATTGTCATAACTCAATTTTGCGGGGTGTTACACTCCTCAACCCACAATCCTTTAGGTGATTCTTCTAGTCTTTTCTTGAGGTCGTCCAAGATATGGCGGTTGGCATTCTCGGCTTGACCATTAGCCTAGGGGTGTGAGATAAAGGAAATCTCTGCTGAATCCCCAAGTTTGTGTAGAACTGGCAGAAGCCTTTGCTAGCGAACGGAGTCCTGTTGTCGGTGACAAGGATTCGAGGGATCCCGAACCGAAAAATAATGTTCTTATAAAAGAACTGCTGAACTTGGTGTTCGGTAATTATGGCCAGTGGTTTGGCCTCGATCAACTTAGTGAAGTAGCAACGGCCACGATTGTAACACCCCGCAAAATTGGAAGTGACAATTTTGACCTTGTATATTACGCACGTATATTTTGTAACGTATTTTCATTACGTATGTTGAATTCTGACTACTTATGCATTCCTCGTATATTTTATCATATTTAAATCAACTAAAATATTAAATTTCAATCCCTACATTTTTATGTATTTTTTACGTGTTTTTGATGCACGTATCGATTATGTATTTTCTACCGCTACGTGCAATATTTTATATGTGTTTAAATTATTTATTTTATATATTTAAATATATTTTATAAAACGAAAATTCAGTTTTCTCACATTTTCGATCTAAATACTTTTGTACGTATAATGCACGTGTTTTCTACGTACGTAGCAATTACGCTGTAAAATTAATAAATGTATTTTTATATTGTATTTTTATTATCTTTAATATTTTTCCATTGATAAAGTCAATTTTGGATTTCGTTACTTTACGTGCGACGCACGTATTTCGGTGCGCGTATTTGAACATGTCCGTTTTCAAAATAAATTTTGAAATATGTGTAATTTTTTTTTTGTGAATGATACATTATAAGTTTTAATTAAACTATTTTACTTACATATAGTATATATATAGATTAGATAGTATATATATATAATGTATATAATGTACTTTGACATTTGGCTGGTTTGGTTTTGTGACATGAAAAAAAATGTGTGATGGATGGGGGCCCACGGGGCTTGAATCACCCAGCAAATGTCCTTTCCACTGTGCCTAAATACCCATATCTTTTAATTGGTTGTACATAGGTATATGTGGTCAATAAAATTGCATGCATGAAGTTGGGTTGGGCTTCTCCTGTTTTGACCTGTGGAAGTGTAGATAAGTGGTCGGTTTGGGAAAGTGGGGGAGAGGGAGAGTTGGGAGTTATAGGGGTTAGTGTTTTGAAGAAGTGAAAAGGAGTTAGAAATGTGAAAGGTTTGGGGTTTGGGGAGTTAAGAAAGTGAAGAGTTGAGAATTAAATTTGAGTAATCTATTAGGTGTGTAATTTTACACTTTGATCCCTAAACTTGTCCTATAAATACCCTAGTGTTCTCTCCTTATTCACACACAAAAAATAATCAAAATAAGAAAGAAAAAGAAAGAGAGTAGAGTGTTCTTGTGCTTGGAGGAGTTTCTTGCTAGGAGGACAATGAGGTGCTAGTGGAACTAGGAGCTAAGAAAGGTCTCTTCAATTAAGATTCTTCATAAAGGTGGGTGTTCGCATATGCTTTCTAATTTTTAGAACTATGCATGTTAATAATAGTAATAAAGATTTTGATATGAGGAAGTAGAACAAACTATATTATGAATGTGGTGAGAATAATTAGTAAATCATGGTATGTTTGATAAATTGAAATTTTACATCATGAAGTAGTTAATAAGAAAAGAAGTAATAAATTATTCTGCCATACACTAATAATCATGAATGAAGGAATCGTTGAGTGTATGAACAATGTTTGGAAACTCTTTTTTTTTAATGAGCAAATGAATCTATCTTGTAAGTTGATGGAACTCATTGGATCGTTATAAGAACATAATATGCTATCTTTGATTAGAAAGAATGAATGCAAGTTTGTGTTTGTTAATAAAAAGAAACAACTTTGAAAGTTTGTTTTATTTTTTCCTAAAATATGACTTATCAATCAGTGAGTTAGTGTTATAAAGTAATTTCAGTTTATATAAATTTATTTCAGTCACATAAAAGGTTTGATCAAATTTTGAGGAATCGAGTTTTGTAAATAATTGGATAACATAAAGTTGAAACAAAATCCATCGGGATGCATCTTTGTCGTTGGGCACACTTGGCCTGTTGGTTTGGCGTTGCGCTGGCTTCTTGGTCGAGTTGGGTTCGAAACCTATTAGTCCTAAACATTTTTCCTATGTTAATTTTTTTTAAACTATTCAAACCCGAAATATCGATATAAGGGGATTTCGATGAGAGAATTAAACAACAAGTTCATATGGACTTATTGGTTGGCGCTGGTTGTTTTAGTCGCTGGCTCTGTGGTCAGGGGTTCGAAACCCGTAGGCCACATCTATTTTTTTATAGTATTTTTATAAAATTAATGAGTCCTATTATGACTAAAAATTTGGGGGAAAATTCTAGTGTTTATAAAATGTGATGGAGAATTTATTAAAATAGTTTTAAAAATTTTCTATGTACATTTGAAAAGTAAAAGAGACATTTGAGATAAAATGAAATTTTGTTCTCAAGTTAATTATTTTAAGAACATGATCCTTATCTTTAGAAGAAAAGTAAAGACTTTGATGTGAGAATTAGCCTTCTTGTTGAGAGTATGCATTTATGTTGATTGAGGATTCTAGATTCCTATATGTACTCAAATTGTTAATGAATTTAATTAGATGAAAGCATGAGTAGAATCATTGATTTGAAAGAATTAAGAGTGAAAAAGTAGATCATGAATAGTGCTAAAATGAGACATTGATTAGTGCTAAAGATGAGACATTGATTAAGTTGTGAATTAAAGTGAAGTTGATTAAGTTTAAGATATGATGAAGGGTATGAATACCCATGAAATCGAGTACATGAAAAGTTGTGATCTGGAAGTATAGTGAGGCACCGAGTACCAGCAAGTTGAATTATATAATTGATATATATTTGAGATATGGCTATGGAGCTATCTCGGTTTTGTGATTAAGTCCGATAGGGGATTAAAGCTAACTCTAGGAGTTGTAATTGATTCATATCTTGAACTTAAGAACTAGGCACATAAGTGAAGATGTAGTAAGACCTAGGCAAACATAAGTGGGGCATTCTATATAGTCGGGCGGTGGGCTTGTTGCGGCAGTTCATCGGGACTATAGACCTAGTCGGGCGGAGAATTTGTTGCGGCGGTTCTCCGGGACTGTAGTTGCCTCGTGGGAGACGAGCTTTTATTTTAAATCCGGGACTATGCGTAGTCGGGCGGATAGGTTGCCGTTCTCCATGTATATACATATACTGGGGCTAGAGGGGCACTTGCGGGAGGTTCGCACGACGAGGAGTTTGTATAACAGTCGGGCGGAGGATTTGTTGTGGCGGTTCCCCGGGACTGGGATCCGTACTCGTGGAACGTCTTAACTTTGTCTTATTACTGGGTAGTTGTCATGGCGAGAGATCGAACCCTTCATTGTGGAGTATGTAGGTGCTTCCCTCGGACCTATGTAGTATGGGATGCATAGAATCCGAACAAGTATGCATTAGTGTCATCCTAGTATAAAATGTGTGTATTAGGCATTAAGGCATGGCATACACTTACATGTTTAGCATAGTCAAAATTTAACACTTTATTGTTCGCATAAAATTTGTGGTTTGTTAAGGTATTGAGATCGTTTTATGTACGGCATAGAGAGGATGGCTGAATATAACATTTTCGTCAGTTGTAAGTGACTGACGTGCCCACAGCTTAATATGCAGGTAATGGACTTTTATGAAGAAGTAAAGATGTTATGATGCAGTTGATGATTTACATTGTTATAGTTGTATATGTTGTATTTTTATTTCATTGTTGTATTCTTCCGCTGTGTAAACAAAAATGTAATGAACTCTGATGTATTATTGAAAAGTTTTAATTTTCTTGTAAAATTGTACGAAGTGAAGTAAAGATCCTGTGAAATCTCGAATTCGGTCTTATATGGAATTCAGGGCGTTACAACGATGATGAAGCTTCGATGTCCTGTTGCCTTGGGAAAGGGACCGACTAGATCCATTCTCCACATAGCAAAGGGAGTCGGATCGACATTGATTTGAGCTCGGTTTGGGGACTGTGCTTGATCGAGAGAACCTCTGGTAGAGACCACATCGATAAACGTGCTCCTATGCATCTTTGTAGTAGCATTGGCTAGTAGTATCCGTGGTTGAGGATCTTCCTGGCGAGGGTCCTAACCCCTATGTGGCAGCTGCCGGCTCCCTCATGCACCTTTGAGGGCATACTGAGTTTCTTCAGGAGATAGGAACCAGAGATAGGACCTCCGTCAATCATAATGTATGATCATTTGAACAATACCCCTTCCAAAAGGATGTACCTTTCTACTCAGACCATCTTAACCTTGGTAGGTTCATCTGGGAGGATCTCATTCTGAAGAAAGTCAACTATGGGGTCCATCTAATTTTCTGGTTGCGTTAGAGAGCTAATGCAGAGTGCTTTCAGATTCTCCTTGTCAATACTCGGGTTGATCAGGACTTCCACAGGCACAGTGTGATCGAACCCTTATTAGAGGACGCCATAAGTTTGGAAATGGCATCTGCTTGACTATTTTCTTCATGAGGGATGCAATTGACTGAGGCCTCTTTGAAGTCTGCTAGGACCCCCTTAACATGCACAAGGTACTAGATCATATAGGCGTCTTAGGCTTCACATTCTCTTTAAATATGGTTTACTACCAACTGCGAATTTCCGAAAACTCTCACCCGTTCCGCCCTGGCTATTCTAGCCAAGAGCAGCCCAACGATCAATGTAGGGTTGGCATTCGGGTCAACCGGGCCGGGTCGGGTTGGGTCGGACCCGCCCAGGTTGAAGCATAACTTGGGCAGGTTCGGGTCGATTCAAGGTAGCAACCGGGCATGCCTGGGTTTGAAATGGGAAATATTGAACCGGTCAACCCGCGAACCCATTAGGGTCGAACCTGTTTCGGGTCGAGCTGGGTCGCGGGTTGGCCCGTTTGATTTCTTTTTTTACAACTTCACTTCACTTTAAAAAAATTACAACAAGTTTAACTTATATAAAAGTGAAAAAATGCATATATTATTGATTATTTATTTCAACTACTATGAATTTTTTACAAGTTTTTTACTTACAAATTACATATACAAGAGTTTTTTACATACAAATTACAAATACAAGCCCCCCCCCCCCCCTAAAAAAATAAATTACTAAAAATTGTACAACAAGTCTAAGAGATTAAGAATTAAACAAAAATGTATATATTTATTCATTTCAACTTCTATGGAATTTTACAACTTTTTACATACAAATACTATTAAAAAAATATACAAATTCCTTCAATTACATGTTTAAGTGGACGATCTAGAGTTCGAGATAGCCTAGAGTTAGATTGAAGAGAGGGCATTGAACTACTGTCGTGCACCTCTACTTAACCTAAACCTACGACCTCATCGCCCTAAATTCCCTAGTCTTGTTGTTAGACTCCAGGGGAGTTGCTTCCACTTATTGATGTATGCCGTTTTTTCTTGAGTCTTGTCTTCAGCCTCCATCCAATCTTCAATGCACACGAGTATCTCCATCGAATCCGGCTTCAAACGATTCCTGTAATCTGTTAGAACTCTGCTACTTGAAGAAAAAGCACTTTTGGAAGCAACTGCGGAGACGAGAGGAGTTAGTACATCTCTAGCCAAATGTGAACGAATAGGAAAAAGATTTTCATGTTCTTTCCACCATTGTAGCACTTCAATTTTGTACTAGAACTCTCACTATCTTGTTGATTATACCAATTTAATTCATTGGGTGCATTAGACCTAGTTTTTTTTTGATTGAATACGAGTAAGTAAATTAAAAGTGGCATCTTCTAATGTACTCTTACCCTTACCTCTAGAAGTAGAAGAAGAAGAAGTAACTATACTAGTTGTACGATTAGATGCAAAAGTTCTATCATAATAATCATACAAGTTATTCAATATCGATTCAAAGCTAGCTAAAAATGTGTCGCAATCAATTTCAGATTCATCTTCAAATAAAGTAAAATATATTTCAATCAAACTCCTCGTACTCGGTAATTTAATACGAGGATCCATAACAGTAGCAATACAATACAATATAGGTGGGGATTAAAATACTTCAAAATATTTGTATAAGCGGGAACAACAATATAGCTAATGTATTCGTCCGAAATAATTTCTTGAAAAGTTTGCATCATAGTAATGATTGAAATAAAAATACTACTAGAAGTAGAATCATAAGATGTTGAAAACTTCAAAGTTGCAGTTTTAAAAGGTTCCAAAAATTGTAATAAAGATTTGGCAAAATAAAGTCATTTGAAAATTTTCCATATTTTTTGCAAAACAAAATTCATTTATAGTATCTTTGTATAGAGTAACAATATTTAGTAAATCGAAAGTAGAGTTCCATCGGTGTTTAACATCTTTGGAAAATTTCTAAATTGTATTTTCCTAGTTTTACACCATACTTTAAATTCTTAAAGCAAAGGACCACTCAAAATAATAAAATGTACACAATTTCTAATTGCAATTATATATGGATTGGCTACTTTCAATGCATTTTATACACATAAATTTAAAATATGACACGCACATCTAACATGAAAAATTTTCTTATATGGAGGAGCTAATTGTGTTTCTAATGTACTAATCGAAGCATTGATGTTAGATACATTATCAAAACTAATAGTAAAAATTTTATCACGAATATAATATAAATCACAAACTTCTAAAATATGTATTGCAATAACTAGTCCACTATGGGGATGTGGCAAACGCCGCAAGTGAGATGATTCTCATTTGAATCATCCAATCACTATCTATCCAATGACAAGTTAAGCCCATCATCAGAATATCGTTACAACCTTTCCAACAATCGGAAGTTAACGATACTCTACAAGTTAAAGAATATAAGACTGCAATTAAAACGTCTCTCATTTCATTGTAAAGTTTAGAACAATCGGACTTTAGTGTGTTTCCAGGAATTCTTCTCAAATGTGGATTTAATGTATTTTGGTCGAAAGACTCAACATTCTTACTCTCGGAATAAAGAAAAGGTAGCTCATACTTAATAACTAATATGGCCATTTCCCGACGAACAAGTTTGGGATCATAAGGTTGGCTATCTATTTGTCCGGTCCTAGGGTTGATTTTTTGTTGGCCTTGTTGGTCTTGTAATAAATCTTTGTGTACATTTAAAATGTGTCGTTAAATTTTACATGATCCCTCATCCTTCTTCTATTTGTAACTCTTTCGACAATGTTCATAAATCTTATGTCCTACACCCGGATTATTCTCATAGGGATATAGTCATAAAATCTGTGCCTATCACTTGTTTCTCCCCTAATTTTTCTACTACTAGTGGGTTCGATTTGTTGTGTTTGTGTATCAACATCATGCATTTTTTCTTCTATTTCGTGTATAGGGATATCGTGAGTTTCTACCATAAGATTATGTGTAAATTCGGTTTCAATTTGTGGGACTATTGGAGGCCAACGTGAAGTACTGGTAGAATCTTGTCCACTTTGGCTACGGCTGCTACCTCGTGATCTAGACATGGTAATAGTGTATGTGGAAAAAAAAAGATTTCTAGTATTTTACCAGTGTATGTGAAATAATAGAAAACAACCTATGAGGCATATGTTAAAAAATAAAATCTATAAAACAATAAGAGGGTTGAGAAAGAGAAAAACAAAAAACCAACAAATAAATATGATACAAAAAATTAAAACTCCAACAAAATTTAAGACAATAGGAGGGTTGTGAAATTTTAATACCGTATTTCACAGATAATCGAATATACTAATGAGAGAGAAAATAAAAGTAGAGGGTAGTCAGTAATCTGGTAGTTGTTGAAACTTGAAAGAGAGAGAGATAGCTTCTTTGTTGGAGGAGTTGAAGTAGTTGAGAGCTGAATCAACACAATTCGATACGATCAAAAATTCTTACTTCTTTGTTGCTTGCTAATTTGTTAAAAAACTTGATTGAATTGAGATTGAATTCAGTGTAGTAGTAGAGAGAGTAAGAGAGTAAGGTTTGGAAATTTTTAGAATGAATTAAGGGAGTATTTATAGGGATATATTAAAAAAAAAAGAAAGAAAGAAACAGCGGCCAACGGCTCTCTGGACCGTTCGACCCGTGCAGGTCGAACGGATCCAAACTCGCGGGTCAACCCACGGGTTGGCGGGCGGGTTTGATTTGGTCAACGGGTCGAGCGGGCCAGGTCCAACAGGTTTGATTTGCAAATTTTACGATCCGGGTCGACCCGCGGGTTCAACCCGGACCCGAACTGCATTGTACTGGGCCGGGTTCATGTGCGCGGGTCACAGGCGGGTCGCGGGTCAACCCGACTCTGTTGCCATCCCTAGATCAATGCTTCGTACTTAACCTTATTATTAGAGGCAGTTTAAGCGCATTGAGTATTAGTGGATGAATTCGTCCGGACCTTGCAATATCACTCTTGCCCCACTCCCTTCTTCACAAAATGACCCGTCAACATAAAGGCTCCAAATGGACAAGTCCTCTGGTAGTTCTGGTGTATCTGGAATGGTACATTCTGTGATAAATTCGTCCAATGCCTGACCTTTAATGGCGGTTCTCGGCTTGTAGTTGATGTCATGCTGACTCAACTCAATTGACCACTTGACAAGCCATCTAAAATTCTTCAATTTATGGAGGACCTTCTTCAGGGGCTGGTCAGTGAGGACTTGGATGGAGTGAGCCTGGAAATATGGGCAGAGCATCCGAGCTACTGTAATTAGTGCATATCTCATTTTCTATATTGTCGTGTATTGAAGCTCGGTATCGTGGAGGACTTTGCTTACATATTAAAAGAGTTTCTGAACCCGGTCTTCTTCCCGGACGAGGAAAGTGCTGAGAGTTACCTCGGGTGTTGCTAGGTAGAGGTAGAGGGTCTCGCCTATTTCAGGTTTGCTGAGCAGTGGGGGGTTGATCAGGTACTCCTTCAACTGAGCGAAGGTGTGTTGCTAAGGTTCCCCCCCCCCTCCCCCCCCCCCCCCCCCCCCCCCCCCGTTCAAAGTTCTTAGCTCCCAGTGGGCTTTGAAGAAGGGGAGACACTTCTCCTCGAACTTGGAAAGGAAATGCCTGATCGCGGCTAGCCGTCCTATGAGCCTTTGTACCTCTTTCACATTCGTTGGGTGCGTCATGTGTAGAAGGGCCTGAATCTTCTCGAGATTAGCTTTTATCTCTCTTTGGATGACCATGAAGCCTAGGAATTTGCCCTAAGATATGCCCAAGGCGCACTTTGATGGATTCAGCCTCATATTGTTCCTTCTCAGGAGGCCAAAGGCTTCCTCCAGGTCTTTGATGTTGTCATCTTTTCCTAGACTTTTGACGAGCATGTCGTCGACATAGACCTCCATATTGCGGCATATTTAGTCCTTGAAGACCTTGTTTACCAGCCTCTAGTAAGTAGCTCCTACATTCTTAAGTCCGAACGGTATGACCGTGTAGCAGTAGAGGCCTTGATCAGTGAGGAACGAAGTCTTCGGGATGTCTGATGGGAACATCCATATTTGGTTGTATCCGAAGAAGACATCCATGAAACTGGAAGTGCATGTCCGAACATTGTTGAGGTATGTGAAAGAGACCCTTTGGACATGCCTTGTTAATGTATGTGAAGTCTATATAGATCCTCCACTTGCCGCTCGCTTTCTTTACCATAACAACATTTTCAGCCACTCTGGGTAGCTGACTTTTTGGATGAAATAGGCATCGAGGAGTTTATCGACCTCCTTTATAGCCTGCTTCCGGTTGAGCACAAACTTTCGGTGCTTTGGTTGCATCGGTCTCGAGTTCGGACTGACGCTCAGTTTGTGCTTTATTAGTTACTTCAATATGCCTGGCATGTCTGAGGTCGTCAAGGCAAACCGATTTTGGTTTCCTCGAATGCAATCAATGATCTTCTCTTTGATCTAGAGAAGCAGAACCTTGCTTATCTGGAAACTCTTCGTCTCATTTTCCTTCGAGAAAGGGACCTTTTCCTGTTCGTCCACTAGCTAGGAACCAATTGAGCTTCTATCGAAGGGGGGCTCTATAGCATCTAGGAGGAGGATAGAGTCCCCCACCGTAGCAGTGTAGCAGGCATGGGCCGCCTCTTGATTGCCCTTGAAAACTCCAACCCCGGACCTTCTAGGCAACATCATTTTCATGTGATACGCCGAGGTCATTGCCTGGAGGGATGTGAGACCCGGGAGTCCAAAAATGAAGTTATTGGCAGCCATGACATTAACCACCATGAAGTCCATTAGCTCAATGCGAGTGGCAGGGGATTTACCTCTGGTCACATCGAGGGTGATGATTCCGTCGATTTGGTCAGAACCCCGAAGAAACCATGAAGAGTGTAGTCAGCCTGCTTTAGCCTATCCCGAGAAAGTTTCAATCCATCAAAGACAACTAGAACTAAGATTTTGACGAAACTTTTGTTTTCGATGAAGCTACGGCGAACCTCGTGGTTTGCCAAACAAAGGCTAATCACCAACGCATCACAGTGGGGAGTCTGAATGACTTTAATATCTTCATACGAGAAAGATACGGGCAGTCCCGACTTGTGGCAGGAGAGTAGTTGTGGACCGAGTTCACCTTTTGGCATAGGTCCTCCATGTATAGAATGGAGGATGGTCATCCTGTTAGACTCCCTGAGGCTCGGAGTCTTTCTCTGGATCTTATTGGGCCCTCTGAAAGGAGGAGTGGATCTCAGGTTCTTTTGAGTAAATTTGGACAAGTAACCAATCCTGATAAGAGTTTCGATCTCATTCTTTAGGGACCGACAGTCATTAGTCTCATGACCATGGTCTCGGTGGAAATGGCACAAGAACCTTTTGTCCCACTTCTTACTGGGGGTATTCATCCAAGGGGGGGTGTCGGATCAGCCCCTCTTCCTTTACCTCCATGAGTATTGCAGAGACACTCGCATTGAGCGGGGTGAACTTTTTGAACCGAGGCGCGGGAGGAGGATGCCTCTGACCAGAGGTCATCCTTCTGAAACTTCTTGGGGGACTCGGTGCTATCAATCTTCCTTTTTTCCTTGGGTGGGGATTCCTTACGTCCCCCAGGATGTAGGGCCTCCTCAACCTGGATATACTTCTCGCTTTGGAGGAGATGATCAAAAAAACCAGATGAAGGTTTCTTATCCAGAGAGGTCATGTCAGACGTTGTCTCTAAAGGCATCTGCCACAACCCCCGCATCAAGGAAGGGGATGGACCTGGCCTCCGCAGTAAACCTCTGGAGGAAGTCTCGGAGCGACTCTCCGCCCTTCTGCTTCAAATCTAGCAAGGAAGCACTCGTCTTTTCAGCCTTGCGGCAAGTCATGAAATGGGTAAGGAAACCCTCCTCAAGCTGGTCGAAGGAGTAGATGGAGCTGGGGGTGAGTCGGGAGCACCACTCCCTTGCGAAACCTCGCAATGTGGCCAGGAACGTCTTGCAAAGGAGTGCGTTGGAAGCGTTGTGAATCATCATGAGAGTTTTGAAACTCATGATGTGATCAGCTCGCCGATGTAGGTCTCGATTGCTGGAGGCTTAATGCCTCTTGGGACCTAGGCTTCAAGGATGGAAGAGGAGAAAGGGGGGCCGAACTGATCAGTACCCCATGTTCGGTTGCCTTCTGTCCTCCCATATCCAGACGAGACGGTCCTCCATTTCCTAGAGACGTTTTAGGACTATGCCTTTGCGTCCCCTGAATCAGGTGGACCCGTAGGACTCCTCATTGTCATTCAGAGCGATGTATTCGTTCTCCGAGCAGTGGTCGTTCTTGGATCTCCTCGAAGGGCTTGCAAGACCTCGTTCTAGAAATCCCGAAACTCAGCTCTGATTACGTGGCCTCCCTCTTCACGGTCGCCCTTTGAGGCTCGCCGATCCACGGGAGAAAGGCAATGCTCTACTTCCCGCTCGTGAGGGGAGTGACTGTCGCGGCTCCATAGATGATCCAAATGGGTGCCCCATTTCGGGAGCGGTTGAGTTTGATACAGTGACAGAGGTCCTCCTCCAGTCGTCGGTTAACAGTTTCACACTTTTATTTAAAATCTCGTCTTGTTAATAGTTTAACACTTTTTATTTAAAATCACACTTCGAAGTTTCCTCCCACTAATACTAAACTTCGACTGATTCTCAACTTGTGTTTTCATAAGTTCATTTCGATTAACACCTCCTAATCATTATTGCTTTCACTAGCTTTAGCAATATCATGGTTGTGTTGAGGCAAGTTAACACTAATATAAATATATGTATATTTCACTGTAATCAGCTACCAGTTACTCTTTCTAAGTTTATTTCTCCAACCTCTATTAACAAAGCCGTAATCTTTCTTTCTTTCTAATATAACATAGGTGCGGGAGTTGTCAAAATATCAACAGCTTAACACATGCATTGCACATAATTATTTTTTTTCATGTGTATATTCGTAAAAATATTTCTTAAGTATGTACATTAATTTATAAATTTATGACTACATCCCTCTGAGTAAGAGTTATTTTAGATGTAAGTTTGTCACTACATATCTTTTGTGAATGTACTTAAGAGAATATATTCGGTTGTGCACTCCTCTAGTGCATACGGTGTGTGCACTAGGCCTTCGGGCGTTCATATCGACGATCCGAACCGTTCATATTGATCTACACATCTAAATTAGTATAAATATATAAAATCAAATCATTTGAAATTCATTTTCCCATCTATCATGTGACTATAAAAAACAATGATTTTCAGCTATGCAATTTTGTAACACTTCAATGGATGGATAAATGAATTTTTCCATACAAAGTGAGCTATCAAAATAAGAACTGTTAGATTATAGGTTTGTTAAAAAACATCTTGGTTCATATTCGTTGTTAAGATTCTCTACTGTAACTTGCAAATAAGTCATTTAATCAAACTTATAATCTAAATATTTTTGTTTTGACACCTCGTTATGTATGAGAAAATTTTTTCACACAAATATAATGCTCACTTTTTTCATATATATATATATATATATATATATATATATATATATATAATAATAATAATAATAATAATAATAATAATAATAATAATAATAATAAAAACACAGAAAGCTATCAAGTGGCTCTCCTTCAATCCCTCCAAAATAAAAGGTCCAGATCTAATCTCACAAAACACATTTTCCTTCTAAAAAATTTTTCCCCAAAACTCAAATTCAAATCCCCCCAAAATTATTATTATTATTTAATTATTATTTTCTCTCTCTCTCTCCAATTCCCCCCCACCCCCCTCTAAAACAACTCCTTTATTTATTTAATTATATATATATATATATATATATACACTAGATTTTTCCGTTGGCACGTGCCTACGGCACGTATTCGAAACGATACAAAACACGAAAAACCCTGTAAAACTGTAAAACAACAATTATGTAACTCAAGTTTGAATAATATGACAATAATTAGTTGTAAATAAAAGTACATGTTTCCATTAGTATATGTTGAAAAATAATTATAAATGAGGGTGTAAAGTCTAACTTCTTAAAACTTTATGTGTGGAAGATGATGAAATTTAACAGTTAAAGAGATATATTTGCTATTTTCAATATAACATGTGCAATAAAAATAAATAAAAATTCTGAAAATTTACAAACCTGAAATATTAAAATCAAAATTTCTAAGTAAATAAAGAAAGAATGGGAGAGAGAGATAGGGAGAGAGAGAGAGAGAAATTGAAAAGGTGAAGAGAGAAGAGAGAGAGAGTAATAAAGTAATGAGTTTTTTTAGTTTTGGGGGGGAAATTTTGGTTTTGGGGTTTGAAATTTTGAGAGGAAAAATGTGTTTTGTGAGGTTAGATCTGGACCTTTGATTTTAGAGGGGATTGAAGGAGAGCCACTTGATAGCTTTCTTTGTATTTTATTATATAGATATATATATATATATATACACATGGACTTTTATTTACAACTAATTATTGTCAAATTATTCAAACTTGAACTACATAATTGTTGATTTACTGTTTACAAGGCTTTTCATATGCTGTATCGTTCTGAAAACGTGTCGTAGGCATGTGCCTACGGACAAATCTAGTATATATATAAATCACACACGAAAATCATAACTTCTTTAACTAATGCATTTTATTTTCTGCTTCCCAACACTAGATGAATTTAAAAGAAATAAACGGATTGAGCAAAAGATAAAGAGTGGTAGAAACTTTCTACATGATTATTCAACCCCACAAAAAAAACCAAAAAAACAAAAAAAACAAAAAAACAAAAAAACAAAAAAAAATTTCTGACATGTCCAATAATCCCTTTCCAATTCATATTTCTTAAAGGTGACACATACTAATAAGTGTTTTTTAAAACTTGGACAAAGATGAATCACAAATCAATCAAAATTCATTTGATTTTTTAATGATCTAGAGAAATGTCATGCCATCATGGTATCTAGATAGTTTACTATTTCAAGGCAGTTTTAACAATAAAATTAGTTAATTATCATTTTACAAAGGTGATTAGTATCAGCATGTTTATGTTGACTTTACCCAAAATAGATCTGATATTTTTTTATTTGTGAAAATGGAATGATTAATATTATATTAGTGACGCATGTGGTATGAGTTTGACCTCAGTGAGTACAAAAACATACATAACCTTTTTAACTTTAGAATCCACTATTAGTTTAGACGTGCGATGCACGTTTTAATAAATATAGTTTTTTAAAATAAAATTTTAGACGTAGTCTTGATTTGAACCTAGGATCTCCTTGATAATAGTTATGCACGTGCGTTACACGGGTTGGTAGAATGACAAAATATTTACAAATGACACTAAGGCCTTCTCCTATTATAATATTAGAGATATGTAATTGAGAGCAATACCACAAAAAACATCTCAATCTAACAAAAACTAAGCACTCAAATATTTATCAGATTCAACTAAACCGAAATTATCACAGCTGGTATCACATATCACTTCCCGTTCCAATGACCTCCCTTCTCCAGGACCGGCCCTGAGTTGCTGTCGGGCCCTTGGCGAAAGCCTCCAATAATTATTTTTGGGCCCCTAATAACAATATAATCTTTTTACGCGCAAAATATGTGCCTATATTTACAAAGGGATAAAAAATTTGAGGCGCCTAAAACTGTAAAAAAATTCGGGGGCCTGAGACGGCCGCCTCACCTGCCTCAAGGTGGGGGGCGGTCCTGCCCTTCTCATCCAGAATATGTATGGAATATCTCCCTAGTTTATGTGATTCAATTTTGTTCCCGTTTTATGGAGTTATATGAGCATCCACAATGGTTTGCTATAATATATAGCACAATGAGAAATAGAAAATAGCAAAAGAGACATTCGCTACACTGGTTCGTTTCTCAAATTTGAGAAAGAATTTTTTTTTAATCGGACGGAACATGTTGTTCCGTCTGAAAGGTATATTTGTAATTTGTAATTTGTAATTTGTAATAAAATTAAATTAGTGTTAGTTATTAAATAATAATTAGTTAATTAATTATTGATTAAACTAATACTAAATATTTATTAAATACTACCTAAAATGAGATTAGTGTGTTAATTAATGGGTTAAAGTTGTTGAAAGCGACACCTTGAATCTCAAACGGGACATGTTGTCCAGTTTGTCGATTTTTTGAGCTCGAATGGGACAACATGTCCCGTCCGATACTGTTGCTGGTGATTTTTGGTGTGGGAACAAACAGAGAAATTTGTGGATTCTTGAAAGAAACAAGTAAGCAAAGCTGTTGACTTTCACCGGCGTTTTGATTGGTTTCTCACTCGCTGCCATGAACCTACAAAAAGTTCGATACACTGGGATGGATCCCGGCGACAAACCCTCCAACGCTCTTGTCAGTATTCTGAAAGATTATGAAAGAGCTTTAGGTAGAAAAAAATTGATTACCTTGTTACGATGGGGGAGAGGGGTATTTATAGTCGCCTTAGGAACCAATTTCGAGATAAGGATAAATCTCTACTTCCCGATGTTTATGGATAAGAGAGTTTGACTCATTTCGTGATAAGAGGGTTATTTAAATAGTCTCTTAGGGATAACCACGAATTGGAATTACTCTTTATCCACCTGGGTTGGTTTGTAACGGGTTGCTACCCATACCCAATAGGACAGATCCATTTTTGGGTTATTGGGCTTTGAAGAAAGACCAAGTTTCCAATTCGGACCCGTTTATAAGTGAAATTACTATCTTACCCCTAAGAGCTTTAGGATCCATATCCGATTTGAATGGTCCCAATTTGATCCTATTTTTAGCCAAATCACGAGCCCCCCACTCCCGAAGACTGAGTTTAACAACCTTTGGGGAGTAGTTTTACTGTTCTAATGGCGTACAGGATTTTATCGGAGTTCTCGGGAGAGTCTGGATCTTGCTCGAGGTGTAACGGTGCTTTTCGGAGCTTGTAAAATGCCCAAAATTATTCTCAGATTTTTCTGGATTTTTTTGCGATTTTTTCTAATTTTTAAATTATTTTCGAATTAGTTATTCAATTTTGCGAATCAACAACCCATCTTCAAAAAGTATTAATTAATCATTCTAATTAATAATTATTCACCTTGGACTTCAAAAATATTTTCCTAAATTTATAATTATTTTTAAGAATTTTAAATTAATTTTTCTTGAATTTTTAATTATTTTTCCCAATTTTTAGATAATTAACGATAATTAATAATTTAAATAAAAGAATTAATTAGGGAATATCAACGTGGCGCGATTTGGAGCATTGATCACATCGTTGGCATGAATTTCGGAGTGATCTGATGGTGAATCTATCGCTTGGAGACGTGGCACAATCTAGACGCTCCGATCGTGAGCGCACATCGGGAGGGGGCCATTTTCCCCTCTTTCACTCTCAGAGCCACATTCGCTCGGGATTTGGCTCCAAGGGACGTGGCTCTATCTGAGCTGTTGGATCTAGATCGAGCATGTTTTTCGAGGCGACGTATTCCCCATTTCCACGCTCGGAGCCACGTTTGCTCGGAGTTAGGCTCCGAGGGACGTGGCTCGATCTGAACCATTGGATCGAGCGCGTTTATCGAAGGAGTGTTTTATTCCCCACTGTCATGCTCGAAGCCACGTTTGCTCGGAGTTTGGCTCCGATCGATGTGGTTCAATCTGAGCCATTGGATCGAGCGCGTTTATCGAAGGAGTGTTTTTTTTTCCACTTTTACGCTCTGAGCCACGTTTGCTCGGAGTTTGGTTCCGAGGGACGTGTCTCAATCTGAGCCATTGGATCGACCGCGTTTATCGAGGGAGTGTTTTCCCCCCACTTTCACGCTCGGAGCCACGTTTGCTCAAAGTTTGGCTCCGAGGGACGTGGCTCAATCTGAGCCATTGGATCGAGCGCGTTTATCAAGGGAGTGTTTTTTTCCCACTTTCACGCTCGGAGCCACGTTTGCTCGGACTTTGGCTCCGTGGGACGTGGCTCCATCTGAGCCATTGGATCGAGTGCGTTTATCGAGGGAGTAATTTTTCCCCACTTCACGCTCGAAGCCACGTTTGCTCGGAGTTTGGCTCCGAGGGGCGTGGCTCAATCTGAGCCATTGGATCGAGCGCGTTTATCGAGGGAGTGTTTTTCCCCATTTTCACACTTGGAGCCATGTTTGCTCAGAGTTTGGCTCCGAGGGACGTGGCCCAATTTGAGCCATTGGATCGACCGTGTTTATCGAGGAAGTGTTTTTTCCCCCACTTTCATGCTCGGAGCCACATTTGCTCAGAGTTTGGCTCCGAGGGATGTGGCTCAATCTGAGCCATTGGATCGACCGCGTTTATCGAGGGAGTGTTTTTCCCCCACTTTCATGCTCGGAGCCACGTTTGCTCGGAGTTTAGCTCCGAGGGACGTGGCTTAATCTAGGTCGTCGAATCGAGTGCGTTTATCGAGGGAGTGATTTTTTGCCACTTTCATGCTCGGAGCCACGTTTGCTTGGAGTTTGGCTCAGAGGGACGTGGCTCAATCTGGGTCGTCGAATCTTGATCAGGCGTGATTATTGAGATGATTTAGCTAGTCAGGGAATTTATGGTGCCGTTTGAAATTCAGCCTTTACGCCTTCTATCGTTTAGTATTTAGTGCTTCTTGGGCCTTTTTCTGCTTTTGGGGGCCCAAATGTCTCAGAAGCCCAAGTGGCATAGCTCAATCCCTATAAGTCTTCACCCCCCCCCCCCTCACTTTTCTCATTCTTCACGTTTTAACTCTTGAGAATTTTCTTTCACTCTTGGGTGGCTCCACTAGCAGTTGTGGCCAAACATTAAGTTTTTCGTAGAAACCGTAACTGTCACATGAAGGTAAGTATATAGTCTTTTTTATATATTTCGCGAGATGTCTAGGGTTTCTTCGGGGAGTGAGACCTGCACCTCGGACCACGAAGGGGATCAGCCGTTAATGATAGCACCGAAGGTAGACAAGGGAAATGGGGTGGCAGTAGCAGTAAACTTTGTAACGATCGTGGTGAAGGAGAGACGATCAGGGGCGTTGGGTAGGCTCTCGGGCCCTTTATCAAATATTGGTAGGTTCGAGAGTACTCTGACGATCTCCTTGTAAAGGTAGTGTACGGGAGGTTAGCTTCGTATGACGAGAGCAAGTCAATGGAACACTCCGAAGTCGACGACATCCCTTCTATGTTGATGGAGAAGGATTTAGTGTGGATTCGGAGTAGTTTCATGATACCGAAGGATTTTAACCTTCTTCTCCCGGGTCCTGGTGTTCGAGCCTGCACACCGAGCTCCCCTGATATGTGCACCTTCCCCTTCGATGCCTTCTACGACAGTCACCGCCTGCCTCTTTCCTCATTCGTAGCCATAGTGCTGCAGTGGTACAGCCTGAGCCCTGTTCAGTATATGCTGAATATGTGGAGGCACGTGAACGGCTTCGTGCTCCAATGCCGAGTGATAGGGGTCGCACCTCAGTTCACCGTTCCGCAAAGGCTCTACCGTATTCATCGGAAGAACAAGGTGGAGTACCGGTACTATTTATCGCCGCGCCGCGGTGTGAAGCTGATAGACAACCCCGACTCTATTAAATTCTGGAAGGAGAAGTACTTCTTAATCCGATGTCCTGAGACATGGAATATTCCCATAAGGTGGAGGGAGGAGGTGCCGAAATGGGCAAAGGCCGAGCTGGCGTTGACACCGGAGGAGGATGAGCTCGTGTCTAAACTCCTTGCTCGTGAGCCCCTTGGTTGGAAGGAGTTAACCGAAGAGGTCCTCTTCGGTGAGGGTCTTAGTTCGATCGACACTAGTACGCTTCACATTTTTTCTTTGTTTTTGCTTAGTTTTTTTCTAACTCTTCCTCATGTCTATCTCCCTTTTGCAGAGACTCCGGACATGGACTTGAGGGCGATGCTTTCTAGCTGGTCGGCGGTGGCCAACAAAGCCCCCAATAGGAAGAAGAGAAAAAGGATGACCTCAGGGCCGCCGTCCGTCAAGGTCGTGAAGGCCTCGGTGTTGGGCACCCCAGTGGTCAATATGGAATCCGAACCACCTACCCCGTCTACCTCGTTAGCCCGGGCTGCCGAAGGAACTTCTATCAAGCACGTGTTAATGCTCGAAGCCCCCCCCCCCTTCTCTAACAGCAGCCGCAGAGACAATTTTTACCGAAGAGCACAAGAAGCTCTTCATCCCTGACTAGCATGTGATAAGGCACGACAATTTTCTTGGGGACGCTGTGAGCTGCATGCAAGCGGTTCGGCACCTATCGACCCTGAAGGATCCCGCTGCACTGAAGGTAGGGACGGTCGGTGATGATGCCCTAGAGATCGCTAAGGCGACCATGACAGTGAGTTGATTCTTCCTCTCTTCTTCTTCTTAGATGACTCCCGTGTCTAAACTTCTTTCTTATTTCTGTCGATGCAGATCACTTGCCACTTCCACCATATGATGGAGCAGTTTGCCGAACAAGAAAAAGAGCTTAAGGCGGCAAGCGATAGAGATAGGTCGGAGCATGCCAAAGTCGTGAAAATGTACGAGGCAGAGAAGTGGTTGTCTGAGTCTCAAGCGGCTCAGATCCATCTCCTCAAGGCTGCCTTAGCAGCGACGAACAAACAGACCTCCTTAGAGAAAGAGAGGGCGGATAGAAAGGCGGACAAAGTCGTCAAAGAGAAGGAGATGGCCGCAATGGCCATCGAAGACACGGCGAAGGAGAGGGAGGCCGCAGTTGAAGCAACTACGAAGTCGATTAGAGACGAAGAGAAGCTACACATACGCACGAACATGGAGCATTCCTATGCCCGGGCGCTGAAGCACGTGGAGGCGTGTGTCCCAAGTTTCGACAGCTCGGGGTATTGCCTCTACGATCTCCTTGAAGGCGAGACCGCTCCGGCGACCGAGGGGATCATCGAAGTATAGGAAGAAGGAGAAGAAGAGGTCGAGGGGGAGGATGTCGCTGAGGAACCCTACGCAACCGAGGAGGACGGGCGCGGGGTCACAGCGCATGTGGAGGCGCCTACCAAGGTGGTCCCCTGATCCCTAAACGTCTTGCGTCCATGTTTTTTTTTCTTTTAGTCGCTCTTCATTTTGGATGCCTAATAGCGGACTGGCCACCGCTTCTTGTACCCCTTTCCCTTGATTAAATTAAATGAAAATTTTCCTTTTGAACAAGTATTGTGAAGTCTCGAAGTAGTTGTAGGCTTGTTTGTTTTCGGATCGCTTCGTAGTAGCTCCGTTTAGCCATAGCACCATCATGTGGCTTCTCAATCTTAGTAATTTACACATTTTCTTTTGGTCGACTTCCCAGGATAGCGAGGTGCCACGTCTTTGCTTTGAGCTAGGTGCGTTCAAGTTGGGGCTAGCTCGGTCTCAAGAGTTGCTTTATAGAACCGAGCAGGAGGCGGGTCATTTAAGAGTGAATCTAGCCCGTCAAGACATCGAGATAAGGTGCCTTGAGGAGAGGTTCCGAGAAGTGCCACCCGAAGGCAAGGAGTCCTGCCCCTCAATGGCCGTTAGCCAAGGTTTAAGACTTAAATTTCTTCGTCACTCCTTATTTCAGGCAAGATCCGAGATAGACGAATTAAAGAACATGGTGCTTGAGAAGAGTCTGGAATCGCCCTTCTTCGAAGGGCTATCTCTGAGGTCTCTCGAGGGAGTGGTTCGGGACGGTTGCCTCGCTTGAAGATCAAAGTGATGGATGACTCTCTGAAAGAACGTGTCGTCGAGGTAGAGACGGATAACCTTCATCTGCGACGACTTTCTGAGGGGAGAAACGTCAGAAGTACTTCCTGCCTTCAGGGTGAGTATGCTCAAGGTCAGTCGTTCCACGAGTTAGCACTTTGCTCTCCTCCTATTTTGCGGAATCTAGGTGATGCTCAAAGTGGAGTGGCCTGCTCGTCGAGCAGGGCATCAGTCGGGGCGACTGTTAAGCCCTTGGGTGTCGACGACGTGACTAGGCTCGCTGGCTTACAAACCTCCGTGGAGACGAGGCGAGATCAGCACCACGCTTGCCGGCCGTGTGTGTCGCTCAATAGGAGCGTCCCCCTTCCTAGAAGAAGTTAGGGCTAGAATAAGGGTTGTACTTCCAATTTTGTAAACTTTTTGGCTTGTATGACCTTTAGGTCCTGAATAAGACTTGTATTTCCGATCTTGATGGAATAATATCGCATTTTTCGATCTGATAACGAGCCTCTTCGAAGATTTTGTGTTTTGCTAACTTTCGCAAGAGAATTTAAACAGTTGTGGGAGCAATTCCGAATGGTGAGCTATTTTGTACTCGCTCGTTCGCAAGTAGCTAAAGTAACATCGAGCCAAGTGTTGGACTCCGAACTTGTTGTTAGAAGAGTTTCAACAGTTGTAGGAGTAATTCCGAATGGTGAGCTACTTTGTACTTGCTCGTTCGCAAGTAGCTAAATCAGCATCGAATCAAGTGTTGGACTCCGAACTTGACATTAGAAGAGTTTCAATATTTGTAGGAGCAATTCCAAATGGTGAGCTACTTTGTACTCGCCGTTTGCAAGTAGCTAAAGTGGCATCGAACCAAGTGTTGGACTCCAAACTTGTCATTAGAAGAGTTTCAACAGTTGGGGAGCAATTCCGAATGGTGAGCTACTTTGTACTTGCTCATTTGCAAGTAGCTAAAGCGGCATCGAACCAAGTGTTGAACTCCGAACTTATTTTTTAGAGAGTTTTTTGTACGCTCCAAGGTAAGACAACCAGAACATTTAGAATAGAGAATTCCCAGGAAGTAAATTGCTTTTATTAAATACAACTAAACGGTTGCTTCTGAGTTGCAAGCCATTGTTACACTTAATAAAGATTGGCTGAATAAAAAAGAAACAAGTTTTAAAATGCTTTAAGAATGCTCTAGGGGTTGAAGTTTCTTGGAGCGGTGTTCAAACATCCTCTTGGTACTTCAACAAGTGCTCTGCGTTCCATATCCTCGGCACTCTCTTGCCCCTCGGGTCTTCAAGTTGATAAGCACCAGGGCGGACAACTTTGGAGATCCTATATGGTCATTCCCAATTAAGTGCCAACTTGCCTTTCTTGTTGGGAAAAGAAATTGATAGCTTTCTGAGCACCAGATCTCCTTCTTTGAGATTAGTAGTGTAATACCCTGATTTTTCAATTAATGAAAAATTATTTATTTTGCACGTGTTGTGCACGTGCAATATTTTGTTTGAATTATTTTATCATAATGTGTATAATTATTTAATATATTTTTCTCAAATTATTTTAATACAAAAGCCTTTTCTTTAAAAGCCCAAAAGTATTTTATTTTTATTTTTTTTTTTATAAACTAGTTTTGGCCCAAAGAAAGCCCATGAATTAAGTTATTTTAATTAAACTTGTCATGTAGAAGACTTTTTTTAACAAATATATTTTTATACAATTTTAGAATATACAAATTTGGCCTAGTTGCATGCACATGCACTACACGTACACGTGCATTGCACACTTCATGCTTGGGGCCGGGTAGCATTCTTTTGGAGGGAAATTTGGATTTTTGGGTGTGGAGAACATGGGGGTAGTTTCAAGGAGGTGGGTAGTTTTTTCTAACTCCTACTTTGATCTAAGCCTTTCATTTTAACACCACCAAGACAATCTTGGCCCTCCATTTCACTCATCTTTGAGTATAAATACCCCCCTCTCATGGCTAATTTTTCATATGCAAAGTATAATTTCTAAAGCTATAGTATTATAATTGTGTGAGTTATAAAAGATAAGAGAGTGTGTGGTTTCTTGTGGTTGCTTGGAGTGGCCGGCATCAAGGATTGGGAAGCATTCGGCTTGGGAAGCATTCGGCTAGGACTTGGAAGCTTGGAGTGGTGCACTCTTTTGGCTAGGAGGAGGTGTTCTTATCTACTAGGACTTGTTGCCTTTTGTGTTTCTCTCCATTAAGGTGGGTAAAATATTTCATATTTCTAATGTAGGATCCATGCTAGTTTTATTGTCAACACTATACATGGAAAATACTAATAAGAGTCCACTCTAATTAAAAAGTTAGTATATGAATGGATTGGAATGATGTGATTAATTTTGTATGTGAAATTCTAGCATGAAATTAAACTATATGTAGCACTTTCCATGATTGTTAGTTTAACTGAATAATGATGCAATATGGCTAGTATGATGTGTGAAAATCTCCATTAATTGCTTGTAAATTGTATGGTTGAAACATGACAATTGATTAAGATGATGACACTATGAAATTTGAATAGAAAGTATATTGAATGCTTGAGTTATGAGTATGTTAAATTCATGAGTAGAAGTGGCATAAATGAACCAATTAAATTACTTGTTGTCATCAAAATAGAAATACCCAAAACTTAGTAATTTTGAGTTTGATCTATTCATATGCTACATGAATCCTTTTGCTAATATGAGTATGGGAAAATCCAAAGATGTATGTGGTGTGAATATAGATTAATAAACAGTAAATTATCATAGGAAACTTGGGAATAAAAGAGATTAGAAGACCAATTGATTTCTTTTCAATGTCGAAAATAAAAGATATGGTAGTTTTAATGAACAAATTATTAGTTTGGGTGGAAAAATTATGTTTTTAGTACAAAAAAATTATTTTATACTTACTGTTATGAAGATCAGTCAAGGGAGATTAAATCTGGAATTTTTCAGTGGTTTGTATAAAGGCAATATGAACTAAATTGATTTGAACATCGAGTTGTTTTCTAAAACAGTGCGAATATGAAACATATAGACTTTAACTCAGTACTGTGACAACCTGAGCCAGTGGCTCAGGCGGTCTTCGACTGCGTTCGGTTTCCCTGAGCGGCGCGGTTCGAAACCCGGCCTTCACCATCTTTTTACCCAAACTGTGTATATATGTATATAGGACTGCGAACTGATAGCACATACACCTATTTCGCCCTCTTCTAATCGCTAGCACATGTTGGCCTGTTGGCGGGTGCTCTGGGCTCCTTCTCTACCGTGCTGGGTTCGAATCCTCCCTTTAGCACTTTATAAAAATATTTTTTTGTGAGATTGTGATGTCCAAAAAATGTGAGAAAAATATGGTAATTTTCATAAAAATACAAGGAATTTTATGGGATTGGTTTGGGTATTATTTGAAGAAAATATAATGTAGTTTGTGAACAAATAGTATAATTGAAGCTATGGTTCTAAGACCCATACTTATGGAAATTTTCAGTTTGTAAAGATATATTGAAATGGATTTATTAGAAAGTAATTGACAAAAAGAATTTTGTGGTGTGACATGATGTTATTAATTCTCACTCGAGGATATTGTGTAAAATGTGAAGTATGAGTGTTTAATTATGAAGTGCATGAGTCCATTGTATAATATTGGAATTTAGAAGTCATGTTGATGAAATTGTTGGCCATGAATATGAATTTTTATGAGTTATAAGTATTTACTATGGACTTGTGAACAAAGTATAATCATGAATAAGAAAGAATATGAAAATGTGACATGGAAGTTGTCATGAGTTAAAGATTGTGAAATGAAATTTGAAATAGAGTAGCTAAGTCTCCCCGGCACCGAGAAATGAAATAAAATGAAATTAGACCAAGGTTGGTCGTGATGAAATGAATGAATAAGTCCGGTTGATGGAGAGGCTAACTCTAGAGATTAATTTTGTTCATGATTTTTAATAAAACTAAGGACTAGTGCATAGTGAAGACGTGATGAAAGTAAGAGAAAAACACTGAGTATGAGGGCCCTGGGTAGCGGCGAGAGCATATCCCAGGAATTCCCATGACGAGTCTGGGTGAGGATACTGTTCCAGAGTACCGTCCCAGTGGCGACGCTCGTGGGATGTTTGAAGACTACGGGTGGTGTCATGTTTATGGTGAGAGCGTATCCCAGGAATTCCCATGATGCGTCTGGGTGAGGATACTACTCCAGAGTGCCTAAACATGAGTTCGTAGGTCAGATAACATCTAGGATACTTACCGTAATTACAGTAGTAGATTAGATCATAACGGGGGATTGAACCCTACAAAGATGAAGAACGAATAAGGGCTTGCCCTCGGACCTATGTAGTATGGGATGCATAGAATCCGAACAAGTGTGCATTAGTGTCATGTAACATAATTAACTGCATTAAGGACTAAGCGCACAATCACAACACGACATCAATAGGGTAGTCCCTTTAGTTTAAAATGTGACAAGTTTGTGGTTGCTAAATATGAAATGTTAAGTTATACTATTTCCGGCATAGAGAGGATGGCCGTGTATAATGATCGTCGGTTGAATAAACTGACGTACCCACAGTCTGACATGCAGGTAAATGTTATGCTAAAGATTAAAGAAGATTTGGATGCTTAAAGATTATATCAAGCTGTTGTACTTGTATTTAATTGTTGTATTTTACTTCCGCTGTGCAAAAGAAAGATGTAATTATGATGTAATCTCTGATGTATGATGAAAAGTTTTAATTTCCCTGTAAAAGTGTACTAAGAAAGTGAAAAGATCCTGTAGAACATCTCGAATTCAGTGTAATTGGGATTCGGGGCGTTACAAGTAGGGCGGACTCTCTTGTTGTAGGACTGCTCAATCCTACGTCGATAGATTTCTTGTCGGATGGAGGATCTCTCTCGGATCTCATCGATTAGGTCCAAGTTACCGCAAAGCTCGTTCGCGTTTTGCTATTCGCTGTAGGCAATCAAGCGAGGGGAAGGTAGACCGACTTCTAGTGGGTTGACGGCTTCGGAGCCGTAAGTGAGGTTGAAGGGAGATTCTCCTGTGGGGGTCCTCTTAGTAGTGAGATAGCTCCAGAGGGCATTGGGGAGCTGCTCTACCCATAAACCCCTTAACAGACTTGTCCAGTCTCTTTTTCAGGCCGGAGAGAATTTGCCGATTGGCGTTCTCTGCCTGACCATTGGACTGTGGGTGGGAGATCAAGGAGAATCGTTGCTGGATACCCAGGTACGCGCAAAAAGTGTGAAAGGTTGCCCCGTGAACTGTTTTCCATTGTCCGTTACTAAGATGCGAGGCACACCGAACCTGCAGATAATGTTTTTCCAAAAGAAACGCTGAACTCTATTCTCTGTGAACGTCGCTAGGAGCTCAACTTCGATCCATTTAGAGAAATAGTCGATTGCCACAACAAGGAACTTTAGCTGGCCCGGTGATGGAGGGAAAGGCCCGAGCAGGTCCATTCCCCACATTGCAAAAGTGGTTGGACTGGATAAAGAGGAAAGCTGGACTTGAGATAAGCGACAGATTGTTGAGAATTTTTGACAGGGTCCGCATTGGCAAATATGTTATTGGGCATCGCAAAGGAGAGTGGGCCAGAAGTATCCATAATTTAAGATTTTACGGGCGAGGGACCTTGCTCCCAAGTGAGCACCACACATCCCTTCATGGACCTCCTTCAAAATATACTAGGCTTCCTCTGGGGAGGGACATCTCAAGTAGGTTCTGCCGTCTACTTGCGTCTAGTAGCATTTGTACATGACCCCCTCGATGAATGTGTACCGCTCGGCTCTGGTTCGGAACTTTCGAGCTTCTTTAGGGTCTAAAGGCAGAATCCCATATTTGAGAAACTCGAGCAGGGGCCTCATCCAATTCTTCCCGAGTTCTAGGGGAGCATCTCCATTGACACTAGGTCTTCCTCCTCGATGCTGGGTCTCAAGAGAACTTCTATTAAGATGGTTTGTTCGAGCCCCTGGAGGGAAGAGGAAGCTAGAGTTGAGAGGGCATCTGCTTGTGCATTCTCTTCTCGGGGGATTCGCTAGAGTTGTGCATCCTCGAAGGAGACCATCAGTTCTTTGACTTTGGCCAAGTACTTGGCCATGCGACCGTCTCGCGCTTCGTAATCTCCTGATACCTGGTTCACCACCAGCTGCGAGTCACTGAATATCTTGACGCACTTGGCCCTGACCTTGCGAGCCATACACAGGCCAGCTATAAGGGCTTCGTATTCAGCCTCGTTGTTGGATGCCCGAAAGTTGATACAGAGTGAGTATTGGAAGATAAAATCATCGTGGCCGGTCAGGATGACCCCAGCTCCGCTCCCATCGGTGCACAAGGACCCATCAACATACACTGTCCAGAACGGGGTTCCTCTATCGCTTTGCTGGCGTCGGGAATTGTGCTCTCTACTATGAACTCCGCTAAGGCTTGGGCCTTGATGGCGGTTCAGGGGTGGTAGCTGATATCATGTTGGCTCAGCTAGATGGACCATTTCATAAGGTGTGTAACTCCCCGAATTCAAAATAAGACTGAATTCGAGATTCCATAGGATCTTTACACTTCACTTCGTACAATTTTACAAGAAATTTTAACATTTTTCATCATACATTAGAGTTCTTTACATTATTTACACAGCGGAAGAATAAAGATGAAATACAACAATGAAAATAATGTACTTGTACATCTTTAACAAGTAATAAATCAGCTGCATTGGAATCAACTTTACTTCTTCATAAAAAATCCAGTTCTTGCATAATAAGCTGTGGGCACGTTAGTTACTTACAACTGAAGAAAATGTTATAGTCGGCCATCTCTATGTCGTACATATAACGATCTCAATACTTTAACAAACCACAATTTTAAAGTGTCAAATGTGACTACACTAAACATGTAAGTATATGTGATGCCTTAATGCCTAATACAGATATTTTATACTAAGATGACACCAATGCATACTTATTCGGATTCTAATCCCATACTACATAGGTCCGAGGGCAAGCACCTACGTACTCCACAATAAAGGGTTCGATCCCTCGCCATGACAAACTACACAGTAATAAAACAAAGTTGAGACGTTCCACGAGTATGGATCCCAGTCCCGGAGAACCGCCACAGCAAATCCCCCGCTCGACTGTTATACAGACTCCTCGTCGTGCGAACCTCCTAAAGTGCCTCTCTAGCCCCGGTATACGTATATACTTTGGAGTATGGCAAACTATCTGCCCGACTACGCATAAACCTGGATTTAATTAAAGCTCGTCTCCCACGAGACAACCACAGTCCCGGAATCCTCCGCCCGACTGGGTCTATAGTCCCGGTGAACCACCGCAGCAAATCCACCGCCCGACTATATAGAATGCCCCACTTACGTTTGCCTAGGTTTTACTACATCTTCTCTTAAGTGCCTAGTTCTTAAGTTTAAGACATGAATAAATTCCCATACCTAGAGTTAGTTTTACCCCCTACTGGACTTAATCACGAATACCGAGATTGCTCCATGGAAAATCTCAAAAATATAACTCAATTCTTTTTATTTCAACAATGCCGGTACCCGAGGTCATACTAACTCTAAATCACAACCTTTCATATACAAGAATCCATGAGTATACATACCCTTTAATAATCATTTCTTAATTCATTGTATTCTTATCTTCAATTTATTCACAAGGTAATCAATGACACAATTCATGATCCATTTATTCATTCATAATCTTTAGATACAATAATTCTTTTCATGAACATAAATTTATCACTTGAAATCTTATTAGCGAGTTAAGCTCAAATAGCAATTCATATTTCAACCCACATCAAATATTTCTTAAATCAAATAAGTGTATAATCTCATCAAGAGAAATCAATTCACAAGAATATTACTTTAAGTCTCATTAGTAAATTAAGTTCATATAAAAAATTTCACATCATGTATTCTTACCCAACCAAAATAATTAATAAATCTCACTTAGGAGAAAAGTCAATTGCATTGTCGAAATTTTAACCTTCTCATAATAAAAAAAATTTCAAGTCAGAGAACTTGAATACTCAACCCAAGTTAGAGACACAATTACTCAACTCAAGTCAGAGAACACAACTCTCAAATATTTTGTTTTAAGACCCCCAAGTTAGAGAACATAATACTCAAACCCAAGTCAGAGAAGCCAACTCTAAAAAAAATTGTTTTAAGACCCCAAAGTCAGAGAACACACATACTCAACCCGGGTCAGAGAAGCCAAACTCAAAAAAATGTTTTTAGTCCCAAAGTCAGAGAACATAATACTCAAACCCAAGTCAGAGAACACACATACTCAACCCGGGTCATAGAAGCCAAACTCAAAAAAATGTTTTTAGACCCAAAGTTAGAGAACATAATACTCAAACCCAAGTCAGAGAAGCCAACTCTAAAAAAAAATTGTTTTAAGACCCCAAAGTCAGAGAAGCCAAACTCAAAAATGTTTTTAGACCTAAAGTCAGAGAACATAATACTCAAACCCAAAGACAGAGAAGCCAAGGGCTCGAACCCAGAACCAGTACAAAAACCACCCAACTCCCAAGCCGCAGGGCCGAGAGTGCCCACAGTAGAGATATCAAAAGAGAGTTTTATATGCTCACCTCTCATCTAATACCCTCTGTTAAAATCTTACCCTTTCGGGAAAAAAAATTTCACAATTCAAAATAGACGAACTCATGCACTCCAAAAATTATATGGTAACAGTGAAATAAATTCTAGTGCAATAATAGCCATTTTCACCTTCAAAAGAAGGCACCAGCGCTTGAGTACTGACCCCTCCGGGGGTCCCGGGTTCACACAATTGAAATTTTTCACCGTGTGAAGAGTAACCCAATTTTCGCTAAATCTTGCAAAATGTAAATTTTCTCAATAAATATATGTTTTTCACGTCAAATAACAATACGAGAATTTTTCTCATGATGAATAAGTTCATAAAATTTCTACTATTCAAGAGTGAAACACAAGTCAACAATTCATATGCCAAAATAACATAATTTTTAATTCTTTCAATTCCATCTAAATCAACAAGCATTCTATATAAATTTTAGAGTATTTACTAGCATACACATCACAAATCATGAGAGCAATTAAACAATTCTACATTAGCAATTTAAATTTTACGGTATCTACACATGCAAGTGCTCAATATATTAGAAAGTATAAAGGATCACCCACCTCTTGTGAAGAATGAACAACCAAGATGAAGAGACAACTTCTAGCTCCTAGCTCATTCTCCTCCTAGCAAGATCAACGCACAAGAATACTATCTTTTTCTCTCTTTCTTTTTCCTCTCTCTATTTTTGTTGTTGTTTATTTTAAGTGTGAAATGAGAAGAAAGCAACAAGGTATTATAGGACAAGGTGAGGGTTTAAAGTGCAAATTTATCCACCTAATAAATTACTCAACTTAATTCTTCATCTCTTCATTTTCTTAACTCCCATAACTCCCAACTCTTCACATCCAAACCCCCAACTCCTTTCTATTCCACTCCCAAAACCGGCCATATCCAACTTCTCATCTTTAACCGGTCTCATCCTCTCTCCCCGAGAGCTTCTCCCACGTGAGTATTAGCAACAGCACTAGTGCTGTTACTCTCAACCGAAGGTGGGCCCCAGCTCTGTGAAGCCACGTCACCCCTAGGTGACGCCAACATCCAAGTGAAAGCTCAACAGCACGTTTTGCTTGCTGGGTACTCTTCCTTCCACCGTGGGCCCCCCTTACTATTCAATATCCATTATTTACAAAGTGCCATCATTCATATATATCATTTATCTATATATATACTATCTGTATATATACTGTATATTATTATTTTAGAATGTAAGTAAACATAGTTTAATTAAAATTTATAATGTATCATGCACACATAAAATAAATACACATACTCCAAAATTTTATTTTGAAAACGAATACGCTCAAATACGCGCACCAAAACACGTGCATCGCACGTGAAATACCGAAATACGAAAATTGATTTTATCAACGGAAAAAATATTAAAGATAATAAAAATACAATATAAAAAAATATATTTATAAATTTTATCTATTCTATGACGTAATCGTCACGTACATGGAAAACACGTACATTACACGTGCAAAAGTATTTTAATCAAAATAGGAGAAAAATAAATTTCCAGTTTATCAAAAATGGATTTGAATGCCTAAAATAATTTAAACACATAGAAAATATTACGCGTAGCGGTGGAAACATATAATTGATACGTGTATCAAAAACACGTAAAAAGCACGTAAAATATCAAGATTGAAATATATATTCGAGTTGACTTAAAATAGGATAAAAACAATATGGAAAATGCATAAATAGTTGGCAATCAAAATACATAGTAAAAATAAGTTACAAAATACACGTACGTAACACACGAGGGCAAAATTGTCATTTCCAATTTTGCGGGGTGTTATAAGATGCCTCGAGGTCTCGGGCTTGTAGAGAAATTGTTTGAGCGGCTGGTCGGTAAGAACGACCACTGAGTGAGACTAGAAGTAGGGGCAAAGCTTTTGGGCCGCCATGACCAACGCATAGGCCATCTTTTCTAGCTTTGGATAACGGAGTTCGGCGTCCCTGAGGATCTTACTCACATAGTAGATGGGCTTCTCCGTCTTGTCTTCTTCTCTTACTAGAACAGCACTGAGGGTCTGCTCCGAAGTGGCAAGGTATATGTAGAGAACTTCTCCGGCCTTTGGCTTGATCAAGAGTGGGGGTTGACTAAGTAGGCCTTAAGCTGATCAAAGGACTCTTGCTGCTATTGCCCCCACTCAAAACCTTTCACCCCTCTGAAGGCCTTGAAAAATGGGAGACATTTTTCTCCGGGCTAGGAGAGAAAACGGCCTATGGCCGCGAGGCATCCAGTGAGTCTCTGCACGTCTTTAACATTGGAGGGGGGAACCATATTGAGTATGGCCTGAATCTTCTCGGGGTTGGCTTCTATGCCTCTTTGGCTGACCATGAACCCAAGGAATTTGCCGGATGAGATGCCGAAGGCACACTTGTTCATGTTCAGTCTCATATCGTATCTCCTCAACACATTAAAGGCCTCTTGAAGATCAGAAACATGAACCGATTTGCTGACGCTCTTACCAACATGTCATCTACGTAGATTTCCATGTTCCGACCGATCTATTCCTTGAAGACCTTGTTAACAAGGCACTGATAGGTGGCATCGACGTTCTTGAGCCCGAAGGGCATGACCTAGTAGCAATATAGACCCTGTTCAGTGACGAAAAAGGTCTTCGAAATATCTGGTGGGAACATCCTGATCTGGTTGTACCCGGAAAATGCATCCTGAAACTTAAGAGTTTGTGGCCTGAGGTTGCATCAATCAAGGCATCAATGCTCGTGAGCGAGAATGAGTCTTTGGGGCAGACTTTGTTTAGATTCGTGAATTCAATGCAGATCCTCCAGCTTCTGTTGGCTTTCTTGACCATCACGACATTGGACAACCATTCGGGACAGTTGACCTCCTGTATGAACCGAGCCTTCAAGAGTTTCTCAACCTCTTCTTTAATGGCCTGCTGGCGCTCGGGGACGAATTTAGGTCACTTTTGCTGAACAGGTCTGACCCCCGAAGCAACACTAAGGTGATACATGAGGAGCTCTTTGGAGATTCCCGGCATGTCAGTCGCAGTCCAGGCAAATAGATCACGATTTCCCCTTATAAAATGGATAATGTCGGATCGGACGAGAGGGGGAAGGACTTTGCTAATCTGGAATGTCCTGGTCGGATCTCTTTTTGAGAAGGCTACCTCTTCCAGCTCATCGACCGGCTCTGATATAGGTTGGCAACTCCCTTGGGGGAGTTCAAAAGCTTCAAGGGAGAGGACCGGTCCTCCTACCGAGGTTATGTAGCATTTGCGAGCCTCCTCCTGGCTCCCTCTAACTTCTCCCATGCCTACTGTGGTGGGGAATTTCATCTTCATGTGGTAGGCCGAGGATATGTCCTGGAGAGTAGCTAGACCTGGTCGGCCTAGGATGACGTTGTAAGCGGCCTTCACATCTACCACCATGAAATCCATTGACTCAGTTCGGGTGGTTGGAGTTTTTCCAGCAGTTACATCGAGAGTTATGACACCCTCGATCTTCACTGGCAACCCTGTCAACCCATGGAGAGTGTAGCCGACGGGCTTGAATCGATCCCTGGACAGCTTAAGACCCTGGAAGGCCTTTAGAAAAAAATGTTGACCGAACTGCCATTATCGACCAGGACTAGGCGCACATCGAAGTTTGCCATATGGAGGTTTATTACCAGTGCGTCACAATGGGGCGTTCGGATGCCCTCCAAATCTCTATCTAAGAAAGTGACAAAGACCCCAAGGTCCTTGGGGGGAGGATGGTTCAGCACGGAATTTACTTTCAGGACGAAAGCTTTTCAGGAGGAGTTCGAATCTTCCCCCATTGGGCCTCCGTGTATGAGATGTAGGACGGCTTCTGCTTCGGAGTCCGGGGTCTCCGCGTGCCGTTTGGTTATCTTATTAGCCCCCCTGGGGGGCGGGGGAGGATTTTTCCTGTCCTTTCTTACGAATCGGGAAAGTTGCCCTCTCTGAATAAGGGTCTTGATCTCATCTTTTAGGGCTCGACAATCATCCGTATCGTGGCCGTGGTCCCTGTGGAAGCAGCACCATTTGTCTTTGTTCCTCTTTTTGCCTAGCGTGTTCATCTTTGGAGGCGGTGGGAGGAGACCCTCTTTCCCGGCCTCCATCAGGATGTCTGAAACACCCGTGTTGAGTGGAGTAAACTTCTCGAAGCGGGGAGGAGGACGACGCTGGTCTCCATTATCTTTCTGGAGCTTCTTAGCTCTTTCTTCTTCAACACCCTTCTGTTTGTTTCCGGAGGACGATCCTTCGAGAGTGGGGTGGGTGAGAGCCTTTCCCGATTGGATGTATTTCTCACTCCTAAGCAAGAGTTCTGAGAAATCCCGAGGAGGCTTCTTGGCAAGGGATGCTCTGAGGTTGTCGTTAGTGATGTTGGATTGGAAGGCAACGGAGGCCACGAACTGGTCTTGGGAGGCGATAGATCGGGCCTCGGCGGTAAAACGTTTAACATAGTCTCTTAGCCGCTCGCCCTTCCTTTGATGGAGCAATAGCAAAGATGTGTTCATCTTTTCAGCATGACGGCTACTCACGAAGTGAGTAAGGAAAAGCCCTTCGAACTGATCGAAGGAGAAGATGGAGGTTGGGGCTAGTCGTGAGTACCATTCTCTTGCAGACCCCTTCAGTGTGGCCGGAAAAATTTTGCAAAGAAGCACGTCTGATGCCTGGTGGATCATCATGAGAGTTTTAAAACTCTCGATGTGTTCAGCAGGGTCGGACTCCCCATTGTATGACTCAAAATGAGGGGGCTTGAAGTTCTCTAGGACTGGTGCTTCCATTATGGTTCGGGAGAACGGAGGCCTGCTGGGGAAGAAATTCTCGCACGCTGTTCCTCTTTTCTGTCAAGTCGGATGATGCGCCTCTCCATCTCGTGGAGACGGCGGTAGATCAAATCTTCCTGTCAGTTATATCTTGCTGAACCCCGGAACTCGTCCTCATGCGGAAGGGGACTGGGAGTGCGACGGAGACAGCTTGGGGCAGGTTGCGGACTGGGAGTATGGCACTGATAGCTTAGGGCAGGCTGAGGACTGGGTGCCCGCTGATCATGGTCGGGAACAACATTGAGGGCCCTCAGGACTGCTTCTTGAAATTGCTGGAGCTCCGCCCTTGTGACAGGTGCCTCCCGCTCTCGGTGGTCCTGTGGGGCGGGTCAACCAATTGGAGAACGGCTTCTCCTTTGACGATGCTGGGGTGACTGCCTTCGCCTCCTTTGAGAGTTGGATCTTCTGTGATCTGGTCTATGGGGGGATCGGGCTCTAGGGGACCGGATCACTGGACCCCTTTGATGTTCACGGCAGAGTATCCCGTCATGGGTCTGCCTCTCATCCAAGGGGATCCGAAGATCTATCCCATGTTGCCGATTGACAATAATGTGTCGGAGATCCTTCGGAGTTGGGGGACTATGAGAGGCCATGGAGTTGGACGAGGGGTTATGTATCAAAACATGGTCATGATGAGGAGGTTTCCCCTGTCGACTTCGGTGGGAGGGTGCAACGGTAGCCCCTTACGGCTCTTGAGGAGCCTGCTGGGGCTGAGGTTGCTGAAGAAGGGGTCATCCAGGTTGCAGTTGCTGGACGGGTTGAGGGAGAGACTGTCTAGGCTGCTACACTTGCTGAGCGGGTTGAGGGAGGACCTCCTGGAGTGGAGGAGGAGAAGGAGCGGGAGTGGCTCTGTGGTTAGAGACCGTTGCCTTCCCCTTCTTCGGAGGCATAGCTTGAAACAATTTTTGCTGATGAAAAGGGCTGGATTGCTTTTCGAGTTTTCCACAGACGGTGCCAATCTGTTGCTGCTGATTTTTGGTGTGAGAGCAAACAGATGAATTTGTGGATTCTTGAAAGAAACAAGTAAGCAAACATGTTGACTTTCACCGGCATTTTGATTGGTTTCTCGCCCGCTGTCGTGAACCTGCAAAAAGTTTGATACACTGGGATAGATCTCGGCGACGAACCCTTCAACGCTCATGTCAATAATCTGAAAGATTATGAAACAGCTTTAGGTAGAAAAAGATTGATTACCTTGTAGAGATGGGGGGGAAAGGGGTATTTATAGTCGCCATAAAAACCAGTTCCGAGATAAGAATAAATCTCTACTTCCCTATGTTTATGGATAAGGGAGTGACTCGTTTCGTGATAAAAGGGCTCATGTTTAAACAGTCTCTCAGGGATAACCACAAATTTGAATTACTCTTTATCCACCTGGGTTGGTTTGTAATAGGTTGCTACCCATACCCAATATGACAGATCCGTTTTTAGTTTATTGGGTTTTGAAGAAAGACTCAATTCCCAATTCGGACCCGTTTATAGGTGAAATTACCATGTTACCCCTGAGAGCTTTAGGATCCGTGCCCGATTTGAACGGTCCCGATTTAATCCTATTTTTAGCCATATCAGATACATTTCTTTATTTTTTTATTTTTTATTTTTTATTTTTTTGGACAGAACATCCTGTTTCGTCCGATACTTTAAAAAAAATATATATAAAAATTCAAAATAAAACAACTTGTTTCGTCCGATGCCTTTAAAAAAAATTATTAGGGACGGAATAACATGTTCCGTCCCCTATATTTTGAGAAATAGCAAATCGTTTCTCAAATATGAGAAGCGACTGTAGTTGGTTTCTCAAAATATGGCAAAATAGCAAACCATTGTAGATGGTTTTTTCTTTTTGAAAAATGGTAAAATGGCAAATTGTCATGCTCTGCTTCCCAAAATACGGAATACGAGTGCATGACGAAGCCCAGCGAATGATCTTAACATCATTCATAAGCTGTAGGATCGACTCAGCATCGCAATAAGAATATAATAAGAGAGATATATATAACCAAGCATGCATGAATAATTTATTAGCAACAGAAACAACTGAAATATAATAAAACATCCAAATAGTTTTAAGTCTGGATCAAGTTAAAATTCGGGAACATCAGCCCGTTACAAGTTCTTAAATTTGCAAGAAATCATATTCCAAGAAAACAAATAATTCAAGAAATAAATTTTCTAATCAAGTCATTTCTTCACTTGAAGGCTAGAACCTTTGCTCACCAATGTCTGCGGGTAGCTCGTCTCTAAAGTCTGCTTAATAAATATAAAAAGGGAAAATAAAGGAAAAACAAGAGAAAATACCCTTAGTGCAAGCTAGAGCCACAAATAGTGAAAACAAGTACAAGTAAGAGGAACAAGAATTGGAATCAAGAATGTAACAGAGTTATAACAAGTAGTGAAAAAACCAAAACTAGCTAGCAAGAGGGACATCTTAGTAAACAGGTTGGATAACAACTGCTAATGATAAAACATATGACAAGTGAACCTATAGGGGTATCTACATCAAGTGACAAGTCTCAAGTCTAGTATCATATAACAAGTGCCAAGTCTAGTGTCAAAATTTTATTTCAAATGTCAGGTCTCAAGTAACAAGTTGTCAAGTATCAGGTAACATATCAAGTTCAAGTTCAGGATTCAAGTCTTGTGGTGATTACTAACTAGGTAGCACTTCATGCATTCATTCTTTTACTACATGGTTGCTACAGTCAAATCAGTTGCGTTTAGACCTAGTAATGGAGTCTATAGGGCGGCGTACTCAAGTATCAAGTATCAAGCAAGCCATGGTTCATGAATCGGAAAATAAATAACAAGTTCACGGAGCAAGTTCGCGAATCCACTAACAAGTTCAAGAACCGCACAATGCATTCATGAATCAAACAAGTTCATGAGCCAAGTAACTGACTCCATGAATCGAACAAGATATAACAAGTTCATGAACCAAGTATTTGGGAAACACGGGACCCCTTCCGAGTACACTTACCTATATTGTTCACTAATATAGTCTTTCCCTTAAACCCCGGCTTGTTACATTTAATAATTTTTATCAAGCAAGCATACATGTGTGTGAAATGTTGTAAATTAATTCTAAAAAATTTGGGGATGTCCTGTAGGGTGTCCAGCAATCGCATATAAAATTTCAAGTCCAACGCTTGCTGTTTACATAGCTAAATTAATTCGCAAAGTAAAAGTGTGCAGCAGTTTTGCAAATCTGCGTCTACCGACACAGCTGCGGTAAAACTGCAATAACTCCTAGACGGTAACTCCTAATTCGAAACTTTCGGAGGCTATCGATATCTAGACATCCATATCTACATTTTCTATTCAGGGCTCGGATCCAGATTCTAATGCTAAATGGGTCGAAACAGTAAAAGAAGATTCAGGACAGCAACATGTGGGAATAACTTACTAGTATAGATTACATGGAAATTTGTCATTAGGCGTCTAAGTTATTGTGTGATATAAATACAGGATAGTGGTGGTCAAAACAGTAAGTAATAATTATTTTTCAAGTCAAATGGTTGCAAGATCATCAAATACAAAATATAACATGTGTCTACAAATCTAGGGCTCCTTAATTCATATGTCCATATGTTCAGGGGTAAAAGAGTCCAAGTAATTATAATTTAACACAATGAAATTTTTGTGACTCTTAGAATCATAAAATTTTGGAGGTTTAATATTGATCAACAACGATAGTCAAGGAGGAGTTACAATTCTAACTATTTGTAGTATTTTCAAGGAATGCTTGTACTAAAACAAAAATATGTACAAGAGGAATACTTGCCTTAATTGACGACGGTAGATCCGATTGTTGAAGAAATCGGGATCGAAAAATCCCGGAAGAAGTCTCCTAAAAGCACATGCGAAGATCGACCAAAGAGTGAAGATTCCCCTACACCGGATCGGCCGAACAGCAAACAGCACGATAGCGCCCAGAACACCAAACAGCGAGCGCAGCCAATGGGCGATCTCCTCTGCAGCGGATCCCTCCCGAACAGCGAACAGTGAATCTGGGATTCGCTGTGGGCGAACACCGAACAGCGATCAGATTGGCTCGATCGCACGGATCTTGATGTGATCCGATGGTCGAGATTTGATCCCGCCTTTTTCGCTGTTCTTCTTCTTCTTCGTTCACTTCTTCGACGATCACAGAGCGAAAGCGAGAGTGAGTGTGGCGACGATAGAGGCTTCGACGTGGCAACGCGACGGTGGCGACTGTGGTGCGACGAGCGGCGACTGCGCGACGTCGAGAACTGACGCGCGCGGCGACGACTCTGCTTGCGGTTTCAAACAGGGGAGGAGTTGGGTTCGATGGTTGGATATGTGATGGCGGTGGGGTGTTGGCGATTGATGGTGGTGGTGTTGTGGAGTTGTTGAGGCGACGAGTAATGGCGGAGGTGGATTTGGTCAAGGATGGGTTCGATGGGGAATTGGATTGGCGTGCGAGTAGAGCGGAGGAAGAAGAAATGGGGTAGCGGCGGTTTGTTAAGGGTTTACACAGTAAATGGGGAGTTAGGGTTAAGGTTTAAATAGTTAGGGTTTGGGTTTGCGGGTTTTAGGATATCCGTTTCGAATAGGATCCAACAAGAGAATTGGTCGAAATGCAATAAAATGGGGAATAAAGAGATAAATGAGAAGGAATAGTCAATTCTTCATGAAGAACGACTCAAAGTGCACACAAATGAGTTCGATAAAAGGACCAAAAATTGAGTCGAAAACAATTTGATGATTTTATTCTAACAGAAACAAAATACTGGATCACAAATTGATAAAAGAGTACAATGGGAAAAAATACAGTATAAAAATACAAATACGGGGAAACAGGAGTTACAAATCCTACCCACCTTACACAAAAATTTCATCCTCAAAATTTGCTTATGCGGTACATATGACAGGGTAAAAGCAATTTAGGGGAGGGTAACAAACAAGGGATCCAAAGAAAGTCAACTTGGTGGTAACACCAAAATAAGAGGGGAGTGGATAACAACGATGTCAAATGGAATGCATGAAAGAGAATAGGCTGTATCAAAAGGAAAGAACAACACGAGATAATAAAGCAAGATAAGAAGTCAGCATAACTGAAATCAATGAGAGAAAAGACAGGGAAGAATCAAACCATTCAGTGAATCAACGGATGGGGATGAATACAAGGAACAGAGAGGGAAGCAACAATATAAAGGACTAGTCGCAACAAGGGGATCCCGGGACCTGTGGGTTATGGGCCCACCACGCTTCCGTTGCGACACTCTGATGGTGACATTCCAAGCTCCAGACATGTCATTGTAGACTACGTGACACAAATCGACGATCCGAGCAGGAAGAAAAGAAGGAGACACCAAGATCAAAGAGAGTATGGGCTCTAAATAGAGATAGGCAATAATGCAAAATGGATATAAGGCTTGAGCTTCAATCTTCATAATTAAAAGATAGAATACATATCAAAACTAATGGCTTTTAATAGAAATAATACCACAACAAATATCAATAATAATAATATCAATAGCAATAGAAAATAATAATGACAATAAAAACTAATAATAACAATGATAATAACAAAATTAGTAATAATGGTAACAAAATAATAATAATAACAATAATAATAACAGAAATAAAAATCATCATAATCATACAGGTAATAATAATATGATGAAATAAAAATATCAACAATACTAATAATAACGATAATACATACATGACCAAATAGAATTCAACACATTCATGAAAATAATGCAATAATGATAATAATAGCCTTAAAAATAACAACAATAATATTAAAAATATTAGCAATAATAATCTTATATACAAAATAGAATAAAATCAACTATACGAATTCGAATTGTATGGAAACATAAAATGTAACTGTATAAACAAAGTGTCATAAAGGAAATATTTCTTTACCTTTAGTTTCATTATATAAGTAAGAATTGTTTTGAATTATCAATTGCAAATAGGTAAAAAATCTTGCCTCCTTAACATCAAGTTGCATGTTTGCCTTCACGACATCAGGTTTCGAGTTGCCGTCCGGATATTCGGCTGCACATTTTGCCTCGCCGATATCCAGTTGCAATTTGCCTCCATTGACAACGAGTTGCATATCTGCCATCTCGACATTAGGTTGCACCGGAGTGGTAAAATGTATATAAAATTGAGCATGCTCAGGCTCAAAACAAATTAATAATAATAATAATAGTAACGGTAAAAATAATAGTACCAATAACATTAATAATAACAAATATCGATACTAATAACAAAAAAAAGGGTAACAATGATAAGAACAATGATCATAACAATAATAATAACAGTAATCGCAAAAGAATGATAACAATAATAATAAAATAATGAAACAACAATAAGAATATCAATGGTAGTAACAACAATAATTGTAACGCCCCGAATCCCAAATACACTGAATTCGAGATGTTCTACAGGATCTTTTCACTTTCTTTAGTACAATTTTACAGGGAAATTAAAACTTTTCATCATACATCAGAGATTACATCATAATTACATCTTTCTTTTGCACAGCGGAAGTAAAATACAACAATTAAATACAAGTACAACAGCTTGATATAATCTTTAAGCATCCAAATCTTCTTTAATCTTTAGCATAACATTTACCTGCATGTCAGACTGTGGGTACGTCAGTTTATTCAACCGACGATCATTATACACGGCCATCCTCTCTATGCCGGAAATAGTATAACTTAACATTTCATATTTAGCAACCACAAACTTGTCACATTTTAAACTAAAGGGACTACCCTATTGATGTCGTGTTGTGATTGTGCGCTTAGTCCTTAATGCAGTTAATTATGTTACATGACACTAATGCACACTTGTTCGGATTCTATGCATCCCATACTACATAGGTCCGAGGGCAAGCCCTTATTCGTTCTTCATCTTTGTAGGGTTCAATCCCCCGTTATGATCTAATCTACTACTGTAATTACGGTAAGTATCCTAGATGTTATCTGACCTACGAACTCATGTTTAGGCACTCTGGAGTAGTATCCTCACCCAGACGCATCATGGGAATTCCTGGGATACGCTCTCACCATAAACATGACACCACCCGTAGTCTTCAAACATCCCACGAGCGTCGCCACTGGGACGGTACTCTGGAACAGTATCCTCACCCAGACTCGTCATGGGAATTCCTGGGATACGCTCTCGCCGCTACCCAGGGCCCTCATACTCAGTGTTTTTCTCTTACTTTCATCACGTCTTCACTATGCACTAGTCCTTAGTTTTATTAAAAATCATGAACAAAATTAATCTCTAGAGTTAGCCTCTCCATCAACCGGACTTATTCATTCATTTCTTCACGACCAACCTTGGTCTAATTTCATTTTTTTTCATTTCTCGGTGCCGGGGAGACTTAGCTACTCTATTTCAAATTTCATTTCACAATCTTTAACTCATGACAACTTCCATGTCACATTTTCATATTCTTTCTTATTCATGATTATACTTTGTTCACAAGTCCATAGTAAATACTTATAACTCATAAAAATTCATATTCATGGCCAACAATTTCATCAACATGACTTCTAAATTCCAATATTATACAATGGACTCATGCACTTCATAATTAAACACTCATACTTCACATTTTACACAATATCCTCGAGTGAGAATTAATAACATCATGTCACACCACAAAATTCTTTTTGTCAATTACTTTCTAATAAATCCATTTCAATATATCTTTACAAACTGAAAATTTCCATAAGTATGGGTCTTAGAACCATAGCTTCAATTATACTATTTGTTCACAAACTACATTATATTTTCTTCAAATAATACCCAAACCAATCCCATAAAATTCCTTGTATTTTTATGAAAATTACCATATTTTTCTCACATTTTTTGGACATCACAATCTCACAAAAAAATATTTTTATAAAGTGCTAAAGGGAGGATTCGAACCCAGCACGGTAGAGAAGGAGCCCAGAGCACCCGCCAACAGGCCAACATGTGCTAGCGATTAGAAGAGGGCGAAATAGGTGTATGTGCTATCAGTTCGCAGTCCTATATACATATATACACAGTTTGGGTAAAAAGATGGTGAAGGCCGGGTTTCGAACCGCGCCGCTCAGGGAAACCGAACGCAGTCGAAGACCGCCTGAGCCACTGGCTCAGGTTGTCACAGTACTGAGTTAAAGTCTATATGTTTCATATTCGCACTGTTTTAGAAAACAACTCGATGTTCAAATCAATTTAGTTCATATTGCCTTTATACAAACCACTGAAAAATTCCAGATTTAATCTCCCTTGACTGATCTTCATAACAGTAAGTATAAAATAATTTTTTTTGTACTAAAAACATAATTTTTCCACCCAAACTAATAATTTGTTCATTAAAACTACCATATCTTTTATTTTCGACATTGAAAAGAAATCAATTGGTCTTCTAATCTCTTTTATTCCCAAGTTTCCTATGATAATTTACTGTTTATTAATCTATATTCACACCACATACATCTTTGGATTTTCCCATACTCATATTAGCAAAAGGATTCATGTAGCATATGAATAGATCAAACTCAAAAATTACTAAGTTTTGGGTATTTCTATTTTGATGACAACAAGTAATTTAATTGGTTCATTTATGCCACTTCTACTCATGAATTTAACATACTCATAACTCAAGCATTCAATATACTTTCTATTCAAATTTCATAGTGTCATCATCTTAATCAATTGTCATGTTTCAACCATACAATTTACAAGCAATTAATGGAGATTTTCACACATCATACTAGCCATATTGCATCATTATTCAGTTAAACTAACAATCATGGAAAGTGCTACATATAGTTTAATTTCATGCTAGAATTTCACATACAAAATTAATCACATCATTCCAATCCATTCATATACTAACTTTTTAATTATAGTGGACTCTTATTAGTATTTTCCATGTATAGTGTTGACAATAAAATTAGCATGGATCCTACATTAGAAATATGAAATATTTTACCCACCTTAATGGAGAGAAACACAAAAGGCAACAAGTCCTAGTAGATGAGAACACCTCCTCCTAGCCAAAAAGAGTGCACCACTCCAAGCTTCCAAGTCCTAGCCGAATGCTTCCCAAGCCGAATGCTTCCCAATCCTTGATGCCGGCCACTCCAAGCAACCACAAGAAACCACACACTCTCTTATCTTTTATAACTCACACAATTATAATACTATAGCTTTAGAAATTATACTTTGCATATGAAAAATTAGCCATGAGAAGGGGGGTATTTATACTCAAAGATGAGTGAAATGGAGGGCCAAGATTGTCTTGGTGGTTGTAAAATGAAGGGCTTAGATCAAAGTAGGAGTTAGAAAAAACTACCCACCTCCTTGAAACTACCCCCATGTTCTCCACACCCAAAAATCCAAATTTCCCTCCAAAAGAATGCTACCCGGCCCCAAGCATGAAGTGTGCAATGCACGTGTACGTGTAGTGCACGTGCATACAGCTAGGCCAAATTTGTACATTCTAAAATTGTATAAAAATATATTTGTTAAAAAAAAGTCTTCTACATGACAAGTTTAATTAAAATAACTTAATTCATGGGCTTTCTTTGTGGGCCAAAACTAGTTTATAAAAAATAAAAATAATAAAATACTTTTGGGCTTTTAAAGAAAAGGCTCTTTAATTAAATCAAAGAAGGCTTTTAAAGAAAGGCTTTTGTACTAAAATAATTTGAGAAAAATATATTAAATAATTATACACATTATGATAAAATAATTCAAACAAAATATTGCACGTGCACAACACGTGCAAAATAAATAATTTTTCATTAATTGAAAAATCAGGGTATTACATCACTCCCTCCTTAGAATAGTTCCGTCCCCGGAACTACAATCAAGAGCGAGAGAACAAACAAATACAACACACTCAACAAGAAACAAAGATACAAAAATACAATCAAGCAAAAAGCTCAGGATAGTCCTTCAACATCCTCTCCTCAGATTCCCAAGTAGCCTCTTCAACCAAGTGGTTTCTCCAGACTACCTTGACCATCGGTATCGTCTTATTCCTCAAGACTTTCTCCCTACGGTCAACAATCTCAACAGGAGACTCGATGTAATTCAGGTCTAACTGCAAACCTTCCGGCACTTCAGGCAAATGATGACTCGGGTCCGGAATATAACCTCTCAGCATAGACACATGAAAGACATTGTGCACCTGAGACAACTCTTCCGGTAATTCAAGCCGGTAAGCAGTTTTCCCGATCCTTTTCAATATCTTATACGGGCCTATAAACCTCGGGGCTAACTTCCCGCCTTTGCCAAAACGAACCACACCTTTGCTGGGTGATACCTTCAGGAAGACGAAGTCACCAACCTCAAACTCAAGGTCCCTTCTCCGGTTGTCTGCATAGCTTTTCTGCCTGCTCTGAGCTTCCACCAACCTTTTCCTGATCAGATCAATCTTCTCAGAAGTCAGTTGCACAAGCTCAGGACCAAACAACTGACGCTCCCCAACTTCATACCAACAAACAGGAGTCCCGCACTTCCTGCCATACAGAGCTTCGTACGGCGCCATCCCAATACTGGCCTGAAAACTGTTGTTGTAGGCAAACTCCACCAAGGGTAAATGTCTTTCCCAACTGCCTCCAAAGTCTAGTATACAACACCGCAGCATATCCTCAAGAATACGATTGACTCTCTCGGTCTGCCCATCGGTTTGCGGATGAAAAGCAGTGCTGAAATCTGTCTTGGTACCCAAAGCCGTCTGAAGACTCCTCCAGAAATGCGAAGTAAACCGCGCATCTCGATCAGACACAATGGTCGAAGGAACGCCATGAAGTCGGACAATCTCACCAACATACATCTCAGCCAACTTGTCCATCGAAGCAGTGAGTTTCATCGCCAAAAAGTGAGCGGACTTGGTAAGTCGATCGACTATAACCCAAATTGCATCATTGCCTTTAGGACTCTTAGGCAATCCCGTAATGAAATCCATACTGATGCTATCCCACTTCCATTCCGGAATAGGTAACGACTGTAATAGACCTCCGGGTCTCTGATTTTCGGCTTTAACTTGCTGACAAACCTCACACTTCGCGACAAATTCAGCCACATCCCGCTTCAAACCTGACCACCAGAAATGCTGCTTGATGTCCTTGTACATCTTAGTACTCCCAGGATGTACAGACAGAAGAGTAGCATGCGCCTCCTGAAGAATACTCTCTTTCAGGTCCGCCTGATTTGGAACGCACAGCCTGTCTCCGAACCACAGCACTCCATCCCTGATTTGAAATCCGGGCAACCTGCCAGCACCAACCTGCTCCTTCATCTCCAAAGTATCAGCATCAACCTCCTGACTTGCAATGATCCTTGCATTCAAAGTAGGCTGAAGCCTCAACTGAGCCAAAGATGCTCCCAATCCTTGCAAGACAACCTCAATACCAGCTCGGTCCAGCTCCTCAATCAGATGCCTCTGAGTTGTAATCAAACAGGCCAAACTGCTCTTGCGGCTAAGTGCATCAGCAACAACATTAGCCTTTCCGGGATGATACTTGATCTCAGGTCGCATATCCTCGAGCACTTCCAACCATCTCGGCTGCCTCAGATTGAGATCCCTCTGCTGATATATATACTTCAAGCTCTTATGATCCGTGTACATATTCAACTTCTCACCGTACACGTAGTGTCTCCATTGCTTCAAAGCAAAGATAATCGCAGCCAACTCCAGATCATGAGTCGGGTAATTTTTCTCATGCGGTCGTAGTTGCCTGGACCCATAAGCGATTACTCTTCCTTCTTGCATTAAGACACAACCAAGCCCCCGATGTGAAGCATCGCTATAAACGTCATACTCGACACCAGCCCTAGGCAAAGCCAAGATAGGTGCAGTAGTCAGCCTATCTTTCAACTCCTGAAAGCTCGCCTCACATTGCTCGGTCCACTTGAAGCTCACATTCTTCTTGGTCAGCCCTGTAAGCGGTACAGCTATCTGAGCATAACCTTGAATGAATCTCCGATAATATCCAGTCATCCCAAGGAAACTTCTGACTTCCTTCACTGTAGTAGGCCTCGCCCAATCTCTCACTGCCTCTATCTTCTGAGGGTCAGTTGCCACTCCCTCCTTAGAAAGGATGTGACCTAGGAATGCCACTTCAGATTTCCAGAAATCACACTTGGATAACTTGGCATACAACTGCTGCTCTTCCAGCTTCTGCAACACTGCTGCCAGATGCTCAGTGTGCTCCTCCTCTGACTTGGAGTACACGAGAATATCGTCGATAAACACCACGACGAAAGAATCAATAAACGGCCTCAGAACTCTGTTCATCAAGTCCATGAAGATTGCAGGTGCATTCGTCACTCCGAATGGCATAACTAAGAATTCGTAATGCCCATGCCGAGTTCTAAATGCAGTCTTATGCACATCTTCAGCTTTCACTCGAACTTGGTGGTAACCTGATCGAAGATCTATTTTGGAGAATACAGCTGCTCCTTGCAGACGATCGAACAAGTCATCAATTCGAGGAATCGGATACTTATTCTGAACAGTAACCTTATTCAGCTCCCGGTAATCGATGCACATTCTCATCGATCCATCCTTCTTCTTTACCAAAAGCACTGGTGCTCCCCAAGGTGACGCACTAGGTTGAATAAAGCCTTTTCCCAACAGTTCCTCAATTTGCCGTTTCACCTCATCCTGTTCCACTGGAGCCATCCTATAAGGTGCCTTAGAAATGGGTGCACTTCCCGGTTGAACAGTGATGCTAAACTCTACATCACGATGCGGAGGTAACCCAGGAAAATCTTCCAAGAACACTGTCGGATAGTCCCGAACCACAGGAATCCCTTGCACTTCCACAGGAGTCTCTTCCTTGCGGATAGTAGCCACCAGCTTAGAACATTTCCGCTTCCCTTGGAACACGACTTCAGGTCCACCTGGAGCCTTCACTGTCACCGTCTGGGCCTTACACTCGATGCTTGCACTGTACACCGACATCCAATCAATGCCAATGATAACATCGACTCCCAAGATAGTCAGTTCGATCAGATCAATGCCAAAGATTCTATCCCCAATCACAATCTCGCAATCAGCATAATACCGATCAGTGGTTAAAGTTTCCCCTGACGGAGTAGCTACTGATAAGATCTTGCCTGGGAAAGTCTTCGGTTCAACTCCCAACACTTTAGCAAACTTTGGAGACACAAAAGTATGAGAGGATCCAGTATCAAACAATACGACAGCTTTCATTCCATTAAGATAGAGTTCGCCTGTTACATAATATACATCATTACATAACAGCCTCACTAAACAAAGGGAAAAGAAATGACAAAGACTCTAAACACCAGCCCTCGTACCAGAGATGACCTGATCTGCCTCCTCAGCATCAGCTTCCGTCAAGGCAAATACTCGCCCTGATTGGTACGGCCTCTTCCCAGCCTGCTGCGTTGGTGCGTTGCTGTTTCCACCCTGTAGTTTGGGACAGTGAGATTTGTAGTGTCCCGTTTCACCACAGTTGTAGCAAGTCACCGCAGAAGGTCTCACCACATTGTTTCCAGGCCTCCCAGCCACACTCACAGCGTTCGCCCCTGTCGGTTTGAACCTCTGCACAGATGGTTGCCCCCTGAAACTCCCCGAATGTGCAGGCCTCTTCCCGGGCTGCCAGTTGTTCCTCCTGTTCTGAACAACATGGAACTGCTCCATATCTGCCTCCGTCGCTGCCGCCCTCTTGACCAGCTTATCGAATCTCCTGATACCAAGGGGTATCATACGAGATCTCAAACTAGGCCTCAGACCATGCTCGAATTTGCGAGCTTTCTTGGCCTCATCCGCCACCAGTTCTGGAGCATACCTGGAGAGCTGAGTGAACTTGGTCTCATAGGCTCTCACCGACATACTGCCTTGCTGAAGCGACAGGAACTCCATCGCCTTCTTCTCCTGGACGTCGGAGGGGAAATAATGGCTGCGGAACTCCTCCAGAAATTCCTCCCAACCAAACAACAGACCTCCCATGGTCCTCTTCACGGATTGCCACCAAACCGCCGCATCCTTCTCCAACTGCAAGGTTGCCAACTTGACCTTGCTACCCTCCGGGGTCTCCAATACCTCAAAGATTGTCTCCACTTGCCGTATCCAGTTGTCAGCCGTATCTGGGTCTGACTTTCCCTCGAATACGGGTGGTTTCATTCTCTTGAACGATTCCACCAGCTTTATCGCCTCGGGCACTGGATTTGCCGGCCCCCTAGCTTGGTTCTGAGCCACTGCATTCAGTGTCTGGTAGACCCTAGCAAGTTCAGTCTCCAGATCCAAACCTTCCCCATTCCTTGCTCCTCTTCTCGACATATTCTGATGCAAAAGATCCGTCAAATTCGAAGTATATAACAAGAATTTAAACTAACTTCCATTTCATTGAATTCCAAAAGTTTATACATTCGAATTTAAAAACATTTTTTGACATCAGAACGGAAAGAAACAGAAGCTACAACACTCTAACTCCTACGGGTCCTCTTCGCTGCTCGAAGTTCTTCCCGCAGTTCATCAACCTCATCCTTCAGCACATCAGTTAGGTTCTTTTTCTTCTCAAGTTCCCAAATCCGATGGCTAAGAACAGAATAGTCAGCCTTCCGCTTCTCCAGCTGAGCCTCCAACAATCCAACTCTCTCCTTCAGGGTTTCCACTTGCCTCTGAAGAGAAGTCACAAGACCACTGGGAACTGGTACCTCCTCTTCGTCGGAAGAAGAATCATCAGATGAATCCGGAGGTGGGGTGATCTCTCGGGATTCAGGGTACTCCTCATCATCAGAATCAGCTTGTCCAGGGTAGTACTCGTCCTCGGAATCTGCCTGTCCAGGATGGTACTCTTCCTCAATGATGTGCCAGTCGTCGCCTCCAGCAGGGTCGAAGTGATCAGCCATCTTAGAAATAGAGAGGAGAAGGCATAAATCTTAGAGCAACACAAATGTAAGTCACTTACATTTAAATCTCTAGATTCAAACACACACTCTAATGTCCACATCTAGGGTGTCGTTCCCTATAAATTTGTACAAGTGTGAAAGTGTAGAAAGCGTGGCTCTGATACCACTCTGTAACGCCCCGAATCCCAAATACACTGAATTCGAGATGTTCTACAGGATCTTTTCACTTTCATTAGTACAATTTTACAGGGAAATTAAAACTTTTCATCATACATCAGAGATTACATCATAATTACATCTTTCTTTTGCACAGCGGAAGTAAAATATAACAATTAAATACAAGTACAACAGCTTGATATAATCTTTAAGCATCCAAATCTTCTTTAATCTTTAGCATAACATTTACCTGCATGTCAGACTGTGGGTACGTCAGTTTATTCAACCGACGATCATTATACACGGCCATCCTCTCTATGCCGGAAATAGTATAACTTAACATTTCATATTTAGCAACCACAAACTTGTCACATTTTAAACTAAAGGGACTACCCTATTGATGTCGTGTTGTGATTGTGCGCTTAGTCCTTAATGCAGTTAATTATGTTACATGACACTAATGCACACTTGTTCGGATTCTATGCATCCCATACTACATAGGTCCGAGGGCAAGCCCTTATTCGTTCTTCATCTTTGTAGGGTTCAATCCCCCGTTATGATCTAATCTACTACTGTAATTACGGTAAGTATCCTAGATGTTATCTGACCTACGAACTCATGTTTAGGCACTCTGGAGTAGTATCCTCACCCAGACGCATCATGGGAATTCCTGGGATACGCTCTCACCATAAACATGACACCACCCGTAGTCTTCAAACATCCCACGAGCGTCGCCACTGGGACGGTACTCTGGAACAGTATCCTCACCCAGACTCGTCATGGGAATTCCTGGGATACGCTCTCGCCGCTACCCAGGGCCCTCATACTCAGTGTTTTTCTCTTACTTTCATCACGTCTTCACTATGCACTAGTCCTTAGTTTTATTAAAAATCATGAACAAAATTAATCTCTAGAGTTAGCCTCTCCATCAACCGGACTTATTCATTCATTTCTTCACGACCAACCTTGGTCTAATTTCATTTTTTTTCATTTCTCGGTGCCGGGGAGACTTAGCTACTCTATTTCAAATTTCATTTCACAATCTTTAACTCATGACAACTTCCATGTCACATTTTCATATTCTTTCTTATTCATGATTATACTTTGTTCACAAGTCCATAGTAAATACTTATAACTCATAAAAATTCATATTCATGGCCAACAATTTCATCAACATGACTTCTAAATTCCAATATTATACAATGGACTCATGCACTTCATAATTAAACACTCATACTTCACATTTTACACAATATCCTCGAGTGAGAATTAATAACATCATGTCACACCACAAAATTCTTTTTGTCAATTACTTTCTAATAAATCCATTTCAATATATCTTTACAAACTGAAAATTTCCATAAGTATGGGTCTTAGAACCATAGCTTCAATTATACTATTTGTTCACAAACTACATTATATTTTCTTCAAATAATACCCAAACCAATCCCATAAAATTCCTTGTATTTTTATGAAAATTACCATATTTTTCTCACATTTTTTGGACATCACAATCTCACAAAAAAATATTTTTATAAAGTGCTAAAGGGAGGATTCGAACCCAGCACGGTAGAGAAGGAGCCCAGAGCACCCGCCAACAGGCCAACATGTGCTAGCGATTAGAAGAGGGCGAAATAGGTGTATGTGCTATCAGTTCGCAGTCCTATATACATATATACACAGTTTGGGTAAAAAGATGGTGAAGGCCGGGTTTCGAACCGCGCCGCTCAGGGAAACCAAACGCAGTCGAAGACCGCCTGAGCCACTGGCTCAGGTTGTCACAGTACTGAGTTAAAGTCTATATGTTTCATATTCGCACTGTTTTAGAAAACAACTCGATGTTCAAATCAATTTAGTTCATATTGCCTTTATACAAACCACTGAAAAATTCCAGATTTAATCTCCCTTGACTGATCTTCATAACAGTAAGTATAAAATAATTTTTTTTGTACTAAAAACATAATTTTTCCACCCAAACTAATAATTTGTTCATTAAAACTACCATATCTTTTATTTTCGACATTGAAAAGAAATCAATTGGTCTTCTAATCTCTTTTATTCCCAAGTTTCCTATGATAATTTACTGTTTATTAATCTATATTCACACCACATACATCTTTGGATTTTCCCATACTCATATTAGCAAAAGGATTCATGTAGCATATGAATAGATCAAACTCAAAAATTACTAAGTTTTGGGTATTTCTATTTTGATGACAACAAGTAATTTAATTGGTTCATTTATGCCACTTCTACTCATGAATTTAACATACTCATAACTCAAGCATTCAATATACTTTCTATTCAAATTTCATAGTGTCATCATCTTAATCAATTGTCATGTTTCAACCATACAATTTACAAGCAATTAATGGAGATTTTCACACATCATACTAGCCATATTGCATCATTATTCAATTAAACTAACAATCATGGAAAGTGCTACATATAGTTTAATTTCATGCTAGAATTTCACATACAAAATTAATCACATCATTCCAATCCATTCATATACTAACTTTTTAATTATAGTGGACTCTTATTAGTATTTTCCATGTATAGTGTTGACAATAAAATTAGCCTGGATCCTACATTAGAAATATGAAATATTTTACCCACCTTAATGGAGAGAAACACAAAAGGCAACAAGTCCTAGTAGATGAGAACACCTCCTCCTAGCCAAAAAGAGTGCACCACTCCAAGCTTCCAAGTCCTAGCCGAATGCTTCCCAAGCCGAATGCTTCCCAATCCTTGATGCCGGCCACTCCAAGCAACCACAAGAAACCACACACTCTCTTATCTTTTATAACTCACACAATTATAATACTATAGCTTTAGAAATTATACTTTGCATATGAAAAATTAGCCATGAGAAGGGGGGTATTTATACTCAAAGATGAGTGAAATGGAGGGCCAAGATTGTCTTGGTGGTTGTAAAATGAAGGGCTTAGATCAAAGTAGGAGTTAGAAAAAACTACCCACCTCCTTGAAACTACCCCCATGTTCTCCACACCCAAAAATCCAAATTTCCCTCCAAAAGAATGCTACCCGGCCCCAAGCATGAAGTGTGCAATGCACGTGTACGTGTAGTGCACGTGCATACAGCTAGGCCAAATTTGTACATTCTAAAATTGTATAAAAATATATTTGTTAAAAAAAAGTCTTCTACATGACAAGTTTAATTAAAATAACTTAATTCATGGGCTTTCTTTGTGGGCCAAAACTAGTTTATAAAAAATAAAAATAATAAAATACTTTTGGGCTTTTAAAGAAAAGGCTCTTTAATTAAATCAAAGAAGGCTTTTAAAGAAAGGCTTTTGTACTAAAATAATTTGAGAAAAATATATTAAATAATTATACACATTATGATAAAATAATTCAAACAAAATATTGCACGTGCACAACACGTGCAAAATAAATAATTTTTCATTAATTGAAAAATCAGGGTATTACAATAATAATACTAGTAATGATAATGAAAATAATAGCAATAATAACAATAGTAGTAATAATAGCATTATACAACAAAATAAGAATTTATCTTATCAAAATAATCCAGTAGAAATATATAGTCGATAAGAAATGAAAAGTGAAGTTAAAATACACCGTTGTTCGGAATAATAAAATCTTTGTTGAGAAACATTTTTATAGAAGGTCGAAAATAATCTAACAAATAAATAATCAAAATATAGAAAGTATTCGGGAAAAATAATTATAAAGAGAAAAATAGGTAGGAGAAAAATTAATCTATACCCAATGAAGAGTTAAAGAGGAGGATGACTAGAAGGGACAAGAGGAAATCAAAGAATTGAATGTGGAGGGAGAGGAACAAGGGCAAAATCGGAATCGAAGAGAATATAGCAGGGAAGAAATAACCAACATGATACTCAATATGAATCAACAAATGAAAATGAATGCAAGGTAGGAAAAGCAATGAACGACACACAAGTTAAAATAAGAAGGAATTAACGATGCAAGCAAAAAATAAGACATCGCCTGCACCAGAATCAAAAGAATATGAGTACGGAAAGAATAAATCATACCCAATAAGGAATCAACAAGTCAGGATGACTGTAAGAGATGGAAGGAATCAAAGAATTGAATATGAAGGGATCAAAATTGATGGCATAAGACTTGCGTCCAAATCGAGTTGACTATTAAATTATTCATGTGGTTGCATGGCCTGTTTAAATGTTGAGTTAATCCTGACTGAGTCAAGTCTGTCTAATGTATTAGTCAAACTAACACATTAGCCAAATCAGAGCTCTGATACGACTAAAAACCTTGTCACGCCCCGCTTCCCAAAATACGGAATACGAGTGCATGACGAAGCCCAGCGAATGATCTTAAGATCATTCATAAGCTGTAGGATCGACTCAGCATCGCAACAAGAATATAACAAGAGAGATATATATAACCAAGCATGCATGAATAATTTATTGGCAACAGAAACAACTGAAATATAATAAAACATCCAAATAGTTTCAAGTCTAGATCAAGTTAAAATTCGGGAACATCAGCCCGTTACAAGTTCTTAAATTTGCAAGAAATCATAATCCAAGAAAACAAATAATTCAATAAATAAATTTTCTAATCAAGTCATGTCTTCACTTGAAGGCTAGAACCTTTGCTCACCAATGCCTGCGGGTAGCTCGTCTCTAAAGTCTTCTTAATAAATATAAAAATGGAAAACAAAGGAAAAACAAGAGAAAATGTCCTTAGTGCAAGCTAGGGCCACAAATAGTGAAAACAAGTACAAGTAAGGGGAACAAGAATTGGAATCAAGAATGTAACAGAGTTATAACAAGTAGTGGAAAAATCAAAAACTAGCTAGCAATAGGGACATCTTAGTAAACAGGTTGGATAACAACTGCTAATGGTAAAACACATGGCAAGTGAACCTATAGGGGCATCTACATCAAGTGACAAGTCTCAAGTCTAGTATCATATAAAAAGTGCCAAGTCTAGTGTCAAAATTTTATTTCAAATGTCAGGTCTCAAGTAACAAGTTGTCAAGTATCAGGTAACATATCAAGTTCAAGTTCAGGTTTCAAGTCTTGTGGTGATTACTAACTAGGTAGCACTTCATGCATCCATTCTTTTACTATATGGTTGCTACAGTCAAATCAGTTGCGTTTAGACCTAGTAATGGTGTCTATAGGGTGGCGTACTCAGGTATCAAGTATCAAGCAAGCCATGGTTCATGAATCGAAAAATAAATAACAAGTTCACGAAGCAAGTTCGCGAATCCACTAACAAGTTCAAGAACCGCACAATGCGTTCATGAATCAAACAAGTTCATGAGCCAAGTAACTGACTCCATGAATCTAACAAGATATAACAAGTTCATGAACCAAGTATTTGGGAAACACGGGCCCCCTTCCGAGTACACTTACCTATATTGTCCACTAATATAGTCTTTCCCTTAAACCCCGGCTTGTTACATTTATTAATTTTTATCAAGAAAGCATACAAGTATGTGAAATATTATAAATTAATTCTAAAAAAAATTTGGGGATGTCCTGTAGGGTGTCCAGCAACCGCATATAATATTTCAAGTCCAACGCTTGTTGTTTACATAGCTAAATTAATTCGCAAAGTAAAAGTGTGCAGCAGTTTTGCAAATCTGCGTCTACCGATACAGCTGCAGTAAAACTGCAATAACTCCTAGACGGTAACTCCGAATTCGAAACTTTCGGAGGCTGTCAACATTTAGACATCCATATCTACATTTTGTATTCAGGGCTAGGGTCCAGATTCTAATGTTAAATGGGTCGAAACAGCAAAAGAAGATTCAGGACAGCAACATGTGGGAATAACTTACTAGTGTAGATTACATGGAAATTTGTCATTATGCGTCTAAGTTATTGTGTGATATAAATACAGGATAGTGGTGGTCAAAACAGCAAGTAATAATTGTTTTTCAAGTCAAATGGTTGCAAGATCATCAAATACAAAATATAACATGTGTCTACAAATCTAGGGCTCCTTAATTCATATGTCCATATGTTCAGGGGTAAAAGAGTCCAAGTAATTATAATTTAACACAATGAAATTTTTGTGACTCTTAGAATCATAAAATTTTGGAGGTTTAATATTGATCAACAACGATAGTCAAGGAGGAGTCATAATTCTAACTATTTGTTGTATTTTCAAGGAATGCTTGTACTAAAACAAAAATATGTACAAGAGGAATACTTGTCTTAATTGACGATGGTAGATCCGATTGTTGAAGAAATCGGGATCGAAAAATTCCGGAAGAAGTCTCCTAAAAGCACGTGGGAGATCGACCAAAGAGTGAAGATTTCCCCACACCGGATCGGCCGAACAGCAAACAGCACGACAGGATTCGCTGCGCCCAGAACACCAAACAGCGAGCGCAGCCAATGGGCGATCTCCTCCGCAGCGGATCCCTCCCGAATAGCAAACAGCGGATCTGGGATTCGCTGTGGGCGAACACCGAATAGCGATCAGATCTGGCTCGATCGCACGGATCTTGATGCGATCCGATGGTCGAGATTTGATTCTGCCTTTTTCGCTGTTCTTCTTCTTCTTCGTTCACTTCTTCGACGATCACAGAGCGAGAGCGAGAGCGAGAGTAAGTGTGGCGGCGGTGGGGACTTCGACGTGGCAACGCGACGGCGGTGACTGTGGTGCGACGAGCAGCGACTGCGCGACGTCGAGAACTGACACGCGTGGCGATGACTCTGCTTGCGGTTTCAAACAGGGTAGGAGTTGGGTTCGATGGTTGGATATGTGATGGCGGTGGGGTGTTGGCGATTGATGGTGGTGGTGTTGTGGAGTTGACGAGGCGACGGGGGTGGTGACAGGCGATGGGTAATGGCGGAGGTGGGTTTCGTCGAGGATTGGTTCGATGGGGAATTGGATTGGCATGCGAGTAGAGCGGAGGAAGGAGAAATGGGGTAGCGGCGGTTTGTTAAGGGTTTACACAGTAAATGGGGGGTTAGGGTTAGGGTTAGGGTTTAAATAGTTAGGGTTAGGGTTTAAATAGTTAGGGTTTGGGTTTGCGGGTTTTAGGGTATCCGTTTCAAATATGATCCAACAAGAGAATTGGTCAAAATGCAATAAAATGGGGAATAAAGAGATAAATGAGAAGGAATAGTCAATTCTTCATGAAGAACGACACAAAGTGCACACAAATGAGTTCGATAAAATGACCAAAAATTGAGTCGAAAACAATTTGATGATTTTATTCGAACAGAAACAAAATATTGGATCACAAATTGATAAAAAAAAGTACAATGGGGCAAAATACAGTATAAAAATATAAATACGGGAAAACAGGAGTTACAAAAATATAGAAAACCATTGTAGATGCTCTAATATGTAAACTTTTCAGGGCTTTTGCCCATTAAAAGACAACAATCACATGACACGAGCAAAGAAAATCTATAAATTTAAGTCAGTCTAAAATCGCAAATCACTTTTCACTCCAGTAGCCGCCCTTCTCATCTAGGATATGTATGGAATGTCTCCCTTGTTTATGTGATTCAATTTTGTAGAGTTTGATACTTCAGTTTTATGGAATTACTAGCCCGAAACTAGCCTAAATCCAAAAGTGCGAGTTCTAATACTCTTGAAAACCTGCCCACAATTTCCAATGCAGGTTGAAAATTTCTCATGCACAATATTAAATGACAAATTTAAATGACAAATTTTTAAAAATACATAAAAATAATTTTACCCAACTCGACCCTCGATTACCCCCTACCAGTTGCACAATATTAAATGACAAATTTTTAAAAAAAATTTTACACACAGATCCCTAACAAATATTGAAATATCCTATCAGTGCCCCACAAACTGTTAATTTCATATTAGTTCCTCGATCAACTTCAAAAGTGAATGGTCATTGCATCGATTGCAATATCATGAAAATTTTGATTCATTAAATCCACTTTATGAAAAAGTTTAAAGCGTGAGGGCTTCATTCTCTCAAAATACCTTTTTTCTAGCTTGTGATCTTAATACTTTCTATACCATTGTACTTAAGACTTTTTTCACTAAATTAGTTCAGTGGGTAAGAATTAGTGGTGGACGCAGAAATTCTACTCAGTGTAGGCAAATTATTATTTAGCTTATACATAAAAAAAATTTGAAAAAATACTATGATTATTTGTTATGTGCATTATGTATTATTGTATTTTGCGTTAGTTTATAAGATTGGTCATCTATATTTTAAGTATTCATTAACCATGTTTATAATAAATACAAAGTGCTCAAAAATGTTCTTAAAATATATACATTGTAATTATGACCTAAGAGCATCCACAGTCGTTTTTTTCATTTGCTATAAAATGGCAGCTACAGTAATAGCAATTGGACAAGGATCGTGCAGTGGTGCTTTGTAAAATTTTTCTTATTTGGATTAGAGACGGGATATGATATCCCGTCCCTCTCTTTTTTTAATTTAAAAAAGGTGTAGGACGGTATATCTTATACCGGACGGGGAATCATTCCCCGTCTCTTAACAAAAAAAAAAAAAAAAAAAAAACTAAACTATATTAACTATTAAACTATATTAATTTAATAAATTAAATAATATAATAATAACTAAACCTATCCAAAAACTAACTAAACCTATTTAATTCCACCTAACCTACCAACTAAAACCTATTAAACTGTATTAATTAAACCTACCCATTTAATACCCCCACATTTCATGGACGGGGAATCATTCCCCGTCCGGTACATCATGTACCGGCCCACCATTTGGTTTGTTTTTTTTTTTTTTTCTAATCGGCCAATCATGACCGTTCATTTATTAAAAAAAAAAAAAGAGAGAGACGGGGTTACATACCCCGGCCAGGGTATGTTTCCCCGTCTGAGGGAATCATAAAAAAAAAAAAAAAAAATTAAGTGGGAGAGATGGGGTATCATATCCCGGACGGGGTATGTTTCCCCGTCCTTTATAATTTGAGAATCGCTATTCTGTTTCTCATATATGAGAAACGAATATAGCACGTTTGCCATAAAATGGCAAAATGAGAAACGATTGCAGAGGCTCGTTTGCTATAATATGGCAAAATGGCATTTATAGAAAACGATTGTGGATGCTCTAAAGTTAGTAAAATAATTATTAAAAGAATCAAGAAATAAAACAACTCATTTGAGCTTTTTTTTTAATTTTTAATTTCAATCATCTATTATTTTCTTAAGTAGGAGAGGCTATATATTTTATTTCTTGTATGTTTTTATTCGAGTACCGGTGGGACTTGAATCTGTGACGTATTGCAAGTACGTGTCCCACTGGTATCAACATTCTTTATATACATTATGAAGACATAAGACTTTTCTTTTTATAGTATTCTGAAAACTGAGGGTGGGCAGTCTACTCTCGACTCTATATACGTCCGCCATTGGTAAAAAATTTACATTATGCTGCACCTGAGTTTCAAACCAGCCACTTTTAATCACTTTTGAAGTTGATCGAAATACGAATATGAAATTAGCGGTTTGTAGGGGACTAATATGGAATATAAATATTTGTTGGGGACCAGTGTGAAAAAATTTCTAAAAAAATACCGGTGTATACAGTCCCGATCTTGGCTCACAAAGATAGTCCTAAACCTACAGAGACGTGTTAGAATATAAACATTAAATCTTTATGCTTACCACAATTTCAGAGTTTTATGCTATTATTAGTGTAGAGAATGATAGAATTATAAAAATTATAAAGAGAATCATACCATAAAGAGAATGATAAAATTAGAGAAATAATGACATACAAAGAGTGTTAAGATTATGTACATACATTACATTGATCATGTTATGGATATATATAGAGTTTAGAATATGAAGATTAACTATATTTTCCCGTAGGCATGTGCCTACGGCACGTCTTCAGAACGATACAACATATGAAAAGCCTTGTAAACAATAAATCAACAATTATGTAGCTCAAGTTAGAATAGTATGACAATAATTAGTTGTAAATAAAAGTTCACGTTTCTATATATGAGTAATGCTTCATCCACTACCAATTTCACTATCATTTTGTTCACTATCTTAGGTGGCATACTCATATTGGAGAGTTCTCCCACCTACTCTATCTTTTCCTATCTATTGGAGTGTGCCACATAAGGTAGTGAATAGAAATGTAGTGAAATTGGTAGTGGATGTAGCATTACTCTTCTCTCTCTCTCTCTCTCTCTCTCTCTCTCTCTCTCTCTCTCTCTCTCTCTCTCTCTATATATATATATATATATATATATATATATATAGAGAGAGAGAGAGAGAGAGAGAGAGAGAGAGAGAAAGAGAGAGAGAGAGTTAAATAAATAAAGGAGTTATTTTGAAGAGAATTTGAATTTGAGTTTTGGGAAAAACTTTTGGGAGAAAAATGTGTTTTGTGAGATTAGATCTGAGCCTTTAATTTTGGGGGGATTGAAGGAGAGTCACTTGATAGCTTTCTTTGTGTTTTATTATATAGATGTATATTTGGTATAAAAATTCATGTATGTATAGCATTTTGCCATATTAATTACCTTGACCTTACTATTACGAAAGGGATGGTCCTATCCCCTATGTTATATAGACTAGATTTGCTCTTATGCACGTGCCTACGACATGTCTTTAGAACGATACAGAATATTAAAAGCCTTGTAAACAGTAAATCAACAATTATGTAGCTCAAATTTGAATAGTATGACGATAATTAGTTGTAAATAAAAGTCCATATTTTCATAAGTATATATATATATATATATATATATATATATATATATATATAGAGAGAGAGAGAGAGAGAGAGAGAGAGAGAGAGAGAGAGAGAGAGAGAGAGATAATTATATAAATAAAGGAGTTGTTTTTTGGGGGATTTAAATTTGAACTTTGGAGGGAAACTTTTGGGGGGGGTGGGGGGAATGTGTTTTGTGATGTTAGATCTGGGTCTTTGATTTTGGGAGATTGAAGGAAAGCCACTTGATAGCTTTCTTTGTGTTTTATTATATAGATAATATGTATACTTTCTGAACTTTTACCACATACAGAGATAAAAAAAAATACTAGCACATCAGCAAAGAATCTACAAGAACTCACACAAACGGAGATCAAAAAACAAGCACATGAACAAAGAATCTACAAGAACTTTAATTAAGTTTCGCTTTGAAGTTCTAAAATAAGTTACTAAAATAAGTTAGGAAACAAAAATAAAACTATATATATATAAGAAGAAGAATGGAATTCACAACCCTTTTGACACATTTAGATAGTAATTTTCGATGGAGAGAGGGGTGAGGAGAGAGAGAGCCTTCATCCCTCGGGACCTGAGCAAATCTTATGCTCAGGTGCTTCGACTCCCCCCCCCCCCCCCCCTTCTCTTTCGTCATCATTACCCCTCACAAATGCCTCTTCGATCCACACACCACCCCCTTTTCAATTCCAAGACCTCAAATCACCCTATCCCCTCACACCCCAATACCACTCCCGCTTCTCTCCCCAAACTCTACTTCCAACCGAAGCCATCAACCTTTTTTTACCCAAAGAAACAACCTCCCAAACACCATAGCAATCCCCGATCGAAGAAGATGGAGCGCCGATGTTTCAAGTGCGGTGAAGAGGATCATGCCACGGCCAAATGCCGGAAGATGGGGTTCCACTGCTTTAACTGCAAGAAGTTGGCCATAAATTGAACGAGTGTCCGCTCTATAATCGGCGAGACTCGTTAGATGTTGAGTTGCCTCACAACAATGCCATCTCTCAAGCACTGTCGGGGCTGCATACAAGCGCATTCCCCCACCTCATTAATCCGCGTCGTATCCCCCTCACCAAAGACCTTGAGTGCACCTTCAACTTCTCATGGGGGAGGCAAGGATGATGGTGGACCTTGAAGAGGGTCAGTGATGGAGTTTATCATGTTCAATTCCTAACATCCACTGAGGCTGAAGCTGCGATTGCAGAAGGGGTGTTTCACTTCTCCGGATTTAATGCTACCTTCTCCCCTTGGTCACTGGACTTTGGTGCCAGGCTGAGACCCAAGCCATGCTTCATCTGGATCAACCTACCTCATCTGCCTTTCCACTTGTGAAACAGGGAGTCCATTGAGTACCTTATCCAACCTTTTGGCAAGCTCATCACCTTGAGTCGTGAGATGACAAATGTGGAGACCAGAGATCAAGCGCTTGGTCTTATTGAGGTGGAAGACCTGACGCTCATCCCAAAAACCCTCACTGTTAAGTACACCACACCATGGAACCTTCAAAGTCATGTTCATGATGTGCCCATCCTACTACCTGGTGATCCTATCCCAGTGGAGGATGTTCAAAATGGCAAATTCCAAGTATTCACAACGGCGGGAGCTTCTGAGGGTATTGGCAGTGCTAGCTTCTGGCGCCCCAAAGTGCATGAAGGTCCTCAACAGGACGGTGCAGGCGCCCCCCGTAGTCAATCTCCGGCCAACGATGAGATTGAGGCTGTTCTGAAATCCCGGGATTCAAGGAAGGTGAGCCCAACTGCCGTGCAATCTCCGCATGCGAAAGATAATTTGGATAAATTTTTGAATATTCCTATCTTATCGGGATCCGGCTTAAATGAGGGGATTTCACCTAATCCCATTATTGATCCCATGACTACGGAGGGACCCATGCCAGATTCCAATCCTGCCAAGCTGGAGCCACCGTTTGTGCAGATCTGGGAATCCTCTAATAACAGCAAGAATGTAGCCCCACATGGTCCCACATCAACCCCGCCCAACCAAGATTCTATTGAGGAGGTGCAGAAAATGATTTGGAAAGGCAAGCTTGTTACCCTCCCACTTTCCCTTTTCTCCAAGATCCAGCCTACGGTGGAGGGGGCACTCAGAGATTCTGTCAGGGAGGAGATGAGCAAGCTGAACGAAGGTGATAAGGTGATCTTCATAGCTGGGACTAGCAAAGTCCGTTCTGATAGGTTCCAGACCCACTCCCTACTAAGGAGGAATGTTCCCAAAACCGCCAGCTCCTTCGTTTCTGTTCCACCTAGCTTTGAGAAAGGTCCCTCCAAGAGGATGAAGCGCTCCAGATCAGCAGGCAAGCTCAAAAGTACTAGGCCCTTCATGAAGCATTTGTCCACTACCATCAAGAAGAAGACGTCAGGTATATCCTCTTCAATTGCTTCAGTTACTAACGCTCCCCTGAATCCTTTTGAACTATTATCAAATGAAGATATTCTAGAAGTAGCTGAATCTATTGGAGTGGAGGCTAAAGCGCCACACTCGGTGCATATTTTAAAGGGCCCTTAGAAGGTTTAGTTGATCAATCTGATCAACTAGACAACTCTGATTAGATGCCCTGCCTCATTGCTTTTGTTATCTGTCTTGTGCATTTTGATGCATTTATTTTTCTATGAAGATAACTAGCTGGAATGTAAGAGGGTTGGGCAGCCCTGACAAATGCTCGCTTATGAAAGAAGGTATCTGTAGCTCCTCCCCCTCTATAATCTGTCTACAAGAGACAAAGCTCAGAAAGCCAGGTCCCCGAAAGCTCTCATCGATTGGAGAAGTCTTATCACCAAATGGGTGCAGCTAGACTCCATTAGCAGCTGCGGCGATATTCTCCTAGGTTGGAATGAACAACTCCTTGATTGTACATATTCGGCTACTGATATATTCTCTATTTCTGCTTCTTTCAAGAATCACTCATCAGCTGAAGAATGGTCAATCACAACTGTCTATGCACCTTTTGATTTGGAGGATAGGAAGCTTTGTTTTTTTGAGATTCAGCAACGCCGAAGCCAACTCAAAGATGCTTAGGTTCTGTGTGGAGATTTTAATGTCACTACTTCTGATATTGAGCGGTCCAGTGGTAGAGGCTCAACAAGAGATATGAGATTTTTTCGTGAATTCATACATGATCTGGCCCTCATTGATCTGTCTCTCTCAGGCAGGAAATATACATGGTCAAATCTTCGATCCTCTCCCTCAATGGCCAGACTCGACAGATTCTTGATCTCCGTGGCTTAGGAATCCTCCTTCCTTAACTGCATTCAGTAGTCCCTACCCAGATTTTCATCTGATCATTGCCCCATCGTCCTCGACACTCAAGCAATTACACACCAGGTCCACTATTTTCGATTTGAAAAAGCTTGATTAGAACACTCCTCATTCATTCCGGCGGTTAAAGATTGGTAGGAAACCTTCTCATGTACTAGGAATCCGGTAGATATCTTTGCACTCAAGCTTAAACTTCTCAGGAGAAGGATTCGAAGATGGAGGAATGATACCATTGGCCATATCCCAATCAGAAAAAAACAGCTCCAGGAGAAAATCCTCAGGTTGGAGATTGAGGTTGAGCAACTCCCCACTGTGGTTGTCTCCCTTAAGGCAACCTAACTTGAGCTCTAAATTCTAATCCAGACCGATGAAGTGTATTGGAGGAAAAGGTCGAGAGTGCACTGGATTAAGGAGGGAGATGCAAATTCAAAATTCTTCCACTGCATTACTAATGGGAGAAGGAGACGTAACTTCATCCACAGTCTCATCATTGATGAGACTCTTATAACCACTCCCACTCTTATCAGAAATGCCTTTAAGAATTACTTTCAAGAGATTTGTGGTACAGCTCCTCAGTCTGATTTTCGTATTGATTGACACTCCCTTTATCCACCAAATGGCATTAACTTGGAGCATTTAGATGACCCGTTTACTCTGGAAGAGGTCAAATTGGCCGTCTTCGGTATGAGCAGTGACAAAGCACCAGGCCCCGATGGATTCTCGATGAGCTTTTATCATACTTTTTGGGACATTATCAAAGATGACTTATTTGCCATGCTGCAGTCGGTGCAGAGGGGAGACACTGACCTAGACAGACTAAACTACTCCAACATTATGTTAATTCCCCAGTGTGAGGGTGCAAATTCAGTCCCTGATTTTCGACCTATCAGCTTGCTCACCTGCTCCTTCAAAATATTCACCAAAATCCTCACCAAAAGGCTTAGCCCTATCCTCCACTCCCTTGTGTCCTCCTCTCAAAGTGCCTTCTTGAAAGGTAAATCGACGGTGGACTATTTTCTTGTAGCACATGAAGCTATCACTCTCTGCAGTAGACGAAACTCTGATGCACTTTTGTTCAAGATTGACTTCACAAAAGCATTCGACACAGTGAGTTGGGAATTTTTAGACCAGCTTCTACTTGTTAGAGGCTTTGGGTCAGCTTGGTGCAGGTGGATTCATATGGTCCTGAGGACGGCAAAATCATCAATTCTCATTAATGGAGAGGGGGAAGACAAATCAACTCCAAGCGAGGGCTCAAGCAGGGAGATCTTCTATTGCCAATGTTCTTCATCTTAGCCATTGATGTGCTTGCTCAGGTGCTTATTAGTGGTCGGAGAAATGGTGTTTTATCTCCTCTACCTGTCTAGGGCTCCCTAGCCAATCTGTCAGTGCTGCAATTTGCAGATGACACGCTGATCTTTTGTAAAGGTGATGATCATGACGTTATCAACCCCAAAATGGCACTACAACTATTTGCAAACATCTCTGGTCTTGCCATAAATTTCAATAAGTCCTCGATCATTTACTTTGGAAAATCAAGGGTGAAGCTACAAACATTTTCCACCATTCTAGGCTGCAAGGAAGAATGATTACCCATCCATTACCTTGGCATGCCCCTATCCAGCGGGAAACTCAGCAAAAGAAGTTGGCAGCCACTAATCATCAAGATCGAAAGAAGACTCTCAGTGTGGAAGGGCAAGATGTTATCTGGAGGTGAGAGGTTAGTACTTATAAATGCTGTACTCAGTGCTTTACCAGTCTACTTCGTTTCCTTCTTCAGATTACCCCTTTGGGTAATCAAAAGAATTGATCAGATTCGCAGTAGATTTTTCTGGTGTGGCTCCGACACTGATGCGAGAGGAATGGCATGTATACGGTGGACGAAGATCTGCCAACCTAAGCAATAAGGTGGACTTGGGGTTCTTGATATGAAATTTTTTAATGAAGCCCTCCTCATGAAATGGTGGTGGAAGATTGTCTCCTCTGACTCACTAGCTAGCCAAATGTTAAGGAGCTTGTACTATAAATGCAATTCAAACATCTTGACATGCCCTTCAACTGCTTCGAGCTTCTGGAAAGGGATCTTCCATCTCAAGGAGCAATTCTTGCTGAATGTTAACTGGAAGCTAGGGAAGGGGAACCTTATCAAATTCTGGACGTCATAGTGGATCAATGGCAACAACATAACTTCCCTGTGTCCCTCACTTGCTGCAGCGGCATGGAATCTGGAAGCAGATGTCCTATCCCAAGGAACTTGGATTACTGAAAACTGGCACTGGCAACCGAGTCTTAACTGCATCTCCAACCCCACCATTCGGGATGAGAAACAAAGACTGCTTGAACTGATTGCAGACTACCAGCCTTCAAACTCAGGAGACCACCCTTCATGGAGACTCACACCATCTGCCACCTTTACTGTCAAGTCAGCATACAACCTCTTTATCACCTCTGGCCTTCGATCCCGTTACTATGCAGCAAAATGGACTTCTATAGCTCACCTGAAATGCAAGCTTTTCACCTGGCAATTGAGTTGGGATAAACTCAACTCCAAGGATTTCCTTCGCTCTAAAGGATGGTTAGGAGACACGACATGCACAACTTGTGCATGTCCTATTGAGACGACATATCATATCTTTTTTAAATGCTCTATTGCCACTAATACTTGGACTTTCTTCACTACACTTTTCCACATATACTCTATGCCTGCTAACTTACATGAATGCTTTACTTCTTGGTGCTTTGGGACACAAGCACACAAACACACTTGGCACCTACTCACTATCTCGATCTGTTGGAGTATATAGCTTGCTAGAAATGAGCGCATTTTCTCTTCTAAGACTTTGCAACCAAGGAAAATTATTTCTAATGCAATTTTTTGGTTTCGATCTTGGCTAGATGGACTCCAGAAAAATAAGAAGAAGGCGGCACTCATACGAGAGGTGGAGCTAGCTGGAGTTCAAGATGTTCTCCTCAAATAGGCGCTCACCCAGATTGATCATGCAGATAACGGGGAAGATAGCTTCTCAGTTTGAGATCCCACCAGCCCTTGCTTTTCTTTTATTATTTTGGATGTATTGTTTTGAAACTGTAATGTGCTAAACTTGGTATAGCTATTCCCTTCAGCTTTTTTGGGATCAAGGGTTCGGCAACTGTAGGCTGAACTATCTTGATCCTTATGTATTATATTTTTGTATTTACTCTTATATTAATATATCTTTCGTAAGGTAGGAACTTACCCTACCTTTTACTAGTAAAAAAAACAAAGAATGGAATTCACAATTTTGGCTTTCCTTTTACTTTTCTTTTTGTTGTATGGATTTAACCATATTTGTCCATGTGAAAAATTAACAACTGCTTACCCTTTAGTATAAGAAATGAAGGTACTGCCATTGTTACTGTTGCTCTTGCTTTGGTTTCCTCAGTGTTGGACACCTGTTGCTTCATGGGTTTTGTATTGTAGTGAAAAAGGTGATGAGTTTTTAATGGCAGAAATTGGATGATTGTACTAAAGGCAGACAATGGAAGTGATTTGGATGGAGCTTTTGCTCAAAATGATGATCAGTCATTGTAATTTCTTCTCGCTCAGAGAGAACCTCATTGGTTAAAAAGAAAAAGAACTGAGCCACCCTCAACATTTATTAAATCAAGCTTATGAAATGTTTGCTCCTACCAACTCCCAATCCCTCCCTCATCTCCTTCCTCCCTTCTTCCCCGCCGGCAAACCTCTGACAACAAGCCCTCCCTCAAGCCTCTCCAGCCTTGTCTAACCACCTCTGCAGTCCGAACCCCCCCTTCTCATCCTACTCCGACATGCCCAACCCCCCACCTCTCTTCCTCTGATCCTCTTGGTTGTTTCTCCTCCCCAAACTCTTCGTCAGTTAGCTTTCCCCCCCCCCCCTTCTTTAGCAACAACTACAACCCCCATCCCCTACTAAGCCGGTGCCATGCTCTCGCTCATCGAGCTCAGCGGGTGCGAGCCCAATGAGGAGGTCTGTCACCCGCCACAGACCACACACCCAAACACCGATACTGTTGCACCCCTTCAACCACCCCCCGCTGCTACTCCCTTTCCTACGGTATCCCTGCTTGAGCCCCCTCGAGCTTTCAATCCCTAGAACCCCTCACCTGATAGTGGAGGAGATCGACTGCTCAGACGAGCTCGCTCCCCGGCGCGTGTAGACCATGGTGCGCATCAACGCATAGAGGGGAGGAGCTTTTATCCTCATCGCCGTCGAGAGGTACCCGGTAGGGAACTTCAGCATCGACGCCAAGCTGGAGAGAGCTATGGGGGACGGGCCTAACGATGGGGTCCTCCTACCGCCCCTCTTGGGCGTAAGAAAATGTCTCCATCTTCGGACCAGCGTCACCACACACACCCCAAACCTTACTTCCAATCCAAAGCTATGTACCAACACAAGCACAATAAGGGAAGCACCAAGGGTTCAGAACCCTTCCAACAACAGAGCAGCCATACTAACTCAACTGCCCTTCAACATGAACCCCTTTCTTCCAACCAAATCAACCACCGACACCACAACAGCTCGCACCACTCCAGCCCCCCTCCATGGGAGGTCCTCAGGCCTAAATCCGGCGTCGAGCGCGCCCACGAGGGGAGCGCACAAGATGGGATTACGGTAGAGAGGAGTCCAATCGAGGGAGAGGGGGGGGAGAGATGGGTTGAAGTGTGCGGTAAGAACAGCAAAAGGCAATGCACCCCCCCCCAAACCGCATAGTGACCTACTCCAACACAAGAAGAAACAGAGGAAGGGCATGAGGAAACCTGCACCATGTTTTAACTGTGGTGATTTGGGCCACTACAGGAGCGAATGCACCAAGGAGATCCGTTGCCTCAAATGTATGATGTGGGGGCATCTATCTTATGTATGCACCAATGTGGTGGAGGCCCTTAGTGACGAAGAGCGACCAGTGAGTCGAGGTAGGTCTCCCGATAACCCTATAGTAACCTGGCTAGCAAGGAGCCTGGATTTGATCAAGCATGAAGAACGGTGGTTGAAGCAGTGCTGTGCAATTGCCACAGTCAGAGCAGGGAGACCATCGGAAGTGCACATTATGCAAGCTCTTTCTCATAAGTGGTCGATGGGTGCCCATAGAGACTAAGTGGCCAAGAAGATGTGTCACATGCAATTCCTCATCTCTTTCCCCACTCCGGAGAAGGTAACAGAGGTGGTGAACTCTGGGACTATCGACTTTGGACACTTCACGCTCGAATTCTGTGCGTGGACGCCCTCATTTGGAGCCGAACGTCCCCAAGGAGATAAGTTTTGGATTTGGGTCCACAACGTTCCCCTACACTTCTGGAAGCGAGAAGCTATCCAAGAGATTGTTGCGGATTTTGGAACCGTGGAAGAGATTGATGAGAAAATGGTGTGACGATCTGAGATTGTTTCCGCAAGAATCCTCATTAGGAGCGCTGACATCTCAAGGATGCCGCGCTTTGCCAAGGTCTTCTCCTTCGAAGACTCCTATCTAATCAGATTCGTTCTCGACAGGAGAGTTGACCCACCGAAGGAGCAAACGGCCATCATGTCCCCTTCCCTGCTTCTGCTGTAAGACCCCGAAAAATAGCATATGGCTATTTTGCATCGTAATCTGTGCGTAATTGAGAATTGCAAGTGATTATGTATTTTCTGATAACAATTATTTTTATTTGAGAAATATCAGTTATTGTCTACTTTATTTTATAATTTTGAAGGATTATTACGAGGTAGTTTTAATGTATTTTGTATTGTTTGGATTATTAAAGTAGAGATTTGGGTTTTATTTGAAATACTAGATTTACCCGTGGGCACGTGCCTACGGCACGTCTTCGGAACGATACAAAACACGAAAAGCCATGTAAAGAGTAAAATAATAATTATGTAGCTCAAGTTTGAATAGTATGACAATAATTAGTTATAAATAAAAGTCTAATGTTTCCATTTGTATATGTTGAAATGTAATTATAAATGGGGATATAAAATCTAACTTCTTAGAACTTTTAAGTGTGAAAAATAATGAAATTTAATTGTTGAAGAGATATTTGCTATTAAAAATTCTGAAATTTTACAAAACCGAAATCTTAAAATCAAAATTTCTAAGTAAATAAAGAAAGAATGAGTGAGAGAGAGAGAGAGAGAGATGAAAAAGTAAAGAGAGAAGAGAGAGATAGTAATAAAGTGATGAGTTTTTTAGGGAAAAAATTTTGATTTTGGGGTTTGAAATTTTGGAGGAAAAATGTGTTTTGTGAGGTATGATATGGGCCTTTGATTTTTGTGGGGGAGTGATTGTGAGCCACTTGATAGCTTTCTTTGTAATTTATTATATAGATAAATAGAGATTGGGGGCTTATAGACAATTATCCATTACATTAATTATCTATCTATTTATTTATTCATTTACTTTTACTAAACTCCCCCATCTTTTCCTTCTTCCTTCTCCTTCCTTCTTCTTTCCCGTTCCCTTCCCATCCCGACCCCAAAGAACCCCCACCCCCCCCCCCCCCCCCCCCCCCGACCCTCCTTTTCCTTCTCCTCCTTCTCCCGTTCACTCCCGGCCGAAAGGAAAACCCCACCACCTCCTTTCTCCTTCTCCTTCTTCTTTCCCTTCTGGTTTCCATCCCGACCCCAAACCGAGAACCCATTCGGCGATGATTTCCCCACCTCATTTCTCCGTGGATTTCAAATTAAATCGAGGGGTAGACTAAGTGAAGGGTTCTCTACATCGTGGTAGCCTCGGATTTTCGAAAGGATTTCGGGAAGGTAAACCCTAACTTATTTTATTGTATAAAATTGAGTTTGGTTAATTTCTTTTGTGTAGGAGTATTTTGGTAGGGAGATTTAGAGATGTTGGAAATGGTAGATGTAAGAAATTAGCAGATTATTAGAGAGATTGCAAGTTGTTAGTAAATTAGGATTTTGGGTTTGTAAAAGGGAATTATATATGTAAGAATTAGTTCTCGTATGGTAGTAGAAATTGTAGTGGACTATTAGAATAATTTAGGAGTGCTTTTAGTAATTGTATGAAAATAAGAATCTTGTAGGCATTAGATTATTACGTGCATCGCATGTGTGTATTCCAGGCGTTTAATAAAATGTCTGTGTGGTATTGGGGTTAGTATTATTATTTTTCCGTGATTGGTTTGGATGAATTGAGTTTTAATTGCTTTGAAATTTGATGATAGAATATATTAGCGACTTTGGATGCGGGGTGGCATGGTGGCGCTTCGGATCTTCGCGAAATATGTGAGTATTAATTTATTTACGTACTTTTTGTGGTTTGAGGAATATGTGAGTATCAATTTATTTACGTATTTTGTGGTTTAAGAAATATGTGAGTATGATGTATCTACCTATATTTTATGTTGTGGCCAAATTTCATGGCTTTTTGATATATTTCGTAGAAGTTATGTTAAAGATTGATTTTGAGGAAAAATACGGATTTTATGGGCCCGAAAATAGGTTTTTGTGATATTTGGTGAAATTAACTATTTGAGTATATAAAACCAATATAATGGATTAGTTATGTATGTGGGGATGAGTTACACTTATATAATAATATCGAATATGTGACTATGGTTTTATATACGTTTGATGTAAAAAAAAAAGTTTGAATAAATTGAAGTGTTGATATGATTTATGGATGAGGCGTATTGGAATAAAGTGCATGGGTATAAATTAATGGATTAGTTATGTATATGGGGATGAGTTACACTTATATAATAAGGATTGAATCTTGGATTGTTGTAGGATTGAGGCTCATGCTATGTACCATGCTTAGGTAGTAGTAAGAACCCATTCATGCCTATGTGACATCCTAGTAACCCATCATGCTTTAGTTTGATGAACCCATTCATACTTGTGATATTTAGTTGTTCTTAGTAAAAAGAACTATCATACTTGAGTTTGATGAACCATTTATGCTTGTGAACCCATGAAACAACGTCATGCTTGAATTGTAGTCAATGTTCATATCCATGCTTAAGGTGGTAATAGACAACCATGCTTAAGTGTAGTAAATCATACTTGAGTTATAGAAGTTATATACCATGCTTGGATTATTGTAGGAAAGTTATAAACCATGCTTAAGGTGGTGGTAGATATCCATGCTTAGTGTGTAATAGTCACTCATGCTTGAATTGTAGTCAATGTTCATATTCATGCTTTAAATTGTTGTAAGTCCATGCTTAAGTTGTATTCATGCTTAAGATTGTGGTGAGTACATGGTTAAGTTGTATTCATGCTTAAGAGTGTTGTACGTTGATGTTTAAGTTATATACCATGCTTAAGGCCATGGTAGATTCGTGCTTAAGTAATAGAAAAGAATCATGTTGTTGTAGTTGTGGTGTTAACTATCGCGTTGTAGTTGTAGCGTTAGTAAAGAACTATCGCGTTATAGTGGTAGTGTAGTAGAGAACTATCGTGTTTTAGTTGTAGCGTTAGTAAAGGACTATCACGTTATAGTGGTAGTGTAGTAGAGAACTATCATGTTGTGGTGGTAGCGTTAATGAAGAACCATCGTGTTATAGTTGCAATACTCAAGTTGCATAGTAGTTCTAGATTCAAAGGAACCACACTTGAATTGTATTATGATTGTTGTGAAAGATTAAAAGAACCCATGAAACTAGCACTATGGTAGTTCTAGCTCAATTGATAAGAGAACCCATGCATTTAGTCCTAGGTGATCCTAGCTCAAACTTGAAGGACGAACCCAAGAATCTAGTGCATGCAGTTCTAGTTTAATTTGGAGAGGAAAACCACGGATTCTAGTTGTATGAGACCCTAAGTAAGGTTGGACCATATCACATGAACATTACTCATCTTCATGGGTAGTATGGGTTGGGAAGGTCACTAGTAATTGTTAGCTCGATAAAAGTTGTTATGTCACTTGGGGCTTCTCATTGGTAGAATGCCTGTTTTAGACGGTTAGTAAATTCTTCTATTGCTTCTAATTATAGAAGATCAAGTTTGCTAGTAAGCACGGTTGGTTGCTTCTAGGTTTGATTACCTGTATGGTTGTTTGTATGTGGTTTTTCTCGTACATGGCTCGACTGGCCCGTATATAGATGTTGGTCTCATACGTAGCTTATTTGGCTCGTATGTATGTTGTTGCCTCATACGCGGCTCGCCTGGCCCGTATGTAGATGTTGGTCTCATATGTAGCTTATTTGGCTCGTATGTATATTGTTGTCTTATACGCGGCTCGACTGGCCCGTATGTAGCTGTTGGTTTCATACGTGGCTTATTTGGCTCGTATGTATGTTGTTGTCTCATGCGCGGCATGACTAGCCCGTATGGTTCCATACGTAGCTGTTTAGCTCGTATGTATTTTTGGTTACTCGTATGTAGCTTCTTAGCTAATATGCAGTTTGTTGTGCTCATCTAGGGTGATATCATTGTCCTAGGGCTATCGACCATTAAGACGTGTGTTTACCTTACTCCTAAGGGACTGTGGACGAGTCACTTTGCGGGTGCCGTCAGATCGTAATCGTTGGTTGATCGCAGACCGGAGTGTGACTAAATCTAAGTTCAGGGTAGTAGCATGCGAATACGTTTGTATTGTCGGGGTCTTGGATAGATATGCCATGAACCGGATACTGAGGGATTCTGGTAAGTCTAGGTTGACCAGCCTAGTAGAGTTATCTTGCGAAGTCTAATTTGAGACTTAGCATGTCATGTTTATAATATTGTCATCCCTAGGATTGTTCAGGGTTAGTGACATCGTTAGGATAGTAATTTATGGCTATTACTACTTAATCATTATTATTATCATTCTTCGCCGAAGGAAAAGAGTTGGTGTTAAGGGTGATTCCTTATGATCCGACCTGTCCTACAGGCCGACACTAGGCAGTGTTATTGGGTTGTACCTTCCCGTCAAGGGATACGTACGGTGTCTTCTCACGAGTTGGGAGCACGGGTTGCGTATCTTGATTGTTAATTCCTGAAATACCGTGGCTTGGGGTGCCACAGGATGTAACATGTAGTCCTGCGCTTGCGAGACCCCAGGGGTGCCACAGGGTAGGCTTCGCACTACCCTGCGCATGCGAGACCCTATGTTCTTTTGATTTTCGAATGAGGCCCGATACACTGGGCAATAGTTGCAAACATGGACACCACTATATGACTGCAGTAACGGAACTAGACCGTACCTGCAACCTTTTTTGAGTGAGGTCCGGCATATCGGGTAGTAGTGGCAAACATAGACACCACGAGCGTACTGCATTGGTGGAACTTGACTACGTCTGCAACCTCATCAATCATGTTGTATTGTCGGGAACAGGTTGTGTATAAAATAGAATTCATAACGTGGGTTCAAATCCCTATATTTGGAGAAACGGCTTGAGATGGGGCGTATGTAGTATGGGATGCATACTGTTTCGGAGACTTGCTTGCATTTGAATAAGAGTATCATTGTATTGGTAATCTTGCATTAGAGTTTAAGTCATAACATACACTGGCACATTAATTATATGTACACGTTTCTTTTCCATTCAAGATTAATTGCGAGTGTGATAGCTGAAGTGTATAATGAGTGTGAAAGTGATGTATTGCAGACGTGATGATATGTGTTGTAAGAAATGAATGAATGCGATGTTATGTGATGAGATTGAGTAGGATCGTGTTTATGAATGGAGATGAGCACGAAAGAATATAAGTCGTGAGTCTGTAAATGCAAACGAATTGTAAATAAGGTGCAGTTTATGCGAAAGTAGAGTTACGGTGAATGTAAAGCCTTATAGGAAGGTAAAGTTATAGGAATATTTGTATAAGGCATAGAGTGATGGGCATTAAGCATTTGTGAGTTAAGAGACTAATTTGGGAATGAGTTTCCAAACTAAAGATATGTATGTTATGAGCGGGTATGGATATACATACAGGTGATGACCCAGAGAGTACTTGATGTGAAATCCCATTTATGATATTTACATGTTCAGATGTCAAGTAAGATTTGATTATCTTGGTATTTGTGAGTTCGTTCTGTTTTTACTTATAAAGTTTAATTTAATTACTTATTTAGTAAATTATACTCACACTAGAAATGGCTAACCCCATAGTATTTGGGGGTTAGAGAGTCCCTGGACTACCCTAGGTCCCCTACTGTTACAGGTCCTCAGCAGTGCAGAGGTGAGGTGTAGATTCAGGTTTCTGTAGAGTGGAGCTCCATTTTACAATTGTTGTTAAAGGTTTAATTATGTAAATAGTGAAATTGTGTTTTAAATTGTATTGTTGATGTATAAGTATGTGGATGATGATGATGAGTATAGTGGGGAGTGACATGATATGTTTTTGACCCGTACCCATCTCGTTGTGGAGTGCCGGGCCCTGCGGTATGTTTTTATAAGTTACTTTCTAAAAACTTTACTACGTTTTCAAATGAATTTATGATTTTTAATTGATAATTGATATTCTGTTATGAGTTTGGCCCCCAGAGCATGATATCTATATAGCCTGTGTGATTCTTCTCATTTTGGCCTGGGGAGCCCATGATATTGTTGCCTGTGATGTGAGTTACGGAATTTAGAGCAGAATTCCGTAAGTTTTTTGTGTTTCAGGGCAGAAATTACAAGGGAAATTCTGCCCAAATTTTCCTTGAAATATAACTGTCTTAGTTTATGTTTAAAGTGATATAGAAATTGAAAGAATTGATTTTGGAGTCAAAAGGAAGAAAAAAAAAGGGCAGGCATTACAGTTTGATATTACAGTTGATATTTGTAATTATTGGGTAATAACTCTGATGGCAATAAAAGTATTTAATTTTTCTAGTTTTTCTGTGTATCGTGACTAATTGAAGAAAAGATCTTGGCATGTGTCACGGTTTTCCCAGTTACGTGGAAATCGGGGCGTTACATCCGCCCTCAGAGACGATAGGTCGTACAGCTATGTGGTGTCACCAAGGCTGGACTTAATGATAGACGGGGCTCACGAGATTGAAAGAACTCACCGAGAGACCATCCAAGCGGCGAGGGAGCAAGAGCGCGGCCGTGGAAAGGCGGTGGTGGGATCAGAACCAGAGAAGAAATCACCATGCAAAGAGAGGCGACTGAGAGACGTGTCTCTCGGATCCAATGACCCCAATTGCTCAGGGAAGCTCATCTCGTTGGATCCTACGGTGGATCGACCAAGGATACCAGATTTGGAAGGCCACGAGGCCCAAAAGGCATCTTAGAGAAAGGTACTGCAAAGCAATGCTCTAAGTACATACTAATAGGACGGAGTTGGTACAGACCCTGCAGATCCCAAATATGGCAAAAACACCCCCTGTAACGACATGTAGGCGTCGAGACAAAGATTGGTGAAGGAAAGCAACAGCTTGGGGAAGATGACAAGCGGAAGAGTGCTTTCGACCAGAGAGTGGGTAGAAAAGCACTGGTTTGCACCAGTAAAGGAAAAAGAGGCTTCTTTGGAGCAGAGGCAACCAGAGGCAGAGACCCCAATGGGGAAAGGGCTCAGCTTGGATCTGCCCCCTCCAGAAGGAAAAGAACCCAAAGGAGGACGACAGCAAAGCTATCGCTTTGAGGATATGCATTTTTGGTAAAGAAGACAACGGAGTAGGAAGGGCTGACCCAACTACCGCGCCTATGAAGAAGATGAAAAGCCCCTTGGCCTTATCTCCTAACGCTTTGAATCCCACGCGCTCTGAACAAGCTGTCCCTGCTGCTGCCAAACACAATCAGATGGTGACAGCTGTCGAAGTGGGTGAGTCCACCGCCAGTAGAAGACAAACGGGGGGTGGGGATATCGAGGGGGGGTACGATGGAACGCGGTGGAACACGTTATCGTGTCCCAGCAACATTGGTTAAAGGGAGTTTGGGTTGTACCGCTTACTTAGAGATTGAGAGCGTGGGCTGTTCCCCTTTTATAGATGGTGTTGGGCCCAAAGAGGGGCCCAATACAATTGTGAACATTCTGACTCAAGGTCAGACGAATAGTGGGCCCAGTAAGGGGACCACGACGGAAAGCCCCGCTATTATTATTGGATCACCAGTCTGTGGGCTCAACGAGGAGTCCACAATGAGCGTATCTAAGCTACAACAGGAAGCTCAGCATACAGATAGTGATGAAGACCTTGAAGGCCGCTTAAATCTAGACGTGGAATTTTCTTTCACAGATGGGGAGTCAGAGGATCTAGAGTTCATTGCTGACACACAGAGGGAAATCTCGCCAGAGATGGTCTTGTCCACAATTCCAGAATCAGCACCTGGAGTCAGTACTGGAACATCGCGCAGAACGGTTGGGTTCCGAGTCCAGCGCTCGCCTAAGAGGGCTCATGTGGAGTCCCTGGATGACTATCTGGAGGTAGCGGCTGCAGCCAAGGCTGCAAAATTCGACAATGGAGGTACAAAAAAGTTTTTAGCAACTATTTTAAATTTCATGTCAGATTCTAAAGTATTTTTCTTAGCTAAAACTTGTGGGTTGGAGGTTTGTGACACAGAGCGTAATGCATTACTGCTCAATAAAATAAGGGGTTGGGAAATTAAAAGGGTTAAGACTAGTTTGGGGAACACCCCAGGAGCTAGCTCCAGGTCGACTGGCATCCCTGAGGATGAAGTCGGCCCCACCCCCTCAACAACGGTCATCCCTGACACAGCCCCCCAATGAATACACTTTTCTAGAACGTTAGGGGGCTGGGGGATAGATGGAAGAAGGACATGGTTAGGGACGTCATTAGCAACTCCAAGGTGGAAGTGGTAGGGTTGCAAGAGACCAAACTCCAGCACAGGTTCAAGCTGAAGAGAATCAGGGGCAACAGAATTAAGGAATGGGTGTTACGCCCGTCAGCAGGAGCCTCGGGAGGGATAGCAATTGGCTTCAACTCGGATATTCTCACTTGTACCGAGGTATACAGTGGAAGGTTCTCCCTGACCACCTGACTGAAACGTCGGTCTGATAATTGGGAGCAGTCAGTCACTGTCGTCTACGGACCGAACGCGGCTACAGATCGAAATGCTTTTTGGGAAGAGCTTGTCGATATCCGACATCGATGGTCAGGAGCTTGGATTGTTGGAGGGGACTTCAACATCACCAGATTTGCTTTCGAGCACAAGGGAAGAGGCTCCAGTGACAGACACATAGAGGAGTTTAACAAGGTGATTACGGAGCTAGAACTGATCGATATCCCGATTAATGACAGGCTATTCACATGGTCTAACATGCAAGCGATTCCGGTAATGGCCAAATTGGACAGGGTTCTAGTTTCGATGGATTGGGAAGCTAAATTTCCGTTGGCAACAGCTAGATCGATTCCTAGACCCACGTCAGATCACACCCCGATCCTTCTCGATGTGGGGGTTCAAGGAGCTCACAGGCCAAGAAAATTCATATTTGAAAAGGCCTGGCTAGAAATTTAGGGATTACACCACATGGTGATGGAGAACTGGGTGCTCCCAACCGCTGGTACAGACGCTGCTTCTCGATGGTGTGAAAAAATACGCAGATTAAGAAAGCAGCTACGCAGATGGAATCGATCTAGATTTTCGACCATCTGGAGGGCAAAAGACTCGTTTTTGGAGGGCATTGATGAGTTGGAAAGGATGGAAGAGTCGCGATTCTTGTCTCAAGAAGAACGAAACAGGCTTTTAGAGCTTCGGGAAAATATTACCAATCTTTATAAATTGGAAGAGATCAAATGGCATCAAAGGTCTAGGACTTCGTGGCTCAAAGAGGGAGACACGAATACAGCCTACTTCCACCGAGTGGCAAGTGCAAGAAGTAGATCCAATCTCATCCTTTCAATACAGACAGATACAGGAGCATCGCAAGATGAAAAGGTGATTTCAACGACGTTTCATAATTTTTACAAGGGCCTTTTTGGGAGGAAGAATGACTTCAGGATCCCAATGAGGGATGACTACTGGCAGGCTTACCAGCAAGACTCGGCGCAAAATCTTTCTACTCTGGAAGCACCTTTTTCGGAAATAGAAGTGAAAAAGGCCATCGACCAAATGGGAGCAGACAAGTCACCTGGGCCAGACGGCTTCCCAATGATGTTCTTTCAAGTATTCTGGGAAGAAATTAAAGGGAGCATTATGGAACTGATGGAGGAACTTTTCCACAATAATCTCAGATTGGGCATGTTCAATTTTGCGGAGATTGTTCTCATACCCAAACGGGAAGAATCGAAGCGTGTGGGGGATTTCCGACCGATTAGCCTCATTAACTGCTCGGTTAAGATCATCACGAAGGTCCTGGCCATCCGACTAGGGAACATTATGGATAGTGTAATCAGCAAAACCCAGACGGGCTTCATTAAGGACAGATGTATCCTAGACTGTGTGGCCACTGCTGAACAAGTGATCCACCACTGCCATAAGAGAAATTCCAAGAACTTCCTCCTAAAGTTGGACTTTGAGAAGGCATACGACTCGGTCGATTGGGAGTGTCTGCAGGAAGCCCTCAGAAGGAGAGGATTTGGGGATAGATGGGTTAGATGGATCAAACAATGTTTACAGACTAGTAAAACGGCAATATTGGTGAATGGGCGTTCAGGCCCGTCGTTTCCTTGCAAGAAAGGTCTCTGGCAAGGAGACCCGTTGTCCCCACTTCTATTCACTATTGTAGCAGATGTGCTTAGGGGTATGCTAGAAAATTGTCGGAGAACAGGTTGGATTTCACCTGTGGCCTGCAGCACCGCTAGTCAGGGGTGCACGATTCTCTAATATGCTGATGACACCCTACTTTTTGGGAATGGGAACAGGTCCGAAACGGTCTGCTTTAAAGGGGCCCTCTACTGTTTTGAAGCCTGGTCAGGTCTCAGGATAAATTTCCACAAAAGTGCACTGATTCCCATTACACTCTCTGATGAAGAAGACCGGGATCACGCCACCATTCTAAACTGTATGACGGACGAGTTCCCGATCAAGTACTTAGGGCTCCCACTCAAACCAGGGAAACTCACTAAGTCGGACTGGCTACCGATTATAGATAGAGTGGAGGACAGACTATCTGGCTAGAAAGGAAAATCGCTGTCACTTGGAGGAAGGGTGGTACTCATTAACTCAGTGTTGTCTAATCTGCCCATTTACTACATGTCTTTTTTTGAACTTCTAAAGTGGGTTATCCAAAGGATTGACCGGGTCTGTAGAAGATTTCTTTGGAAAGGAGCAGACTCCAATAGGGGAGGTTACCACCTGATCAAATGGAATATTGCTTGTATGAAGAAGAAGCATGGAGGGCTAGGCATCATAGACCTTAGAGACATGAACCTTGCTTTCTTGGGGAAATGGTGGTGGAAGGTCTTTCACCACGGCGGAGAATGATGGCAGGATTTCATTCAACCGTACCTTCGGTGAAAAGGGACGAGAAATCTATGCTTTCGAGTTGGGGCTAAGGTCTCGCGATTCTGGAAAGGAATCACCAAAGCAAGTGGACCTTTCAACTCGGCAGTTACGTCGACTATCGGTAATGGACGGTCCACCAGATTTTGGTGGGATAAGTGGTGTGGTGCTCAGGCACTGAAGGAAACTTTCCCAGAGCTATATGCCAAGACTAGTCTGCCCAATATCTCTGTGGCAGAGACTTGGAAGAGGGAAAATTGGAGGCCGCCGTTCCGAGGAAGTCTTACCACAGGATTACACCAACAACTACTTGACTTGCAAACACACATCACACGGACCGGGACGATGTGCACCCAAGGCCCAGACCAGATGCGATGGGGACTAGAGACCAAGGGAGCTTTCACGGTCAGATCCTGTACCATCGAATTCACTTCCGGGGATGCAGACCCAACTGTTCACAGGTGTTATGGAAGGCGAAAACACCATTGAAAGTCAGAGTATTCCTCTGGCTAGTGCTCAATAATGCAATCCTTACAAGAGAGAATCTGGCCAAAAGGCAACCACAGATTGCGACTGAATGTGGATTCTGCAACATGCATACGGAGACTTTAAATCACCTGTTTATTCACTGCCCAATGAGTAAGGCGACCATGGTAGAGGTTTTAAGAGCCCTAGGAACAAGTGACTACCCCGGCAAATATGAGAATTTGTGGATTGGCCTCAAATTTGACTCGATTCGCAACGAAATGAAGGATGCGTGGTACATTGCCATTGCGGCAACTACATGGGTATTATGGCTAGACAGAAACAACTTTTATTTTCGTGCTTCTTGTAGTAGTATTTCTGGTAACCTTACTCATATCATGCATCTTATTTCTTTTTGGGCTACAGCTGCCGCCACAGAAGCGAGAGGGAGGATTGCTAGAGTCTTCCAGGTGGAGTATTTTGACGATGAGGAGGTAGAGTTTGGGGCGACACTGGACTGAGAGGTCGGCGCCTCCCATGCTCATCAGTCTTTCTATAGCTGCAGTTTCTTCTAGTTTGTACTTGGCCTTCTGTACTTTTGGTTGTTTCAGGCATGGAGGATTAGACCCACCCCTCAAGATTTTGTTGGGGGTTTATATTTTATTTCTTGCACCGTACTTTTTTTACTGCATTGTATTTTTGTATGTCTCACGGGTCACCGGGATTATTTTATTAATTTCTGATTAATAAAATAGGGTGGCATTCCACCTTTTACTTCAAAAAAAAAAAAATAAAAAATTAACAACACATCCCAATAAATCGAAAGTATGATTTACAGTCAATATGCACCAACCGTTCAAAATTTTCAAGTAAAAAAATGTATCCTCTCTAAAATTTCGAAACAATTTCTTCTTGTTTGTATGCATTTAACCATACTTGTCCATGTGAAAAATTAACAACACATCCCAATAAATCGAAAGTATGATTTACAGTCAATATGCACCAACCGTTCAAAATTTTCAAGTAAAAAAATGTATCCTCTCTAAAATTTCAAAACAACGGAGCAAGTAACTGTATAGAAAGAAAAAAAGAACAATTTTTTTTTTCTCTACCAGCTTCGAAATAACTTAGAATTAACCAAATTTAACCTTGTGTAGATACATGTGATCACCTCCTTATTTATGAAGGCTAAATTTAAAAAAAGACTTATTGCTCATTTTTAAAAAAATTACTAAACCTTTCTTGATATAAAAAAAATGCACTGAACTATGTTATTAAAAAACTCATAGTGACGGAATTAGATTTCTGTTAAGGTATTTGTCAAAAAATCATATTCAACTTTCGTTTTTGTTTATGAAAACATCACTTAATTAACTAATTATGTTTTAAAAATCCTCACCGAACTATTGCAAGACATAAACCCTAACGAAAATTAGTTCCGTCGATGTGATTTTTTTGATAACGTAGTTGAGTGCAATTTTTTAAAATAAAAAAAAATTAGTAACATTTTTTTTAAATGAGCAATAATTCGGTGAGTTTTTTTTAATAGCCATTTTATGAATTTGGAATTCCAGGTATTAGCAATATCCTCCTCCTATTAGTCTTAGAGCATCTGTAGACGTTGCCTATTTAGCCATAATATGCTAAATTTGGCTCGATGTGTGCTGCAGTCGTTAGCTATTTTATCAAAATTTGGCATTTGGGGAACAATCACGAGCTATATCTGACAGACGATTTGGCTAAATGGATAAAATAGTCCGACGACACATTATTTCTCGTATGTTAATCGGACGGTAAATAATTTACAGTCCGATTTTTTTTTATTAATAAAATAATCCGACGGGATATTATACACCGTCCCAAAAAAATTTTAATTAAAAAATTCGGACGGGAGATAATTTCCCGTCCGAAAATGTTTAAAAAAAATTTTTTTTTTTACGGTAGATAATCTACCGTCCCATAACTAAAACCTCAAAAAAAAAAATTCAAAGACCTGTTATCATCTCCCGTCCTATTTTGTGGGGAAGATTTTTTTGAATTTTTTTTTATAAAAATGTCACTATCAAGATTGGGTTGAAATTTGTTTAAGGATATTTTTTTTAATAAAAAACGTCGGACGGGATATGATTTTCCGTCCGTCCAATTAAGATTTTGAAAAGCTAAAATTTGACTAACAACTACTACAGACAAAAACTATTTTTGCTATTGCTATATGTCAAATATGCAAAAATTGATTTTAAACGACTACAGATGCTCTCATGCATTTGAACTATCCAAGGCGGTTTCTAGCACACTCACCAGAGAGGTTAATTTAATGTCATATTGTGTTTCAACCATTCAGAGACGAACACGCTCCTCGTTTCGGTAAAAAGATTGTTTGCTTTTAAAATGTGACGAAGCATCAAAATATATATATGGACATTATTACTCTTGCATCAGATTTTTTTTTTAAAATATAAAATGCCATTTTTTATTTAAATGATTGTGTGACTTGTAAGCTGATTACATTAGTATTAATTAAAACTTGTACCAACAAACGGATCTGAATCTTCCAGGACCAGGATCAACAGTTGGCTGCACTTACCTCGTCACTGTCCTCGTCACTGTCCTAGGGAAGCTATACACATAATTATATATACATAAACTGTCATTATTACTAATAATCCAAGTGGGTTTACACATTTTTGTGCCCTAGTTTAAGTTCACATTTCTAATATATTTTTAGTACTATGAATTAATTACTTAAATAAAGAACAAATGGCAAATGCAGTGTATCTAGCAGACCATTTGAAGAGTCTTACATTGTTCTTGATAGATGCTCTTTTCAGCAAAAGTGGTAAATTCCTAGATTTTCTCACATATTTTGTTCCACTAGCTAATATCTTACTGTATTACCTTCTACTTATGGAATTTTTGACCAAAATAATCCACTTTTTGAATTTTTTACCAAAATGACCCACTTTTGAAAGTTTTTACCAAAAAAATCTACTTGCTAGCTAACTGACTTAGCGACTCTAGTAAAACAGGGTCGCTAACTGAATTAGCGAGGGTATACTTGGCCTTTTTGTTCAGGTTTCACCACATGAAGAAAAACATGAAGAAAAAAGTCAAGTATACACTCGCTACCTCAGTTAGCGACCCTGTTTTCACTAGGGTCGCTAACTCAGTTAGCGAGTGTGGTGCAAATGAATTGAGGAAAAATATATAGTAGCTTTAATTATAAAAAAAACATTGGGTTTAGAGTCGCTATCTCAGTTAGCGAGTGTGTTTGTACCACATTCGTTAACTGAGATAGCGAGTGTATTGATTTGAAGAAAAATATATTTTGATTTACACTCGCTATCTCAGTTAGCGAGTGTGGTACAGATCTTCATGCCAAAATTGTTTGAAAATGAAAAAAAAAGGTTGGACGGAAGATCTGTCTGTGAAATGTGGGAGGGTTGGGACAGATCTTCTTGCTAATTTTTTTTTAATTAATAAAAAGCTTTTAAATTAATAAAATATTTTTTTTATTTATTAAAAAAAGCACATAAATGTTTTTAAATCGTGGGACGGATCGAAGATCCGTCCGATCATATTAAATTTTTGATTGCTATATTATAGCATTTCACCAGTGTTAAGCGAACAAGACTTTGTCATATGATTATTATATATTTTGCTATTTTTTAGCAATCATGACTGTGGAAACTCTCGGTAGCGTCAGGGTTTAAACCCTTTGACCAACCAAGGTTTGTGTTGTGCCTGCGTGTATGGAATATTGAATACTACTCCGTTTCGGATCCTCCTCAAGCTTGATTTCCAAAAAGCTTATGATAATGTCAATTGGGACTTCCTTCTGGATATCCTTACCTTCAGGGGTTTCGGACCCAAATGGGTGGCTTGGATTAAATCCAGTCTTTTCTCCGGCACCTCTGCTGTCTATTTGAATGGATCTGTGGGCCATCAATTTAAAGTCAGATGTGGTCTCCGTCAAGGAGACCCCCTTTCTTCCCTCCTCTTCTCCCTCGTTGCTGATGTGTTTAGCAAACTCCTCAGGAATGCATGGAACATGAATATGATCGAGGGTCTTGGTTGTTCGCCTCTTTTTGAGGGTGTCCTCAATCTCCAATACGCAGATGACACTATTATTTTCTGCAAGTCTAACCTTCACTCCCTTCGCAACTTGAAATTGCTTCTTTATTGCTTTGAATTGGCTTCAGGCTTAACTATTAACTTCCAAAAATCCTCCGTGCTTTGGCTGAGTGGATCCCCCAATCGCCAGGCAGAGATTTCCAATTTCTTTAATTGCCTCATTGCCAATTTCCCGATCACTTACCTAGGCATCCCCCTTAGATGGGGCAAGCTTCTCAGAGCTGACTGGGTTCCTCTCATTGACAAAGTGGAGCACAGGCTCTCTGCTTGGGCTGGTAAAGTCCTCTCTAGAGGTGGGAGATTAATCCTCATCAATTCGGTTCTATCCGCCTTACCCCAATATTTCATGTCTTTCTTTTTCTTACCTTCCTGGGTGATCAAACGGCTTGATCAGATTAGAAGTAATTTTTTCTGGTCGGGTTCGCCGGCCTATAACCCGGGTTCGCATCTAGCGAATTGGAAAATTATCTGTTCTCCTAGAGATGAAGGGGGTCTCGGCGTCTTGGACCTCAGAGCCCATAATCTCGCCCTTCTTGGCAAGTGGCTGTGGAGATTCCACACTCTTGATCATCTCCCTTGGATTAGTTGTATCAAAAATTATCGATCTTCGTCCAACTGATGGGAATTCCCGGAATTACCCCCTCGCCGCGCCTCTCCTTTCTGGAAGGGCGTTTGGAAGGCATCCTATGCTTTTCAGTGTAGCATGTCTAGGGTTTGTGCTAACGGGTCCACTGTCAGCTTATGGTCCGACTTGTGGATCGGCAACACTAAGCTGTCTTCGGCTTTTCCTTCTTTATTCCGTCTGTCTGTTCTTCCGGCTGCCTCGGTAGCAGATTCCTTCATCTATATTGATAATGTTAGATACTAGATTATCCCCTTCAGTGTTGCCCTTTCAGCTCAGCTCACTGATCAGTTTGATAACCTTCTAAATCTCCTTAATGGTTACTCTTGGTCCGCCTTCGAGGGCATCTCCTGGCGCTGGACTGCGTCTGGAGTCTTCACGGTTAATTCTTTCTATTGTTTTCTCAATACTAGAGGGATGCGATACTCGCTGTCGCGTTTCATTTGGGAACCCTGCGTTCCCATCAAAGTCAAAATCAATTCTTGGTTAGCTTTTAATAACAAACTTCTTACCGTAGAGGTCCTAAATAAGAGGAATTTAGCATGGGGGCAACTTTGCCCTTTGTGCAATCAACTACCGGAAGACGTCAACCACCTCTTCATCCAATGCCCATTCATTATCCCCCTTTGGAAGATTAATTCGTTAGCTTGGAATACGAGTGTGATTCCCCTACATTTGACCTCTGTGTGGTCTTTCCCGCCTTCGGACAGTTTGTATCGTAGTGCTTGGATTTTAGCGACCCATACCATCATTTGGATCATTTGGAAGGAACGGAATGGTAGATTATTCCGTCATCGATGCAAATCGATCGCGGCTATTATCGAAGATTTTTTATTTCTCTTCAACTCCTGGGTTTCTAGCCCGGCTTTCAAAGAGCATGCCTCTTTGGCATCGGAGAAATTACTGCAGTCTGTTAATTGTCTCTATAATCTTCAAGCTTTTTAGCTATTCTCTTATCTTTCTTCTTTCATGCTTTATATTTCTTTTTCTTTCTCACTGGCTTTCTTTTTCTTGATCTTTTTGCGTGCAGGGCTAATTCTGGGTTTACTTCGGTTCTCGACTGTATTTTGTGTTGATTTGGTGGTCTGTTCTGCAGTGGCTTCCCTTTTTGTTTAGCCCCTACGGGAGCTGGAGTTTTGGGTGGTTTTGGGTTTGTTCGGCTGACTTAGAGTTTGCCTGCTTTTTGTAGGCCATGCAGACTTCTTTTGTTCTGGCTTGTATGACTATTAAGTGATACCATGTCTCGCTACTGCCCTTTCTTTCCCTGTAGTGGTTGTCGACTTAACTAGACTTATCTGTTCTGATTGCTTCCTCTCTGCTGTGTTTGTTGATCTTTCTGACTGCATGTGTTGTATGGTTGTGGATGGCTTATTTTCTCTAGATGAGCCTCGGATTGTTGAGTTTGTTTTAGCATGTACGCATTACCTGTTTGGGTTTTTACCCTGGCTTACTCTTGCGGGTTTGATTCCTTGCTTACTGTTGTTTTGGTGGTGGGTTTCTCTTCCCTTCTTCGTTGGAGTCTGCTCATAGTGCTTAGTCACTTTGCAGCTCCACTGTATGAGGGCTTGATTTCTTATTTGGGGTGTCTTACCTTGTCCTTGCTCCTCTCTAGTGGCTTTAGAGCCTCTCTGTTCAGTTCATATCTTTTTTTAGGATGGGTTGTTTCTTTGGCTCTTCGGTATTGTGGCTGTAGGCAGCACAGTTGGCTTCCTGAGCAGTCACATTCGCCTTGGAGGCCATTATCGTTTCTCTCCTGTCTGAGCGCGGTACAGAGCTCCTCGCGAGGCCAGGTGTGCTACTCGATCGTCGCGTCTGCTCTTTGCAGCTGTCGCGTCTACTCCTCGGCGGCCGGAGCTGCCTCTCCTGTTCCTTTATAATTGTAATTAGTCCTAGCCTCTTAAGCGGTATTGTTTTTGCTGTACATAGTGTTCATTTATAGTCTCTCTTTGTGACTCGTTTTACCTCTGGTAAAGCTCCCCTGTAAACTATTGATTATTTATTTGATTGTATGGCTGGAGTCTTCGGGCTCTATCCGTTTCATCGAATACTACTCCGTTTTCTTCCTTATACGATCTCCTGATTTTGAATTGAAAAAGAGCCCAAGTTTTCTTTTCCCATCATCAACTCAATGCATGCATAATAAAATGCCAGAGAATGCATTATGCTTGCACATGGCAATGACGTGCCTGCACGTGAACAACCATAGGTGATAGGCCCTGTGTGTGTCGTCTATTTTACAGGATCTATGGAACTCCCTTCCTTTCAGAATATATAAGCCATTTATATTTTTATAGGAATGTTTATCTTTAAAAATATTATAAAGGTTTTTTTTCTTTTCATATGAGTCACTGACAAATATTTTAATTCCATATACTTCATTCATAAATATCTAATTTCATATAACTCGCTTACAATATAAAACCAATTCAAAATAAGCACTTTCGTTACCAAAATTTAGTTCCATATAACTCACTCAAAAGTACTTATATGGAATTAAATATTTGTGAGTGAAGTATATGGAATTAAAATATTTGTTAGTGACCCATATGGGAAAAACCATATTATAAAATGTCATACTTATGATTAAAGCTGTTATCAGGTCCTATCGGGTCGGGTCCTCCACTACCCGGCCCCGGACCTGGTACCTCACGGGTCCAAAAATTGAACCCGGACCCAGACTTGTAAGAACCGGGTCCTGGTCCAGGTCCGGGTCCTAGTTAAAAAAAAATTATCCGTCGGGTCCGGTAGTAGAGAATAAATATGCACTTAAGAATTCTTGTACCCGATACCCAACGATTCTAATAATTTTTACACTTAAGTACATAAATTAATATTATATTTACACATCTATCTTCAATAATTATTATTATATGTATATTCCTATAACCTTATTATTCAAATTCTATATGTTAGGGGATATTTTTTAACGGGTCCGGACCCGGGTCGGTTCTATTTTGAGCGGACTCGGACTCGGACCCGAAAGTGCATCGGGTCTTATTTTAGAACCCGGACCCAGACCCGTATAGATCGGGTCGGTTCCGGTCCAATGCCAGGTCCGGGTATCCGGTAAATGTGACAGTGCTACTTATCATTCACTATTACAATATAAATAAATAGGTGTACAATTGGAAGTCACTTCTCATATTCATTAATGGAAAAGACATTTATTAATTAATTAATATGAAGAGCTAAAATATGTATCTCAAAAATCTAAAACAGCTTATATCGTGGAATAAATTAAAAAAAAAAACTAGAATGATTTATATTTTGAAACGGAGGAAGGAGTATTATTCACCGAATCATGTGGGCTGATAAATTTCAGATCACCTAGTCCAATTAGACATGGATATCGATGTCTAGCATTTGTTGGATAGATAGGTACATTCACTATATATGTAACCCCAGTTTCCGATTATACGGATTTCCATTTCTTTTCTTTCTTCTCCATGTATTCTTGTATTTCAATTTCCGTATGAATTCTTTCTGATACATTTAAATCCTTTTGAATCTCCAATTGAAACCCAAACTTATATTCCAAATTAGAATCTTGTCACTCTTCTTTTTATTTATTTACCTTGAAGCCCAAATTAATCCATACTATCATTTTATTGATTATTTTGAATTCATGAGAAGCCCAACAATTATTATTGAATTTATTTTAATTGAAACCCAAATCCACAAACCCATACACACACCCGTATACAAATCTCTTCACATTTACCCACTCTTCACAATCTCCCGTATCTCCCAACTCCCCACTATCTCGTAATTACCCCCTAAATTAATATTATAATATTATTCTAATCTTCCCCTGCCCACTCTCTCTCCCCGTTTCCCTCTCTCTTCCCCTGTTCAAACCAAAACAGAGATTCTCTTCTTCTTCCCTACTCATTTCCGAAACCCACCAGAGCCCAACCCCTTATTCGCCAGCTCGAACCCATCTTCCTCGTGCTCTCCAACCTCGTCACCCTGCCTTCAACATCCCCCGAGCTCGGCCTCCTATCTCCTCCCTCGCACCACCAGTTGTCGTCATCCCCAAAGCCCCACTGAAGTCGAGCGACCTTGCCTGCCTCCCTGCTCTCCGTCGTCAACCACAGCCACCAGTCGCTCCTCCTCACATCCTCGAGCTTCCCCCGTCGCTGCGCTCGCAACGACCACCATCACAGATCCCCGACGCTCCGTAGTTCTCTTCCTCCAGTTGCAAGCACCCATCTCATCGTCATCATCCGCTCGCCTCCCCTCTCACGACCACCGATGCTACATCCTGTTGCTCATCCTCCCCTCCGTCGAGCTACTCTCGACAGTGCCGTCGTGCCCTCGTGCCTACGCCATCTACAGCCTCGCCTCGTCACTCTGCCACTCCCCCTGTTCCTTCGTCCCTGTTCTCCTCAGCCGCCGAGAACCCATCTCCTGTAGCCACGTCCTCCCTGCCGTCGAGCCATCACCGCTCGAACTTCCTCCTCAGCCAGCGACTCCGACTTCACAGCCCCCGCTCGCCAGCCCTTCCATTCACCCTCCTCCCTGAGCATCCGCACTGCGACTTCTACCTTCCACAACCGCCGCTCGCCGTCCAATCCCTCGCTGCCATCCTCGCCTTGTCGCCGCCGCTCAGTCATCGCCATCCCCTCTCCCGCCGTTTCTCACTCTCTCACTGTAGTGAAGAAGAAGAAGCATAGTGAGCCCTTTTGTGTGTTTGCTGTTTCACGAAGTGTAGGGGATCATGTGCTGTAGTGGTGTTTTGCTTTGGGATCCACTGTGTTGTGTGCTTTGTTTGCTATTTTGCATGTAGAGCGCACGTGCCTCCCCGAGATTCTGATCCCGTTATTCCTTTTTACATATTCGAATCGTCTACAAAAGGAAAGTCCACTTGAACTCATTTAATTTTTCTAGTTTAAGTTTATTGATCTCCTGCAAATAGTTCCCTTCAATTATCGTAATACTGCTTTGTGTACTTCCATTGGGGGTATCGAGGATTTACATGAGCTAACCTGATGTACTCTTGACATCGTACTATTATCCACTGACTCAAACCCAAATCTATATACACATACGACTTGAACAAAATTGCTAGAACCTGCATATGAGAAAAATATATTGTGATCGGATACATTGATTGATTGAGATCTTGTGACTTGAACTATGACATGATAAATTGACTTGTACACTGTAAAAACCATTCTAATTGTTGTACATTAGTGTTAATACAATTCATGATACAATAACATGTTGATTATCCACTTTGATGAACATATATGTGATGATATTTTATGAACTCTTGCAACCTGTACTGTTTTGCACAGAGGTTTGACCCTGTTACCATAAGAATTAACACAAACAATATAAAAGAGAATTTTAGCTTAATGAATCTAGTTTCCAGTCCAATTGACGGATCCCGATCCCGAGTTGCGACCTGTGAGATATCGCAGTTTTAGTCTCTACTGGTCTTCACTTTTCAGATCACAAATTAATGTAACACCGACACAATTATCAGTTGAAACACCATGTTAACAATATTATAATGCCATGAAAATCCCCAGAAACTTTGTAGACATGCTTTGGGTTCATTCCTAAATTTTGTAGATTTTTATAGTGATTTCATACCATATTTTCACCCATTAAATGTTAACATTAAGGTTGTTGCCAGAACAGCTAACCTACAAAGAATAGGGTGTTTGACCTAACTACAGTCAGAATCAAGCAAACTTTATTGAATATAAATTGTAGCCCTAAGTGTCTAGTTGTTGATAACATCCGTTTTTGAATTCCGAATTTTAGTCTATGAGTTATCGCTGTTTTAGTGTTGCTGTGTCGGTTGTTTTCAGATTCACTACTTCATGTATATTATTATGCATTGTATCATGTTACTGCATTCTTATCATTTCCCTTGACATTCTTATACACACTTGCATGAACATGAATGACTTAACAAAATACTAAACAAGCCGGGGTTAATAAGGGTTGACTTAGTAGTGGATAGTCTCAGAAAATATACTCAGTAGGGTCCTTCTTGTTTACATGAATATTGACATGGAAGGTGGAGAATTACTTGTAAACTCGTGAACTTATTATCTTGTTATCTTGTTATCGTGTTACACCGAGTACACGCTCTGTAGATCCCACCAGTATGTCTGTACACTGTTTTGCATGCACTGAACCTTTGGTATGGGATGCAGTAGTACGTGCACTAGATAGGAAAACAACATGCTATTAAACTTAAGTTGACACGTATATACTTGATCGTGACCATTGCTTATTGATACCGTTATTGCTTTTGTAATTTGATCTTGATTCATATTCCTTGATAAAGCTTGTTCCTTTACTCTCTGTTTTTCACTACTTGCTGTCCATACTTGCTCTAAGGACAAATTATTCTTTTTTTTTAGATGAATAAGTACAGGTGCACAAGGAGAATTACCAGAAGGTATTGGTGAGCAGTCCTTCTAGGATTGGAGCAGGAGCTTGCCAGAAGGTATTTGTTGTTTATTTCCAGTTGCTGGTTATTAAATTGGACTATTGCATGTTTAGTCTAAGTATTTATTTATGTGATTATGTATTTATGCGCGGTTGTGATTATTTCCTTGTCATGTTGTTGAGTTAAGACTGGTACAACTTATGGATGATATGAGTTGACGTACTTATATCATTCGCTGGGCCTCAGTTACGTGCCTGTGTTCCCGTATTCTGGAAAGCAGAGCGTGACAATATATAAATAATAATATGTATAATATTATTCTATGCGTAACATGTATGTTACATGTACAAATTGTATAGATATCGGACTACCGGTTGAGTGAGTTTATAACCCAGTACCCAAACCAATATTTATCATATAAATACTGACTTGTAATAGTAGGCTAGGTATTCCAATCTTGGTACTTATGGTACCTTAGTCTAGGATATTAAATCTAATTTCTCTTCTTATTATTTCTCATAATATTCAACAATCATCACATATTTAGATTTAATATTTTGTGAGATTTATAAAGAGAGAAAGAGATCACCGGATCCAGACGTCCGTGGTCGTGCGTCGATGCTGCTCGTCGTCACCGTCATCAACAAACTCTTGCGCCATCGCAGACCCGCAAGTCTAAACTCAGTCGTCGCTGCTTCTTCTTCTCCTTTTTTGTTTGATTAGGTAAGTTTGTCAGCCTGATCCATTCAGAACCCCTACCTGACCCACAAAGCAGCTCCTTCACTGGATATGTTTGCTATTTGTTGTTTGGATCAAAATCTGCTGCTTGTTGTGTTGCTCTTGGTGTTTGTTTGTTGGATCTGAACCCAAACCCGACCTGCAACCAACCAACCACTCCATCATCATAAGATCTGGTTATTTCTTAAGCTTTAAGATTTGTGCAAATTTTATTTAATTCTTTTTCTTTGTTTTATTAAGCAGATTTACAGAAAAACCCTCATCTTTCTCTGAAATTACGTGTGTATTAAGTATTCAGAATATACTCTCTAATTTTTATGAATTTATTGTTTATTCTTTGAGATGAAAAAACATAATCATTTGTACGATATTCCTAAACTAGAGGCATTCAGTAGTTCTGAATTTAACAGTTGGAAGAGGACAGCACAATATGAGATGATATTTATGAAAATAGTTTATACCTGTCAAATGACTTATGATGAATGTACTAAGGATGTGGATGACGCAACTTGGATAAGAGATGAAGACTTTGTAGGGAGTTTCTGCTGAACAGTGTATCAGATCATCTAGCGGATGTGTATATGAAGTATGAGACTGCTATGGAGATATGAGATAATTTGTTGGATGAATTCAAAAAGGAGGAGAAGGTCTCCAAAAGTCACTTGGTAGACAAGTTCATGGGCCACAAATTCAAAGAGGGGAAAGTCATTCTTCCTCAGGTAATTGATCTTGAAAACTTAGTGGCTGAACTGAAAATTGAGGATATCATTGTGTGCGATGCTTTTCTTACTGGAGCAATAATTTTTAAATTACATGTATCATGGCTTACTTTTAAGACTAAAATGTATAGACTACCGGAACAAATTAAGATTGCACAACTTAAACGATGTATCAAAGTTGAAAATGAGACTAAAACTAGGATCAATTTGGAATTGGCTAAGAAATTACTTTCTACTGCTAATGTGTTAACCAATACCAAACATGTTCCTAAGTTTAAGAAGAACAAGTTCAACACTAAGGGTGAACCGTCTAAGTTGGAAATCACTAAGAAGATTGTTAAAAAGAAGGGAAAGTGCTACAACTACAAAAAGTGGGGTCACCATACTTTAGAATGTAGGCTGCCAAAAAGAAATGATACAGCTAAAAATAGGATTAAATCAGGTCCGTTCAAATTGGCACGAATCTTAAAGCGCTCAGGGATAAAACAGTAATTTCACCTACAAACAGGTCCGAATGAGAAATTGGGTCTTTCTTCAAAACCCAATAGCCAAAAAACGGATCTGTCCTATTGGGTATGGGTAGCAGCCCGCTACAAACCAACCAAATGGATAAGGAGTGGTTCAAATTCGTGGTTATCCCTAAGAGACAGTTTCAACTGTCTCCCTTATCACGAAACGAGTCAAACTCTCTTCTTATCCATAAACATCCGGAAGTAGAGATTATCCTTATCTTGAAACTAGTTCCTAAGGCAACTATAAATACCCTTCTCCCCCCACCGTGACGAGGTAATCAATCTTTTTCTACCTAAAGCTCTTTCATAATCCTTTAGATTACTGACAAGAGCGTCAGAGGGTTCGTCGCTGGGATCCATCCTGGTATATCGAACTTTATGCAGGTTCATGGCAGCAGCGAGAAACCAGTCAACACGCAGATTAAAGTCGACAGGTTTGCTTATTTGTTTCCTCGAAGAATCCACAAATTCATCTGTTTGCTCCCATACTAGAAATCAATAGCAACAGATTGGCATCGTCGGTGGGAAACAGAAATAGCAATCCAGTCCTATCTCATCAGCCAAAGTAGTTTCAAGCTATGCCTCCCAAGAAGGGGAAGACGACCTTCTCTAACCGCAGAGCCGCTCCCGCTCCTTCTCCTCCTCCAGTCCAGGAGGTCCCCACTCAACCCGCTCAACAAGTCCAGTAGCCAGGATAGTCTCTCCCTCATCCCGTCCAGCAACTGCAGCCTGGACGGCCTCTTCCTCAGCAACCTCAGCCCCAGCAAGCTCCTCAAGGGCCATAAAGGGCTGCCACAGGACCCTCCCGCCGAAGTCGACAGGTGCAACCTCCTCATCGCAACCATGTGTCGATACACAATCCCTTGTCCGACTCCAAGGACTCGCACAATCCCCCAACGCCGAAGGATCTCAGGCACATTATCGTCAATAGGCAGCATGGAACAGATCTTCAGACCCGCTTGGAAGAGAGACGGGCCCATGATGGGATACCCCACTGAGAACATCAAAGGGGTCTAGCAATCCGGTCCCCTAGAGCCCGATCCCCCTGCAGGACGGATCGCAGAAGGTCCAACTCTCCCAGGAGGCGAAGAGAGTCACCCAGCATCGTCAAAGGAGAAGCCGCTCTCCAATCGGTCGACCCGCCCGCGGGACCACTGAGAGCGGGAGGCACCTATCACGATGGCAGAATTCCAGCAATTTCAAGAGGCATTCCTGAGGGCCCTCAACGTTGTTCCCAACCACGATCAACGGGTGCCCAGTCCTCAACCTGCTCCAAACCATAGACGCCCTACTCCCAGTCCTCAACCTGCCCCAAGCTATCTGCGATGTACTCCCAGTACTCAACCTGCCCCGAGCTATCGTCGTCGCACTCCGAGTCCCCTTCCACGCGATGACGAGTCTCGGGCCTCAGCAAAGTATGACCAAAGGGAAGATTCGGTCTACTGCCATCTCCACAAGATGGAGAGGTGCCTGGGCCGACTGGACAAAGAAGAAGAGCAATGGGCGAGGAACTTTCGCCCCAGCAGGCCTCTGTTCTCTCGAACCGTAATGGAAGCACCAGTCCCAGAGAACTTCAAGCCCCCTCATTTTGAATCATACAACGGGGAGTCCGACCCCACTGACCACATCGAGAGTTTTAAAACTCACATGATGATACACCAGGCGTCGGATGCACTTCTCTGCAAAACTTTTCCGGCCACCTTGAAGGGGCCAGCAAGAGAATGGTACTCACGACTAGCCGCGGCCTCCATCTTCTCCTTCAACCAGCTCGAAGGCCTCTTCCTGACCCACTTCGTGAGTAGCCGTCGAGCTGAAAAGACGAGCACCTTTTTGCTATTGCTTCATCAAAGGAAGGGCAAGCAGCTAAGAGACTATGTTAAACGTTTCATCGCGAAGGCCCGATCCATCGCCACCCTGCACCAGTCCGTGGCCTCTGCTGCCTTCCAATCCAACGTCACTAACGACAACCTCAGAGCATCCCTTGCCAAGAAACCTCCTCGGAATTTTTCAGAACTCGTGCTTAAGAGTGAGAAATACATCCGAGCGGAAGAAGCTCTCACCCGCCCCGCTCTTGAGGGATCGTCCTCCAGGAACAAATGGAAGTGCGCTGAAGAAGAACGAGCTAAGAAGCTCCAGAAAGACAACGGAGGCCAGCGTCGCCCTCCTCTCCGCTTCGAGAAGTTCACTCCACTCAACGCGAGTGTCTCAGCCATCCTGATGGAGGTTGGGAAGGACGGCCTTCTCCCACCACCTCCAAAGATGTACACTCCGGGCAAAAAGAGGAATAGGGACAAGTGGTACTACTTCTACAGGGACCACGGCCACGACACGAATGACTGTCGGGCCCTAAAAGACGAGATCGAGGCCCTTATTTAGAGAGGAAAACTCTCCAGGTTAGTGAGAAAGGACAGGGAAGATCCTCCTCGTCCCCCACGAAGGCTAATAAGTGAATCGAGCAGCACACGGAAACCCCGGACTCCGAACCAGAGGCTATCCTACATCTCATCTATGGAGGCCCAATAGGGGGAGATTCGAACTCCTCCCGAAAAACTTTCATCCAAAAAGTAAATTCTGTGCAGAAACGTCCTCCCCCCAAGGGCCTTGGGGTCCCTATCACTTTTTCAGATAGAGATCTAGAGGGCGCCCGAATGCCTCATTGTGATGCATTGGTAATAAACCTCCTCATGGCCAACTTTGATGTGCGTCGTGTCCTAGTCGATAACGGTAGTTCGATCAACATTCTCTTTCTCGAGGCCTTTCAGGGTCTTAAGCTGTCCAGGGATCCACTCAATCCCGCCAGCTACACTCTCCACGAGTTCACAGGGGTGCCAGTGACGATCGAGGGTGTCATAACTCTCGACTTAACCACTGGCAAAACTCCCATCACCCGAATTAAAATGATGGACTTCGTGGTGGTGGGCGTGAATGTTGCTTACAACGTCTTCCTGGGCCGACCAGGCCTAGCTGCTCTCCAGGCCATACCCTCGGCCTACCACATGAAGATGAAATTTCCGACCACAGCGGGCATGGGAGAAGTCAGAGGGAGCCAGAAGGCAGCCCGCAAATGCTACATGACCTCGATGGGAGGACCGGTCCTCTCCCTTGCAGCTCTTGAACTCCTCCAAGGGAGTAGCTTACCTATATCAGAGCCGATCGATGAGCTGGAAGAGGTGGCCTTCTCGGAAGAGGATCCGACCAAGACATTTCAGGTTAGCAAAGTCCTTCCCCTTCACACCTGATCCGATATTTCCAATATATAAGGGGAAATCACGATCTATTCGCGTGGACTGTGACTGACATGCCAAGAATCCTTGAAGAGCTCCGCATGCACCACCTCAGTGTCCCTTCGGGGGCCAGACCTGTTCAGCAAAGCAACGCAAATTTGCCCACGAGCGCCAGCAAGACATCAATGAAGAGGTTAAGAAACTCTTGAGGGCTCGGTTCATACAGGAGGTCAACTATCCGGTTGTCTGTCCAATGTCATGATGGTCAAGAAAGTCAACAAAAGCTAGAAGATCTGCATTGACTTTGCGGATCTAAATAAGGCCTGCCCCAAAGATCCCTTTCCGATCCCAAGCATTGACGCCCTGATTGATGCAACATCGGGCCACGAACTCTTAAGCTTTATGGATGCATTTTCTGGGTACAATCAGATCATAATGTTCCCTCCAGACATTTTGAAGACCTCTTTCGTCACCGACTAGGGTTTATATTGCTACCGGGTCATGCCAGTCGGGCTCAAGAACGCCGGTGCCACCTATCAGCGCCTTGTTAACAATGTCTTTAAGGAACAGATAGGCTGGAACATGGAAGTCTGCGTAGACGACATGTTGGTGAAGAGTGTCTGCAGATATCAGGTCATGTCTCTGATCTCCAAGAGGCTTTTAACGTGTTGAGGAAACACGATATGAGACTGAACCCGAACAAGTGCACTTTCGGCATCTCATCTGCCAAGTTCCTGGGGTTCATGGTCAGCTAAAAGGGCATAGAGGCCAACCCCGAGAAGATTCAGGCCATACTCAACATGGCTCCCCCCTCCAATGTTAAAGATGTGCAGAGACTCACCGGGCGCCTCACGGCGATAGGGCATTTTCTCTCCAAATCCAGAGAAAAATGTCTCCCGTTCTTCAAGGCACTCAGGGGGGCTACAGGTTTTGAGTGGGGACAAAAACAACAAGAGTCCTTTGATCAACTTAAGGCCTACTTAGTCAACCCCCCACTCTTGAGCAAGCCAAAGCCCGGGGAAGCCCTTTACTTATACCTCGCCACTTCAGAGCAGACCCTCAGCGCTGTTCTAGTAAGAGAAGAGAACAAGACGTAGAAGCCTATCTATTATGTGAGTAAAGTCCTTAGGGATGCTGAACTCCGTTATCCGAAGTTAGAGAAGATGGCCTATGCATTGGTCATGGCGACCCACAGCTCCGCCCTACTTCCAGTCTCACTCGGTGGTCGTTCTTACCAACCAGCTGCTCAAACAAGTTCTCTACAAGCCCGAGACTTTGGGGCACCTTATGAAGTGGTCCATCGAGCTGAGCCAGCATGATATCAGCCTCGAACCACTATCAAGGCTCAAGCCCTAGCGGAGTTCATAGTAGAGAGCACAATTTCCGACACCAGCAAAGCGATAGAGGAACCCCCGTTCTGGACAGTGTATGTTGATGGGTCCTCGAGCACCGATGGGAGTGGAGCAGGAGTCATACTGGCTGGCCCAGATGATTTCATCCTCTAATACTCACTCCGGATCAACTTTCGGGCATCAAAAAATGAGGCTGAATACGAGGCCCTTATAGCCGGCCTATGTATGGCTCTCAAGGCCGGGGCCAAACGTGTGAAGCTATTTAGCGACTCACAGCTGGTGGTGAACCAGGTATCAAGGGAATACGAAGCACGAGACGATCGCATGGCCAAGTACTTGGCCAAAGTCAAAGAACTGATGGTTTCTTTCGAGGATGCACAACTCCAGCAAATTCCCCGATGAGAGAATGCACAGGCGGATGCCCTCTCGAAGCTAGCTTCCTCTTTCCTCCAAGAGCTCGAACAAACTGTCTTAATAGAAGTTCTCCTGAGGCCCAGCATCGAGGAAGAAGATTCCGAGCCAATGGAGACGCTGCCCTTACAACTCGGGGAGAATTGGATGAGGCCCCTGCTTGAGTTCCTCAAAGATGGGATCCTTCCCTTAGATCCTAAAGAGGCTCGAAAGATCCGAACCAGATTCGAGCAGTACACACTCATCGAGGGATTCATGTACAAACGCTCCTACACTCAAGTAGACGGCAGACCCTACTTGAGATGTTTCTCCCCCGAGGAAGCCCAGTATGCTTTGAAGGAAATCCATGAAGGAATGTGTGGCACTCATTTGGGAGCCAGATCCCTCACCCACAAAATCTTGAATTACGGATATTTTTGGCCCACTCTCCTTAGCAATGCCGAACAACACGTTCGCCGATGCGGCCCCTGCAAAAAATTCTCAACAATCCGCACAAACCTAGTTCTCCTCTCTGTCCAGCACAACCCCTTTTGCAATGTGGGGAATGGACCTGCTCGGGCCTTTTCCTCCAGCATCGGGCCAGCTAAAGTTCCTCACTGTGGTGATCGAATATTTATCTAAATGGATCGAAGCCGACCCCCTAGCGAAGATCATAGAGAATAGAGTACAGCATTTCTTTTGGAAAAAACATTGTCTACAGATTCGGTGTGCCTCGAATCTTGGTAACAGACAATGGAACTCAATTCACGAGGGCAACCTTTAGCACTATTTGCACAGACCTGGGCATTCAGCAACGATTCTCCTCGATGTCCCACCCACAATCAAACGGTCAGGCAGAGAACGCCAATTGACAAATTCTCTCCGGCCTTAAAAAGAGACTGAGCAAGTCTGCTAAGGGTTTATGGGTAGAGCAGCTCCCCAATGTGCTATGGAGCTATCGCACTACAAAGAGGACCCCCACAGGAGAATCTTCTTTCAACCTCAATTATGGCTCTGAAGTCATTATCCCACTTGAGGTCGATCTACCTTCCCCCCGCTTAATCGCCTACAACGAAGAGCAAAATGCGAACGAGCTTCGTAGTAACTTGGACCTCATCGATGAGATCCGCGAAAGATCCTCTATTCGGTAAGAAACCTATCAATGTAGGATCGAGCAGTCCTACAACAAGAGAGTATGCCCTACTAATCTCAAAGAAGGAGATTTAGTGCTCAGGAAGCTATCAATTTCTTTTCCAAGTAAGAAAGGCAAGCTAGAACCTAACTGGGAAGGACCATATAGGATCTCCAAAGTTGTCTGGCCTGGAGCTTATCAACTTGAAGACCCGGGGGGAAGAGAGTGCCAAGGACATGGAATGCGGAGCACCTATTGAAGTACCAAGAGGGTGTTAAAACACCGCTCCAAGCAACTTCTAGCTAGCTCTAGAGCATTTCCTTTCTTATTTAGTCTGTTTTTGCAAATGTAATAATGGCTCACAACTCAGAAGCAGCCCTTTAGTTGTTGTTTTTAATAAAAAGCGATCCTGTCTCTCTCAAAAAACTATTGTCTTAATGTTCTTTCACCAAGCACAAACTTTCTCAAACGAAAAGTTCGGAGTCCAACACTTGGTTCGATGCCGCTTTTACTACTTGCGAATGAGCGAGTACGAAGTAGCTCACCATTTGAAATTGCTCCTACAACTGTTGATACTATCTAAACGACAAGTTTGGAGTCCATACTTGGTTCGATGCCGCTTTTGCTACTTGCGAACGAGCGAGTACAAAATAGCTCACCATTCGGAATTGCTCCTACAACTATTGACAATCTCTAAACGACAAGTTCAGAGTCCAACACTTGGTTCGATGCTGCTTTTGCTACTTGCGAACGAGCGAGTACAAAGTAGCTCACCTTTCAAAATTGATCCTACAACTGTTGATACTTTTGCAAACATTAGCAAAGCACAAATTCTTTCAAGAAACTCGAAAATTGGGTATATTATTTCATCAAAATTTGAGATACAAGTCTAATTATAGACCAAAAATTCATACAAGAGACTACAAAATTTTACTGTAGCCCCTTCTGGGGAGTGGGATGCTCCTATTAAGTGACACCCGGGGAAGGCGAGTGCCGTGGTGCTCTCGCCTCGCTTTCGCAGAAGTCTCTAAACTAGCTAGCTGAGTCGCGTCACCAGAGCCTAAGAGTCTCACCGTCGCCCCAACAAACGCTCCACTCGAAGATCTGACCACTCCACTTTGTGCATCCCCAGGATTTCATAGAAGGGGGGAAGGGGGACAAACGAAGTGCTAACTCGTGAAACAATTTTCCTTGAGTGTACTCACCCCGAGGGCACGAAGTGCTTCTAACGTTGCTCCCCTCAGAAAGTCGTCGCAGACGAAGGTTCGCCGCCTCTAGCTCGACAACCCATTCTTTCAGTGAGTCGTCTGTCACTCTGATCTTTAAGCGGGGCAATTGGCTCGAACTGCCCCTATGCGAAACTTCAGAGAGAGTCCGTCGAAGATGCGCTGCCTCTAGACTTTTTTCGAGCACCACATTCTTCAACTCGTCCCTCTCATATCTCGCCTTAAATAGAAAGTGGCGTAGAAACTTAAGCCTAAGACCCTGGTTGGCAGCCATCGAAGGACAAGACTCCTCACCGTCGGGGGACACCTCACGAAATCTCTCTTCGAGCCACCTCATCTCAACATCTCGGTGAGCCAAGGTCAAACTCACATGGCCTAACTCCCGCTCCGCTTTATAAAGCATCTCCCAAAATCGGATGAGGCCTAACTCCGTAACACCTAGCTTATGGCGGAGCTGATACTTCGCTACCCTGGGGAAACCAATTAAAAGAATTTTTTTTGCAAAGTCACACTCAGGTTTCGAACAGAGCTACAAGATAGTTCTAATCTTCTTTGAGCCTCATAGCGCAACATTGAGTCCAAAAACTTCATATCATTGACAAAAAAAAGATACAAGAGCGGTGGCTAGTCCGCTATAAGGCAGTACAAAAACAAGAAAAAAAGAGCGAGTACAAACAGAGTCAAAGAGCTACCATGGAGGGCTGCTCTGCAATCGTCTTCGGCACCTCCACGATCGCTGACTCAGGGTTCGCCATGCCGTCCTCCTCCTCCTCCTCCTCCTCTTCTTCTTCTCCTTCATCTCCTTCTTCGGCTCCCTCTGCCCCCTGAGAAGCTTCGCCTTCGGGAGGGGCATACTCACCTTCAAGAGGGGTATACAGGCTATACCCCGTGCTATCGAAACCAGGGAGGCGAGCTTCCACGTGCTTGAGGGCTTGGGCATAAGACTGCTCTATGTTCTCGCACATGTGCGCCTTCGCCTTGGCCCTGATCACCTCTGCAGTTGCCGCCACCACCCCTTCCTTCTCCCTCACCTCTTCCTCGGCACCCTTCAGAGCCTTCCCCTTCTCCTGATCGGCCCTCTCCTTATCCTTGTCGGCCCTCGCTGCCTCGGCTGCAATCCACTCATTCACCTTCGCCAAGGTCGACTCAAGAAGGCTGATCTGAGCAGCCTGAGACTCCGACGGACACCGCTCCGCCTCATACATCTTCACGGCCTTGGCCCTCTCGGACCGGTCCTTATCGCATGTCGCTTTGAGCTCTTTCTCCTGCTCGGCGAACTGCTCCGAGAGGTGGCTAAAATGGCACGTGATATGAAGATAAAAAAAGAGAGCTAAGGTTTGATGCAAGACACTTGAAGCTTTTGAGAACCCAATAAAGTTACTCACCGACATCATTGCCCTAGAAATCTCGAGGGCATCATCTCCGACCATCCCCGCCCTCAACGACACTCAGTCTTTCGGGGTCGGCAAGTGGCGGAGTGCCTGCATGCTTATGACTAAATCACCAAGAGCCGTCATATTTCATTACCCACCAGTCAGGGACGAAGAGCCCCTTATGCTCCTCGGTGAGAATCGTCTCGACCTCGGCGGTAAGAGGTGACACCTCGAGTGCTAGTGCAGCCCCAACAGAGAGGGCCTTGGCAGAAGGGTTGGAAGGGGCAGATGGGGGAAGAGTGGCAGAGGTAGCAGACGGAAAAGGGGGATGTCAAGTTCACCATCGGGGCCCCGCCGAGGGTTCCTTAGCAGCTCGGCCAGCCGAGGGTCCAGCCGTCATCCTCTTCCTTTTCTTGCTATCGACACCTTTCCCGTCGCCTACGCCTCGATCAAGCAACATTTCTCGGATGTCCATGTCTAGGGCCTCTGGGAAAACGAAAGCCAAAAGAGTTAGCGATAGAAGAAAACTATATCAGAAATGAATATAACAAGAAAATAATTTGAAGCATACTGGGGTAGATCGAACTGAGACCCCCACCGAAGAGAACCTCCTCAGTCATATCCTTCCAACTCAAGGTCGGACGACTGAGGAGCTTCGACACGACCTCATCCTCCTCCGGAGTCAACACTGGTTCGGTCTTCGCCCACCTTGGAACATCTTCCCTCCACCTCGTTGGGAAGTTTCACGGCTTGGTACCTCGAATCAAAAAAGTACATCTCCTTTCAATTTTTGATGGAGTCCGTATTCTCGATCAGTTTGACACCCCGCCGCGGCGATAAGTAGTACCAGTACTCCATTTTGCTCATACGGTTGACCCAATACATGCTTCGGAGCATAATGAGCCGAGGTTCAATCCCCACTGCCTGGCATTGGAGGATAAAACTGATGACATGTTGCCACATGTTCGGCATGAATTGGATAAGACTCAATCCATACCACTGCAGTACCTCGGTCACAAAGGGCGGTAGGGGAAAGCAGAGACCGGCATTGAGCACGTCATACGGAAAGATGCATGTGTCGGACGAATTTGCCGAACACACTCGAAACCCTAGACCGGAGAGGAGGAGGGTGAACTCTTGACGGAATCATGAAGCTCCTCCTAATACATAGCAGGTCCCTCTCCGTAAGAACCGAGGGGATGTCATCGACTTTAGAGTCTCCCTCGGCTTATTCTCCTCGTATGAAGTCGACCTCCCGTATACTGCCTTGGACAGAAGGTCGGCAGAATAATCCCTAACCTTCCCGAGGCTGGACAGCTTGGACGGTAGCCTACCTAGCTCACCCGCTCTCTTCACATTCTCCATTATTGTATCCACGATCACCGACCTAGTGACCTCCTTCCCCGTGTCCACTGCAGATGAAACTACCAACGGCCGATCACTCCCTTGGTCCGTGGTGGAGGTCTCACTGCCCGAAGACACTCTAGACATCATGAAAATATATAAAATAAAAGATATATTTACCTTGATGTGACAGCTACAGTCGAAATAGTTTGCCGGAGAATTGAGCGCTTGGCCGCGACCCCTAGTAGAGCCACCCAAGAGCAAAAAAGAATTCTCAGAGTGAAAAGTGAAGAATGAGAGAATAGTGAGGGGTGGGAAAGACTTATAGTAAAAAAGGGAGCGTTGCTTGGGCTTCCGAGCGCTTTGGGCCCCCACGACTCCCAATGAGGCCTATTAGAAGGCTAAACGACAGAATTTGTAAGGGCAAAAACTACCACCTCACAATTCGTGTCAGATCTTCATCAAGGGGTCCAAATCGTGCCATGTAGCCCGGAATTACAATCTGAGCTACCGAGGTACCGAGTTGCGAATTGGCAAAAACTAACACCTCACAATTTGCTCGATCTTCATCAAAAGTCCAGATTGTGCCACGTAGCCCGGAATTACAATCCGAGTTACCGAGGTACTGAGCTACGAATTGGCGAAAACTACCCCCTCACAATTCGTGCCAGATCTTCATCAAGGGATCTAAATCATGCCATGTAGCTCGGAATTACAATCCGAGCTACCGAGGTACCGAGCTGCGAAAACTACCGCCTCATAATTCGTGCTAGATCTTCATCAAGGGGTCCAAATCGTGCCACGTAGCTCGGAATTACAATCCGAGCTATCGAGGTACCGAGCTGCAAATTGGCAAAAACTACTGCCTCACAAAACCTGCCAGATCTTCATCAAGGGGTCCAAATCGTGCCACGTAGCTTGGAATTACAATCCGAGCTATCGAGGTACCGAGCTGTGAATTGACGAAAACTACCACCTCATAATTCGTGCCTGATCTTGATTAACTGCCCAGATCGTGCCACGTAGCTCGGAATTACAATCCGAGTTACCGAGGTACCGAGCTATGAATTGGCAAAAACTACCGCCTCACAATTCGCGCTTGATCTTGATCAACCGCCCAGATCGTGTCACATAGCTCGGAATAACAATTTGAGCTACCGAGGTACCGAGCTGTGAATTAACGAAAACTACTGCCTCAAAATTCATGCCTGATCTTGATCAACCACCCAGATCATGTCACATAGCTTGAAATTACAATCCGAGCTACCAAGGTTCCGAGCTGCAAATTTGGAAAACTACCGCCTCACAATTCGCGTCTGATCTTGATCAACCGCCCAGATCATGCCACGTAGCTCGAGATTACCATCCAAGGTACCGAGGTACTGAGCTGTGAATTGGCAAAAATTATCACCTTACAATTCGTGCTTGATCTTGATCAAGGGTCCAGATTGTGTCACGTAGCTCGGAATCACAATCCGAGCTACCAAGCCACCGAGCTGCGAATTGGTGAAAACTATCGCCTCACAATTCGCACTTGATCTTGATCAAGGGTTCAGATCGTGCCACGTAGCTCGGAATCACAATCCGAGCTACTGAGCTGCGTATTGGCGAAAGCACCTGCCTCCCGATGCGCACTCGAGATCCGAGCGTCCAGACTGCACCACGTCTCCGAGCCGCAGATCCACCATCGGATCACTTGAAAATTCACGTCAATGACATGATCGACACTCTAGATCTCGCCACATCGATTTTCGCGTGATTAATTCTTTTATTTTAATTATAATTCGGATTAATTATTTAAAATTTGTGAAAAATGATTAAAAATTCAAGAAAATTAATTAAAAATAATAAAAATAATTATAAATTTAGGGAAATATCTTTGAGCTGCTGGGTAAATAATTATTAATTAGAATGATTAATTAATACTTTTTGAAAATAGATCACCACTTCGAAAAATTAAAGAAAAAATTCGAAAAATAATCAAAAAATTAGAAAAAATTCAGAAAATTCCGAGAATCATCTTGGGCACATTGCAAACTCAGATTGACACCATTACACCTCAAGCAAGATCCAAACTCCTTTAAGAACTCCGATAAAATTCCGTACGTCATTAGAACAACAAAACTACTCCTCAAAGAATGTTAAACATAGTCTCCAGGAGTGGAGGGCTCATGATATGGCTAAAAATAGAATTAAATCGGGATCATTCAAATCAGGCACGAATCTTAAAGCGCTCAGAGGTAAAATAGTAATTTCACCTACAAACAGGTCTGAATGGGGAACTGGGTCTTTCTTTAAAACCCAATAGCCCAAAAATGGATCTGTCATATTGGGTATGGGTAGCAGCCCGTTACAAACCAACCCAGATGGATAAGGTGTGGTTCAAATTTGTGGTTATCCCTAAGAGACAGTTTCAACTGTCCCCCTTATCACGAAACGAGTCAAACTCTCTTCTTATCCATAAACATCCAGAAGTAGAGATTTATCCTTATCTCGAAACTGGTTACTAAGGCAACTATAAATACCCCTCTCTCCCCACCATGATGAGGTAATCCTTTTCTACCTAAAGTTCTTTCATAATCCTTCAGATTACTGACAAGAGCGTCGAAGGGTTCGTCGCATGGATCCATCCCGGTGTATCGAACTTTATGCAGGTTCATGACAACAGCGAGAAACCAATCAACACACAGGTGAAATTCGACAGGTTTGCTTATTTGTTTCCTCAAAGAATCCACAAATTCATCTGTTTGCTCCCACACCAGAAATCAGCAGCAATAAGAAACAACCCAACAAAGAAAATGTGAACTTGTTAGTGGGAAATACTGAACCCACAAATTTTTTGTGTGTTGTTGGTGATGATAAGGTCAGTACCTCTGCTAGTTGGTTGTTGGAATCAGGAGCTACATGTCATGCTTGCAACAATAAAAGCATGCTTACTGATCTCAATTATGCAAATGAGTCTGTCTCTATGGCGAATGGAGAGTCAGTCAAGGTGCTTCAGGTTGGAACTGCAAATCTCAGCCTCTCATCAGGTAAAAATTTAATTTTGTGTAATTTTAAATATGCGTCTGCTTTAGCAAAGAACTTAATCTCTATAAGCTTACTGAATCATGCTAGCATGGTAGTTTCTATGATTAGTGATAGAGTTATATTATCTGTTAACTCATACTACATTGGTTGTGTTTACTTAGTCAATGACATATATAAAGTTAGTTTAGAAAATGATGTGATTAATACAATTAGTTCCAAATTGTGTAGTCCTTCTACATGACATAATAGGTTAAGCCATGTGAACTATACTAAATTACTTGCTGTTACTAAAAAATTTAATCTGCCGATTGATACATCCTTAAAATATGACAAATGCGAAGTGTGTGCTCAGACAAAGATCACTAGAAAACATTTCCATCATGTTTCTAGGAGTACACAACTTTTTGAGCTAGTTCATTTTGATATATGCAATTTCAAAAACATTGTAAAGCAAGGAGGTCGGAAGTACTTAATCACTTTTATAGATGATTATTCTAGATATTATCACATTTATTTGTTAAAATTCAAGGATGAAGCACTTACAAAATTCAAAGAATTTAGAGACCGAGTCAAAAATCAGTTAAATGCTAAAATAAAAAAGGTTTAGATCTGATTGAGGTGGGAAATATGTCTCAATGGGTTTTATAGAATTTTGTACTTCACATGGTATTATCTCTGAAACAACAATACCTTACTCACTACAGTCAAATGGTATTGCCAAAAAAGAATCGAACACTTGCTGAAATGCTGAATTCTATATTATTGACTGCTGGTTGCCTTCTAGTTTTTGTGGAGAGGCTGCCTTGACTGCAAATAATATTCTTAATATGTTACCACACTCTAAACTATCTGCAACACGTTATGAGTTATGGCATAAACACACACCTAATTTTGAAAAAGTAAAAACATGGGATTGTATTGCTTTTGTTAGAATACATTGCCCTATAAGGCCTAAAGTAGGATCTCAAACAAATACTTGTGTGTATTTAGGAAGTACAGTTGATACTGTGGCATACAGATTTTTAGACCTATCTCTTTACAGAATAATAGAAAATAGAGATGCAGAATTCTTTGAAAATGTGTTCATCAAATATAAAGGTATAACATCATCTGGCCACACAAACTTAGTCAATGATTCACAAATGGAATATAGACCTAGTATAACTGACATTGAAACTTCAAAAGACGATGAGCCAAGAAGAATTTCCACTAGAGATAAGCCACCTAGAACCTATGTGATGATTTTGTGACATGCACTATTAGCTGATCCACTTACTGTGAAGGAAGCTCTTAGCTCTAGGGATGGTTTGCTTTGGAAAGAGACTATTGATGATGAAATGAATTCTTTATTACAAAATGAAACTTGGTAACTAGTTAATTTGCCAAAATGTGCTAAAACTATAGGAAGTAGGTGAGTTTTGAAGAATAAACTAAATCCTGATGGATCTATAGCAAAGTATAAAGCACGACGAGTAGTTAAAGGTTAAACTCAACAAAGTGGAGAATATTATTTTGATGTCTACTCACCTGTTTGTAATATTCCTACGATAAAGATTCTTCTTGCAATTGCATCTATTGAAAATTTTGGTATTCATCAAATGGATATTAAAACTACTTTCCTAAATGGGGATCTTAATGGAGAAATCTATATGAAATAACTTGAAGGTTTTGTACTTAAAGGTTTAGAGAATAAGGTTTGCAAATTGGTAAAATCTTTGTATGGATTAAAACAACACCTAAATTATGACATGAGAAATTTGATACAAAAATAAAGAGCTTATGTTTTAAATCTAGTAATTCTGATAAATACCTTTATTTTTGTGATCTATCAAATAATACTACTATAATTTGCTAGTATGTTGATGACATGCTTGCTGTGAGAAGTGACCTATCTACTGTAATTGAAGTTAAAAATATGTTATCCAAAGAATTCAGCATGAAAAACCTAGGTGTTGTGGACACCATATTAGATATGTGAGTGAATTTTGGTAGGTAAGGGATAATCCTTAGTCAATTCCACTAAAACAATAATGTGTTACAAAAATAGAGATACAATGATTGGAAAAGATTTGGAACACCTTATGATTATAACAATAAGTTGACACCTAATCATGGTGCAGTTGTGAGATAATTGAATTAATCTAAACTAATTGGAAGTCTCATGAATGCAATGATCTGCACTAGACCACATATAGTTTTTGCGGTAGGCATGCTTAGCAAATTCACTAGTAATCCTAATAAGTCACATTGAAATGCCCTTGAGATGCTCATGGGTTACCTAAGTGGTACTTAAGAGTCAGCTTTGTGCTCCTCTGGATATCCTTCACTGTCGGAAGGATATTCTGATGCATCAGGGTGCACAGAATTTGGTGAAAATTGATCCACTAGTAGCTATGTGTTTATACTAGGAGGAGCAGCTGTGTCATAGAAATCTAAAAGGCAACCAGGCCTTCCATTCTTATCTATAGAGTTTGAACTCTTTGCGGTATCTTGTGCTAGTGAAGAAGCGGAATGAATGGTAGATCTGTTGCTAGATATTCCACTGAAAAAGGTTAAAGTAACCACTTTTAGTATGTTCTATGACAACCAATGTACCAAAACTGTAGCATCTAATACTCTTTACAATGGTAAGAGACGAACTGTAGGCCTTAGACAGATGAAGTTGAACTATCTCAGTAAACAATGGATTATTATGCTTATTGATGTGGGATCCAAATAGAATAAGGATGATGCTCTTACTAAGGAACTACAGAGAGGTCAAATTGTCAAAAGTGTGGGAAAATTGGGCTAAGAGCTATTGAGCTATAAAAGCTTTAACACCCTAGTTATTTTTATAATTAGAACCCAATGGAGCCACAGAGAAGTTCAAACTTAAGCATCAATTTTAGCAGTTAACATGTTTTAGATAATTTTGAAAAGTTTCATGAAAATTTTACAAATATATAATGTCATTCCAATTTGATGGTACTATGTATTTTAATAATTTACTTATAATCATCATATTATTCCAATACGAAACATAAAAACTCGTCAATATGTTTCCGATAATTAAATTGGCTTTATATCATTCCAAATTTGATGATATGTCTTTTATAGATATATATTTCATTCCAACTTTGATGATACAACATTTAACCATGATTGATATGACAGTCTTATCATTTTAATATGAAACATAATATGGTTCTTGTGTAAAAACTGTAAAAGTTCATGTACTTTATTTGTTAAAGATACTTGATTGTGATGCTTGTGTTATAATTTTGTTAAGCTAAATGGAATCGTACTAAGATTTTTTATGTTTTTATTTTGAGGGAAAAGGTGATATATAGCCATTATGTTTCATTAATAAGAAGTTTACAAACAACTCAGGTGACTAGGCAAAGTAAAATAGTTAAGAAAACAGTACAGGAAATAACATATAGAACACATAGTAACTCCAACTAACATAGGAAGGTGGGAAAAAATAAAATATAAAGTAAAAGAAATACAATCAATATATATGAGGTCCCTCCAACAAGTCCCTGGAGGGTGGGGTCTTCGAACACTGGAGCTCACTCTAGGTTCGGTCCAATCAAAACATCCTCATCATCGTACCTTTCTACCTGGAAGGCCCTGACAATCCTTCCTCTCGGACCCAAAGCTGTTGCATTGGCCCAAAAAGATATGAGATGCATAATATGAGTTGAATTGCTAGAAATATTGTTACTAGTCTGACGAAAGTAAAATGTATTTTTATCAAGCCAAAGAACCCAAGTCGTGGTGGTAATAGCAATATATCAAGCATCTCTCGTCTCTCTTTCTCTCGACAAGGAACTTCGGGCCAATCCATAGATCCTCGCAAGCTAGTGAATATGCATTTGTGCAAAATGCCCTTAAAAGTTTGACCAAAAACACTTTGCTTCTATTACATTCCAAGAAAAGGTGTTCTCTGGACTCCATATAAGTGTTACAAAAACCGCAAGATGTCACTATATTTGGTTGTTGTTTAGCTAGATTTTTCCTAGTTAAAATAGCATCATTAAGCACAAGCCAAATGAAGATTTTAACCTTTAAGGGTTCTTTGGCTTTCCAAATTATGGTAAACCATTTCGGTTTACAACCTCAAAGTGTAACCCGTTGTGCATAAACCGAACCGAGAATTTCCAATCTTTTTCCAGCCCATATACTTTCCGATCATGTCCATATGAACGTTTGACCCCTGCTAGTGCAACAAGATTTCGTAGTTCCTCCAGTCTCATTTGGGAAGCCTGGTTCAGATTTAAACCCAGGTTTCCAAGCACCCCTTTCCACACTTTAGCCACCGTGATGTGTGGTTGTGAGGTAAGGTCATAAAGATCCGAGAACAATTCTTTTAACAGGTGGTTTTCACATCATTTGTCCCACCAAAATTTAGTAAGATGATCGTTACCAATGAACGATGATACACTACTAGTAAAAGAGTCAAAGGCCTTAGAAATCCCTTTCCAGAACCAAGAAGATCTTGGTCCTACCCTGAAACCCAGTTGTCACATTCATTTCCCTTGTAAATAGTTTTGAACGAACTCCTGCCATCCTTCGCCATTTGGGTAGTACACTTTCCACCACTACTTTTCGAGGAGGGCCAGGTTCATGTCTCGCATATCGATAATTCTCAGTCCCCCATGGATTTTCTTCGCATAGGCTTTTTCCCATCTAATCAGATGGTAACCCCCGTGGCATCAACACATTTCCATAAGAATCGTTTCTGAATCCGATCAATCATATGAATAACCCATCTCGGCATTTCAAAGAATGACAGATAGTGTGTAGGCGTATTAGAGAGTACCAAATTGATGAAGGTGACTCTCCCACCCAGGGATAGGGATTTACCTTTCCAACCGGTTAACCTATTCTCAACCCGGTCGATGATTGGGAAACAAATAGATTTCTTCAACTTTCCTGGTCGGACAGGTAAGTCTAAGTATTTGATAGGAAAACTATCAACCTGACAATTTAGGATGTTTATGTGTACGTCGGCCTCCTCTGCGGACAAGGTAATGGGTACAAGCGCACTCTTGTGGAAGTTCACCTTCAATCCAGACCAAGCCTCAAAACTGTAAAGCACACCTTTGAAGATGATGGACTCCCCCATATCTCTATTACTGAACAAAAGCGTATCATCTGCATACTATAAGATGGTACAACCAAGGCGATTCTTCCATTGGCCACCGGATTGATCCATCCTTCCCACCTACAGTTATCCAACATGACTATCAGCGCATCCACCATAAAGGTAAAAAGGAGAAGGGACAATGGGTCCTCTTGTCATAACCCTCTTTGCACAAAAATGGTTGCCCTTTTGAGCCATTAACGACAATGGAAGTTTTACTAGTGGTGAGGCATTGATGGATCCACCTGATACATCTACCCCCAAAACCGCGACCTTTAAGTGCTTCCAGAAGGCAAATCTCATTCCACCGAATCGTAGGCTTTCTCAAAATCCAGTTTGAGAATGAAACTCTTATCATTAGAAATATGGCACTAGTGAATGATTTCCTCAGCCGTAGCGACACACTCCAAGATACAATGACCTTTGATGAAGCCAGTCTATTCCTTGCAAATCAATCTATCCATAGTATGCTCTAGCCAATTGGCAAGGATTTTGGTAATTATCATAACCGAACAGTTAAGCAAACTGATAGGGTGAAAGTCCCCTACCCAGGTCACTTCAACTTTTTTGGGGATAAGCGCGACTTCATCATAGTTTAGTTTGCCCAATTTGAGTCTGTGATCATAGAACTCTGCTAACACAACAAGCAAGCCATCCTTGATTTCTTCCCAGAAGGTTTGGCAAAACATGATTGGGAAATCATCTGGGCCAGGTGCTTTCTCCCTTCCCATCTATGAAATAACCTCCTTTACATCCTCCTCTGAGAACACACCTTCAAGAAACCTGAGCACATTTCCCAAGTTATTAGGAATGCCTGCCAAAAATCCATCCCAAGCAGAACTCTAAAGTTTGCCTTACGCCCAAGAAGTTCCTTGTAATAGGACTGAAATGACTTTCTCATTTCCCCTTCACCATGTGTCACCCCATGCTTTGTAAAGACAGAGTGAATCAAGTTGGATCGACGTCTTGCACTAGCAACCCTGTGGATGAATAAGGTATTTGCATCTCCCTCTTTGAGCCAGGAGATTCGAGATCTTTGTTGTCATTTAATTTCTTAAAGTTTATACAACTGGGCCATGTTTTCCCTAAGAATTAGGAGTTGATTCCTCTCATCTTGAGATAGGTCTCTGGTTTCCAGAGATATATAGGATCTATAGGGAAATTACTTAGAAGGCCAAGCTAAGAGTTTGTCCATCTATCTAATTTCTCCAGCTCATCGATTCCTTACATGATCGACTGTTTAGCACTCCAAATATGTGTGAATCTTGTCCGGTTCCATTTTTCGTAGTCAGGTGCGCAATCTGCAAATTTTTTCGCATCAAACTGTAGTCGCCTCAGTTCCCTGAGTTGGACGAGCCCAACATTCCATAACCAAGTGGTGAAATCTCTGGATTTCCAACCAAGTCTTTTTAAACCTGAATATTTTAGGTCTACTACCAATTAATTCACCCAATGACAAAACTAAAGGCTCATGATCTGACATTGATCTTGGCAGGGATTTAGCGCAAGCTAATGGAAATTTAGCCTCTCAATCCATCGAAACCAGAACTCTATCAAAGTTTGTTATAAATTGGGGCAGCATGCATGTTGGTCCATGTGCAGAGCCTGTCTAGAACCGGGATGTCAACAAGCTCCAGGCTAGTGAAAACACAGTTGAATTCTTCTCTATCCGTGTCATGTGAACCTCTACCATGGTACTCAAAAGCAAATCTATTGATATTAAAATCACTTCCCACAATCCAGGGTTGTTGCCATTTTAAACGGATGGCCTGTGCTAGTGATGGCAACCGGGCCGAGTTGACCCGCAACCTGCCCACTGAAACCCGGCCCGCAATTAGGCAGTTTAGGTCCGGGTCAAACTCACGGCTCTACCCGGGTCGCCAATTTTGTAAACTCAACCCGCTCGAACCGACCCGCGAACCCGTCGACCAGGTCAAACCGGCCCATAACTCACCCGCTCGACCCGCGGGTTTGGACCCGTTCAACCCGAACAGGTCAAACATTCGACCCATGCGAGTCAAACATTTTACCCATGGGTTGAACAGTCTGAAACTCAGAAACAGAGCCGTTGGGTCTTTTTTTCCTATAAATACTCCCTTAATTCACTCTAAAAAATTTCACACCTTACTCTCTTACTCTCTCTGCTACTACTACTCAATTAAAGGTCAATTCAATCAAGTTTTTTCAATAAAGAAGCAAACAACAAAGACGTGAAAATTTTCAAGCGTACTGAATTGTGTTGATTCAACTCTCAACTATGACCTCTTCAACTCCTCCAATAAAGAAGCTCTTTCTCTCTCTCTCTCTTTCAATGAGTACGTGACTACGTCTACTGCATTTCTCAATCGACTTCGTCTACTTCTACTTTATTTTCTCTTTCATTTCTATATTCGATTATCTGCGAAGTGCGGTATCAAAATTTCACAACACTCCTATTGTCTGGATTTTTGTTGTAGTTTTAATTTTTTGTATCATATTTGTTTGTTGATTTTTGGTTTTTCTCTTTCAACCCTCCTATTGTTGTTTAGATTTTATTTTTTTAACATATACCTCCTAAATTATTTTTTATTATTTCACATACACTAGTAAAATACTAGAAATCTTTTTTTTTCGCATACCGGTACTTCACGTCGGCCTCCAATAGTCCCACATGTAAAGCCCAAATTTATACCAAATCCTATGTTAGAATCTCACGATGTCCCTCCACACGACATAGAAGAAGAAATGCATAATGTTGACACACAATCACAACAAACCGAACTCACTAGTAGTAGATAAATTAGGAGAAAAACAAGTAATTGGCACAAATTTTATGACTATCTCCGATGAGAATAATCCAGGTGTAAGACATAAGATTTGTAAAATTTGTGACAAATGTTACAAATGGAAGAATGGTGAGAAAATATTTACAATTAAACAACAAATTTTAAATGTACACAAAGAATTATACAAGACCAACAAGGCAAATAAAAAATTAACCCTAGGACCGGACAAATAGATAGCCAACCCTATGATCCCAAACTTGTTCGTCGGGAAATTGCCTGACTAGTTATTAACGATGAGCAACATTTTTCCTATTCTGATAGTAGGAATGTAGAGTCTTTCAACCAAAATGTACTAAATCCACATTTTAGAAGAATTCCTAGAAACACACTAAAGTCCGATTGTTTTAAACTTTACAATGAAATGTGAGACGCTTTAATTGCACTCTTATATTCTTTAACTTGTAGAGTATCGTTAACTTACAATTTTTAAGAAGGTTGTAATGATATTTCGATGATGGGCTTAAATTGTCATTGGATAGATAATGACTGGATGATTCAAAAGAGAATCATCTCACTTGTCGCTTTGCCTTATACCCATAGTGGACTAGTTATTGTAACACGTATTTTAGAAGTTTGTGATTTATATCATATTCGTGAAAAAAAATTTACTATTAGTTTCGATAATACATCTAACAACAATGCTTCGATTAGTACATTGAAAACACAATTAGCTCCTCCATATAGTGAAATTTTTCATGTTAGATTTGTGTGTCCTATTTTAAATTTATGTGTACAAGATGAATTAAAAGTAGCCGATTCATATATAATTACAATTAGAAATTGTGTACATTTTATTGTTTTAAGTTGTCCTATGCTTCAAGAATTTAAAGAATGGGGTAAAGCTAGGAAAATACATTTTAGAAAATTTCCTAAAGATGTGAAACACCGATGGAACTCTACTTTCAATTTACTAAATATTGTTACTCAATACAAAGACATTATAAATAATTTTTGTGTTGCAAAAAATATGAAAAATTTTCAAATGACTCCCCAATCATGGTGTTTTGCCGAATGTTTATTATGATTTTTGGAACCTTTTAAAACCGCAACTTTGAAGTTTTCTACATCTTATGATTCTACTTCTAATAGTATTTTTATTTCAGTCATTACTATGATGCAAACTTTTCAATAAATAATTTTGGACGAATACATTAGTCGGATTATTGTTCCCGCTTATAAAAAATTTTTGAAGTATTTTAATCATCCTCCTATGTTGTATTGTATTGTTACTGTTATGGATCCTCGTATCAAATTAGCGTGTACGAGAAGTTTGATTAAAATATTTTTTACTTTACTTGGAGATAATTCTGAATATGATTGTAATGAATTTTTTTTAACACCCCTGCCGCGAGCTCGGACAATTTATGCAATTTATAAGACAAATTAGATACTATGTAGTACAACTGCCCACCACAGGCTGCCTCTCAAAAGATGGTTAATCGAATTGGTGACTCTTGATCATAGGCAATAGTATTTATATATTATTTTATTCATGTAATCTCCCGATATGGGACAATCTCATTTACCTTCTGCCGTTCTCTCTCTCCGAAATCACCCCCTCACATGGCCCCCATCGCCCACGTCAGCATGAACAGATAGCACGGAGCAATGCTCTGTTTTCCTTTTCATAGCCACCGGGTGGGCCCCCCATGACTGCTGACATCATCAGCATCACAAATAGCAAATGGCTTGCTGTTTCTCTCCCATGGGACCCCTCCACCTATTACTCCAAGTTAAATTATTTACAAATCATGCCATCGGCCTATTATATAGCATATATATATATATATATATATATATATATATATATATATATATATATATATATATATATATTACACTTTGGAAATTACGGAGTGTTACTCTCACCCCCCCCCCCCTTCAGAAATCAACGTCCTCGCTGAGCACGGGGCATGCACAATCTAGTGCAGAATCTGCTTTGCAGAATCTGCTTTCTAGCCGATATGGAGCATCTGTGAGCGTCGCTCTCGTCTTTGGAAGTCTGGAGACCAATCCCACTCCGCGGATCAGTCTGTGGATCTCTGTCTATCGTCCCAGAATTCTGGAGATTGTCTCACTTCACCGATCATTCTGGAGTCCATAACTCACTGCTCTCCCACATTCGGTATCGAAAGTCAACTCTGATACCATTTGTAACACCCCTGCCCCGAGCTCGGACAATTTATATAATTTATAAGACAAATTAGATACTATGTAGTACGACTGCACACCACAGACTGCCTCTCAAAAGGTGGTTAACTGAATTGGTGACTTTTGATCATAGGCAATAGTATTTATATATTATTTTATTCATGTAATCTCCCAATATGGGACAAACTCATTTACTTTCTTCCGTTCTCTCTCTCCGAAATCACCCTCTCACGTGGGCCCCATCGCCCACGTCAGCGTGAACAAAGAGCACAGAGCAATGCTCTGTTTTCCTTCTCACAGCCATCGGGTGGGCCCTCCTATGATTGTTGATGTCATCAGCATCACAAACAGCAAATGGCTTGCTGTTTCTCTCCCGTGGGACCTCCCACCTACTATTCCAAGTTAAATTATTTACAAATCATGCCTTCGGCCTATTATATATATATATATATATATATATATATATATATATATATATATATATATATATATATATGTTACACTTTGGAAATTACGGGGAGTTACATTTTTAGCTAGTTTTGAATCGACATTGAATAACTTGAATAATTATTATGATAGAACTTTTGCATCTAGTAGTATAACTAGTATAGTTACTTCTTCTTCTACTAGTTCTAAAGGTAAGAGTAAGATTACATTAAAAGATGTCATGGCTAATTTACTTGCTCGCATTTAATCAAAAAAACCTAGAACTAATGCACCTAATGAATTATTGGTATAATCAATAAGATAGTGAGAGTTCTAGTACTCAGATTGAAGTGCTACAGTGGTGGAAAGAACATGAAAATCTTTTTCCTATTCTTTCACATATGCTATAGATCGATTAACTCTTCATGTCTCCACAGTTGCTTCAGAAAGTTTTTTTTTGCAAGTGGCAGAGTTCTGATAGATTACAGGAATCGCTTGAAGCCGGATTCGTTGGAGATACTCATGTGCACAGAAGATTGGATGGAGGTTGAAGACAGGACTCGATGAAAGTGGCATCTTCATTGACAAGTGGAAGCAACTCGCCTGAAGTCCAACAACAAGATTAGGAAATTTTGGACGATGAGATCCTAGGTTTATGTTAAGTAGAGGTGCACAACAATAGTCCAATGCCCTCTATTCAATCTAACTATAGGCCATCTCGAACTCTAAATTGTCCTCTTAAAAATGTAATTCAAGAAATTTGTAATTTTTTAACAGTATTTGCATGTAAAAAAAGTTGTAAAAATTTCACAGATTTTAAAATGAATAATATATATAATTTTATTTAATTCTTAATCTATTATACTTGTTGTACAATTTTTATTTATTTATTTTTAGGATAAAAGAGGGGGGGGGGGGGGGGGGGGGGGGGGGGGGGGGGGGAGGGCCAACCCGTCGACCCGCCCGGCCCCATCCGGGTTCAACTCGAATGTGTTCACGGGTCGACCAGGTCGGTATTTTCTATGCATAATACGTGTGTTACATGTACAAATTGTATAGAGATCGGATCACGGGTTGAGTGTATTTATAACCCAGTACCCAAACTAATATTTATCTTATAAATACTGGCTTGTAATAGTAGTCTAAGTATTTCAATTTTGATATCTAAAGTAAATATCTCAGACATCTTAGCTTAGGATATTAACTCTAATTTCTCTTTTTATTACTTGTAATAATCTTCAACAACATTTTGATACGTGTTTTGTATGGATATTACTAAAGTATTTTATTTATGTAGAGGTTGTCTGTTTCCGATGAATAGTTTGTACACAAACATATCGCGAGAATTCAATTTTCTGCGTGCTACAGAGATTCTACTGTTCAGACTCCAACATGAAATCTCGCTTACCTTCATTCTGCTCTCTGTATCCAAGTGGGTAACAGATCAGAAAGTTTAACTTGCATGTAAACCAAAGGCACTGGCCATATTTAAAGTTCAGTAACATAGTAATTATCTTAACTTACTAGAAGAAGACATTAGTTTGAGAAGAGATAAATGAATCGAGATTCCCGCGACAATTTTGTCGACAATTGTCAACATGACCTTATCTGGCCAGCTCAGTCGAGATGATAATTGATACGACAATTGACTGCTCATGAATAAAGATGGTGGATGATGTTTCAAACTCAAGTGAGGTGGCAAGTACGACTTACTTTGACCCATAGGCTGTTGTAACTGATCACGAAATTGTCATTTTTCCTGATGTATACTGTAAGAACAAGTTATATATCCTTCACATAATGGTGATCGAGTTTCCTATTTACAAGTAATAATTGCTATTAAGGTTCCAAATTATGGTATATTTCTGGACCCCCTCTTCTGACAGGCTGCATGAAAGCATTTTGGAAGGTAGGAGGAAGGAGATAAAGTACAAGGGTAAACAGAAAAATAAATACTAATTATACTTTTCCAATTGATTTTAGCAATGTTCAACATTGAGGAACACGAGTTTTAAGAGAATTCCACAAGATCAAAATAGAATCAAAATGTACAAAAATGAGAGTAGACTGAAAGCTAAAATTATTATTATTTAAAAAAAAAAAACAAACAAACATATATATAGTTGTTAAATACAAAAAGACGTTAATAATAAACTTCATTTTCATTTTCTCATTTTCAAACCTTCTTATCTAATTATTTAGCAAACTTTTTAACATGAAAGTGAAAACTCACTCTTTCTTAGTTAGCGAAATTCTAAAATTTATTTTCATCTACCCAAAATGATGAAAGTCGTCTGTGTATGCATTAACGTACTCCTCCAATCTAAAATAGTAATTCATATTAACTAATTCACTAAATAAATTGAAGGATTTACTAGTGAATCTAACCATCCAAAAATATGCTAAAATTCGTGCTATCATCAAGTCATAGACATGCTCACATATTCACTGCAAAACAAAGGATATTGCCGTACACATTACCAATTTTATTATTAATTTTTTCAATATCTTATCTTATGTGACACATGTATTGAAATTGGTAGAAACCTCCAATAAAATTATGTCACCTTAAATTGATAAATAGTGAAGAGAATAGTAGTAAAATTGGTTATAAAAAAATTTTTTAAAAAAAATACTTAAATTCAACCACGTGCTCAGGCCACGTGTCACTATCTCCCGCTCGTGTACCCGCGACCTTGACAAGTCCAAACAACTGTCACATGACCCTTGTCACTTGTCCCTTCCCTTTCCTCTCTCTTAATAGCGCGGACTTCCACGCTAAATCTTTGCCATCCAATTCTCCCTCAAAACCCACGCCCCTTACGAATGGTCCCCACCCTCAAGGCCTCAACTTGCCCACCAAGCTTTCCACCCAAGTTACCGACAAAATCCCGCACTATGCGGTACCACCGTCTATCGCCGGTTTCCCTCATCCAACGGCCCAGATAAGATATTTCCACGTCTTCGGTCCACTCTCAAAAAGAAGCTTCACGTATAATAAGATAGGGTAAGGTAAACAAAGTTTCGATTTTTTTTAAGGACCAAAAAAGGAACAGATCTCTTCTTCTAAAAAAAGGTACCACCACCACCACCACCACCACCACCCCCCCACCAAAAAATCCACCACCCAAAAAAAAATAAAAAAAATCATTTGATTCTTCTGAATTCCTAATTGATTTATTGTTGCTATTTATAGACTGTTACAACCGATGATTCACGATCCGGTGGCTATGAACGGATTAGGGATTGACGACTTCTTCTCCGACCCGAACACGCAACCTTTTCTGATCCAGAACGGCGGCGGTGGCTATGGAAGCTTCCAGTACCTTCCATCCGCTCCGGTTCCAACCCGGAATCTTGCTCCTTCTCCTTCCCCGTCATCTGCTGCCGTCAGCAACGCTGATTCTTCGTCCTCACCGGAAGAGTCCGAGGTGTTCTCGGATATCGTGTTGAATTACATTAGCAAGATGTTGATGGAGGAGGATGTGGACGAGAAGGTCAATCTTCTGTATCAGGAGCAGCAGTCGGCTATTCTAGCTGCCGAGAAACCGTTTTACGACGCTTTAGGTGAGCATTACCCACCACTACCACTACCACCACCACCTATGACTCTGCCTTCTCCTCCACTTTCTTATTCTTATGTGGGGGGCTCCACTTCGAATTCGAATTCGAATTCATTTAATGGGTGGACGAGGAGCAGCAGCTCCTCCAGTTGGGCTTCTGATTTCTCTCAGAATCAATTTGCTTATCCTACTATGGACGGTGGTCAAAATCCTTCGCTTGTTTGGCAATTCAATAAAGGGGTGGAGGAGGCTCGCAAGTTTCTGCCGAGCGAGGGTAAGCTCGTGATTGACTTGCAATCGAATGGGTTTTCGCCCATGTTTGCAAAGGTGAAGGAGGAGAGGAGGCTTTTGGAGGTGAAGGCGGAGGAGGAGGAGGAGGAGGAGGAGGAAGAAGGGTATTATTATTCGAGAGGAAGGAAGAATCCTAACAGTGATGATGGGGATGTGGAGTTGGATGTTATCGAAGGGCGGAGCAGTAAGCAGTCGGCAGTTACTGTAACCTCTGAAGAGACTCTTCGGTCGGATATTTTCGATCAAATTCTGCTGTGTCATGGCCCTGAGAAGCACGCTAATGACGTCGATGCACTTAGGGAAGCAATGCAGAAGCAGACTAGTCTGGTGAAGAGCTCCAATGGTTATGGAGGGGGGAAGGGGAAGGGGAAGAAGAAGAAGCAGCAGCTGCAGCTGCAGAAGAACAGCAACAACAGGGAGGATGTGGTTGATCTTCGGACCCTTTTGATCCACTGTGCTCAGGCTGTAGCTGCAGACGATCGCCGGACCGCCAATGAGCTTTTGAAGAAAATCCGACAGTCTTCTTCTCCATTCGGAGACGGATCCCAGCGACTGGCACAATGTTTTGCCGATGGCTTAGAAGCTCGATTGGCCGGAACGGGGAGTCAAATGTATCGCTCTCTAATGGCGAAGAGAGCTACAGCTACTGACATACTGAAAGCGTACCAGCTTTATCTTGCAGCTTGCCCTTTCAAGAGAATCTCGCATTTCTTCTCCAACACGACAATCATGAATGTAGCTGAGAATGCTTCAACAGTTCATATAATAGATTTCGGTATCTATTTTGGGTTTCAATGGCCGTGCCTTATTCAGAGGTTGGCAAAGAGGCCAGGTGGTCCACCCAAGCTGCGGATAACGGGTATTGATGTCCCCCAACCAGGTTTTCGCCCAACTGAGAGGATTGAGGAGACCGGGAAGAGACTGGCAGCATATGCAGAGCACTTCGGCGTGTCCTTTCAGTACAGTTCTATTGCATCCAAATGGGAGAAGATTCGGGTGGAGGACTTGAAGATCCACAAGGGCGAGGTGCTGATCGTGAACTGTTTGTATCGATTTAGGAATCTTGTTGATGAGACCGTGGTTGTGGATAGCCCGAGGAATATGGTACTAAACACGATAAGAAAGGCGAACCCTGATGTGTTCATCCATGGGATCGTGAATGGATCATACAGTGCTCCTTTCTTTGTAACAAGATTTAGAGAGGCCTTGTTCCATTTCTCCGCATTGTTTGATATGCTTGAGACAACTGTGCCTCGAGAGGATGCACAAAGGTTGTTGCTAGAGAGGGATTTGTTCGGCAGAGAGGCATTGAATGTGATATCTTGTGAGGGGCCGGAAAGAGTAGAGAGGCCAGAGACTTACAAACAATGGCAAGTGAGGAACTTTAGGGCTGGATTTACACAGTTGCCATTGAATTCGGAGATTATGAAGAAGGCAAGAGACAGAGTGAAGGGGAGCTACCATAAGGATTTCGTGTTTGATGAAGATAGTGGATGGTTGCTTCAAGGTTGGAAAGGGCGAATCATATATGCAATATCAACGTGGATGTAGATGAAGTTCAGCACATATCAACTTGATGGATTTTGATGAATTAGGGAACGTTATGTAATCATAGGATTAGTATTCAACTAGTATTAAGGATGTGGTATTTTGCTTAGTAAGTTAGATAAGGTAGTGAAGATGTAATCTTTTGCTGGTAGTGAATCAAGTTTGTTGTACTTCTAAGATGAAATGAAAATGAACAAAAAAATTTGAATATTTTGTATCTCACTGGGGGGCTTTGGAGTTTTGTCAATGTGATTTATACCTGACGTAAAGGATACAATGGCTGCAAGATAATACTAGTTGTTCAGTATTTCTTTTGGTGTTATTGTTCCAAGCTAAAGCTAGTATGCTAGCGCATGGGGACTGGTCCTGGGTCTGTGATGTTGCAACTAATATGATGAATTGATGAATTCTTTATAATGCAAGTGGCAGAACTTTAGGCTTTATCAAATAAATGGTGGTTGCCACTGGCATTGGGATCTTTGGTCATGTGGGGAGCACCTTAGTGCTGTTAGAGTTTGAGTAACTCAGCATATGACTTGCTATCCCATTAACAATGTGGACATTGAAAATAAATATATTATGTAATGATCATTTTAGGCCCTGCCAGAAACATTTGGATACCTGTAGGTGTTTTTTCCAACTGAATGAGGAGGTTTTCAATTAATACATAGCGGTTTTTTTTTTTTTTTCTTAACCAACAAATCTGTATCTATAAGGTTCAGATAGCTATAGTTTATTTTCGAATTGAAAATTTAAAAGGGAGATAACTACATGAGAAAATAATGTAGATTCTTTCGAAAGCAAGATAACTGCAAGTAACACAAGTAATTACGGTATAACTTATCACACCTCTAAAAAAGTTTGTATCCTTCTTCCGATTATTCTAACTTACCTTCTTTTGGAAAACAGAGCATGCATGTAGTTTGCTGCCCATGCAACTAGAGATTTTGCAAGTCTAGTATCCTAATGGGGTTGAATGCAGTTGTTGTTTGTAACTAGTTCCCCCACTACCCCTATGACTGCCTCTGCCTAAGTTAAGAGTTGCAAAAGAGCTGCAGCATTCCACCTCCCTTTCAAGCAACCTTTGGTTAATTTCAACCACCAGCCACTTCTGCCGACCACCTTCTACGTTTATCACCTTCTCCGTTTGCAATTACAATTGTACTTCAGCTATCATTAACTGTCGATTAAATCACTTACTCATGATTTATTCTTACATTCTGGCTTACCATGCTTAGCGGTATGTATGACACTCATTTACCCATGAGTGCTTAATTTGTTTTTATATATTTATATATATATATATATATATATATATATATATATATATATATATAAATTATATGTATATAAATTAAGCACGAGTAATGCATGTCAACCGTCATAGACAATACAAATAAGCAACAGTAAACACAAATACATTAATTAATTAATTAACTAATACATGGTTTGTCAGGGATCGGTCGTCCCCCTACCTTAGAAGAAGATCCTAGAAGACAACCTAGTCAAAGCTAACATAATTCAATTAGTGAACCAATCAATATCTCAGTTGCATTGTCATGAAAATAACAGCACCAATAAAACAAGTTTAGATAGAGATATTAATAATAATCTTTGTATAACAACTTGCTCGATCATATGTTGTCTTCTTCCCTCCCTACAAGCATCAGAGTGTTCTGCATGAAAATCGATCGAGTGAATGAGAATTAAACAGGAAATATTTAAGCTCCACTTGTACATTATAAAAATAATCAATGAAGCTCTCTATTGTCCAAAGTCCACTCTTTTGCAGGTGTCGGATCATCTGTTACCAATCTGCTGAGCATCTTAAGGGCTTTGATTATGTAAGTAGATTAGATTTGGCAAAGGAAAACAATAAATATATGGTATAATTCTTTTTCACGTGTCATTTTCTTTCCTGTATTTCTTATCTTAAGCTTTTCGATTGAGCAATTCCTGGAATAAGTTTCCTGAAGCTAATTATGGATATTGCGACAGACAAAGATATATAGACCCTGAGCACTTTATAGTGCAGGAATGTTCAATATCTTCAAATAGTAAGCAATAATACGATTGCACTTTAGGATACTATTAATTACTAATTTGTAATTCTAAATAGCCTAATCATTAGAGATAAGATTAAACAAATTCGTATCTTTAATCTCTAATCTCTAATAATATAATGGGAGAAGGCCTTAGTGTCATTTGTAAATCTACCAACATATGCAATGCACATACATAACTAATATAAAAAAAAGTTTCAGGTTCGAGTCATCCCTACGTCAGAATTTTTATTTTTATTTTTTAAAATTATTAAAACGTGCAAATTACTAGTTATCTTTAAGTCTGAAACAGAGGAAAAGGTACGAGCTAGACAGTTAAAATCGGTTTTTTGAACTAATCGGTCTAGGAGTGATTAGTGGTTAATCGGTTAATCGAAAAATAATCGGGTTTTAAATCGGAAAAATCGTTATATATATAATTACAAAAAGATATATCCTCATTATGCAGCAACCCTAGATCCTAACATAAAACTATTATGAGATTGTCAAATAGGAACATATAGTTATAGAAGAAAAAGAAAAAAAATAGTACTTGATTTGAGCTGAATTTGAATTTTAGATGTGGGTTGGGTCGGGCTTGCTGGTGGGTTCCATCAAACAAAAACAATCGAGGAGAAAGAGCAGTGCGAGCAACAAGAGGATGAGCAAATGCGGGCTGGGTCAAGTATGCGATGGTACAGGGGTAGTGATGGCGGTTCGGGTTTAGGTTTGCTTGAGGAAGAAGAAGAGAATCAGTTTGGGTTTGGGCTTGAAGATAACCAGTTTGGATTTGGGTTTGCACGAGGAAGAAGTGAGCAGCAATATGTTGAAATTGGGTTTGCACGCGGACCAGAATCGGTTTGAATTTTAAATTTGGATTTTGAATTTGAGTCGGATTGAGTCCAAATAATGCAAACGAGCATAAAAATTAGAGAAAAAGATTTAATCGGTTAATCGGCCACTTAAAATCGGTTGATTAACCACTAATCGGCCGATTAATCCCGATTAAATCGCTAAATATTGAAATATTATAAATCGCTAAAAAAATAATCGCTTTGCCTCCGATTAGCGATTAATCGGGGATTAATCGGACGTAATCGGGGATTTTAACTGCTTAGGGTACGAGAGAGGGTGAATTACCCAATATATGCAATATGTAAAAATATTGTGAGAAAAAAGAGATTTACAAGTTGAACCATCCATGAAGTATAAGGTTGGGAAACTTAGTACAACTGTACAAGGTTAAGGTCCACATCCATGTACACAACTTTATTTGTCGATAGGATAAGATATTAGTGTATGGTGATTTTTTTCCATTATCTTTTCATGTGTTCTTGATTTTCCACACAAATGTCATTTTTTTAGCACCACATTGAAATCCTAGTCTGAGGTCTAACTCAAGGGGGTTAAAGAATATGCTCCATCATGTTAAGATGTGTACTGTGCTTGAAATTGATTTGCTCTGTTCCTAGGTGAAAACTACCTAGGAACTTTATGTAGAGCATTTGCATGAGAATTTTAGGCTGCATTCATGGCAGATGTCGTTAAAAGAAAACGGTGAGGAAATGTATTAAAAGAACATTAAAGGGTTATTTCCATATCCGTTGCTCGCATATGTTCAAACCTTGCAGAATTTGCTAAAAAATTGCTATTTCTATAGAACTCATTCACAATGTGGATTACATTCCAATAAACCCCATATTGTTAAAAACCATCAAAATTCATCGAATATTCAACAACTTTAAATGGATCAGGGGTTAAAATAACAAATTTATCCTCATCTTTAATCTCCTAACTTAACCCCCAGCACTAATTAATGGGTAGAGCAGCGAGGGGCAGAGGAGCGCAGGCAGATGTGGATGAGGATGACGGACAGGGCATGAAGGAGGGGGTGGTGGTGTGGGCTTCAGTGAGGGTTAAGATTTAGAAAGGGAAACAGTGAGGAAGAAGAGGATAGCAGGTTAATTTAGAAACCTGAATTGGAAGTTGACTAGGAAACTGACAAGGATTAAAATAACCAAAACTAATACAGCGAGTAGAATGGGATGTGCCTTCTAGTGTGAATGAGTTATTTGAAAATAATGATCAGCGAGTGAGTTATATGAAATTAGTACATTTGTGAATGAGTTATATGGAAATAACCCAATAAAAGAACACAATTTAACTTTCAACCAAATACTTGGACCTAACAAATTCAATTTTGCCTATGAAATTAGTACATTTGTGAATGAGTTATATGGAAATAACCCAATAAAAGAACACAATTTAACTTTCAACCAAATACTTGGACCTAACAAATTCAACTTTGCCAAACCGTCTTTCCAATACTCCAATACAAGGACCGAAAACGAGAAAGAAACAACACGACCATTATTCCCTTTCATACACAACTGTAGCATCAATACTACCAAACCTTGGAACATCCATTGACCCAGGCTGTCTCACAATTCTAGGCATCCAATGAACTTTGAATTCCATAAAAATATCTTGGTCCTGTACAATGAAGAACTCCACGACAACCAAGAACATGCAAACTATTTAGGTCTAGCTTTCGTTTTCATACTTTTCCAAGTGAAATATATTTTTCCTGCATGATATCTTGCAATAAAGCAGTATAAACCCAAAATATCAATACTGAACAAGATATTATGAGAAGGACTGAAGCAATACAAGTTGCAGATGTGTTTTATTCTTGTCTTTTGGGCAACTAATATAAATGCCCCTCAGATCCATAACTGAGTTTACATCAAGTAATAATACTGCAAAAATTTTGTCCACATGAAACAATATTTCATTAATGTAACTGAGCAAATTCCAACCCATCAACACCTAATTTGTTATATAGTCCATAGTAAGATCATTAAGAGAAAGCACATGAAACCAATATTACAAACTAGTTCGGACACAGGAAAAGAAGCAAATTTATAAGAGAATAATTTATCAGGTGGTGATACGGATTACAAGTTATAATAATGCATTACAAGAAGACGCACCTCGCATACTCTTACCTCCTTTTGTGCTGAGGTTTTGGAGGTCTGAGTAGATTCCAATCCAATTTTTCACGCTGTTGCTGCTTATTGCGTGAACCTCTTGAATTGCTCTGTGAAGATGACTGCCCGCTTCCGTTCACACCGTTAATTTTCTGTAACTTATTGGGAGATGGTGATTCCACGTCTGTCTCAGGTTGCTTTCTTTTGGAGTCTACATCAGAATTATTGCTGGGGATGGCCGAGTTCAAGTCCTCGGGTCCGTCTGTAGATAATCCATCCTCTCTGTACAATATAATTCGACATAAGTTCATCAAGCAATCAGAAATTAAAGTACATGATTGCTCTATCGACAAAGTTGCAAGACTTGGACCAAGACAGGTGCAAAATAAACTCTCCATTAATATTAATGATTTTAAGTCGGAGTGTCAAATTTCAAGTATACACGGGGAAAACCACACTATGTTCTATTTGGTAATGTTGTAAACAAAATGTAGTGTGGCCAGAAAGTGTTCAAAGGTAAAATTTATTGAATTGAAGATTTTCTTGAGGCAATGAACTATTACGAAAAGCTAAAAGCAGATCTTCAGGCGTGGTGGAGAAAAGGAGAAGTACCCCCACCCAAGTGCTTTGCAGCGACACAATCTTACTGAAATTCACCAAATATCTCAAAGTGCTTTAAAACTCCAACAAAAAGATGTTTTAAGGCACTTGAAAATCAATAACAAACATAACACTAATTATGTAAAAGAACCTTAAAATCTAACCTAATTAAAAAGAAATCATATTATGGAACTGAAGTAAAGTTGAGGTAGGATGCAGCAGAAGAGAAGGATAAATATATCATAATTATTTTTTTAAATAAAATAATGTAGTACAATCTCTTAGTGTACAACGCATAGAAACATGAACTTCGGCATACATTACCAATTACCACCTCTTTGGACCAAACACAGGCCCGACTGAGTTACCGGGGGCCCTAGGCGAACTTCCGAAATGGGGCCGCTAATAGCATTTTTTACGCACAAAATACGTGCCTATATTTACAAGAGGAGTTCAAATTTGGGGGCCCCTAAAATCGCGAAATCTCTGGGGGCCTAAGGCGGCCACCTTACCCGCCTCTAGGGTAGGGCCGGCCGTGACCAAACAACTAGCGAGGAAGAAACATGAACTTCAAGGTAAATGGCTGTCTTTCAAGCCAATACCATGTAACCTGCCCTCCATGCCTCCAAATGGAACAAGATATTTTGGAATGTGTAATGCATGTTTTTATAAAATGCTATCCATAGGAGCCTCAATTTTCATGCAAAACATAATAATTGTCATCATTTTTTCAAAGTGGAGCAATAACGGTGCGACAAGTAGAGATGACATGAAACACGCATGTTAGATGCCAACATTCCACAGCTTTACACAACTGTTGAGATTCCTCTCCCCAATCATAACTGCAAAGAGATAATTTGATGGAACCATCAAAATGCCAGCATTGCACTTTCTTACTGGCTCCTTATAACTCCCACAGCAAGCACCATAATTGATTTACTCATGAAAAGGAAAGATTATTTATGAAAGATCCAACCACAGACCTAGGAAGCATCTCAATATTGCATTAGCTTCTAACAATATTTAAGATACACCATGACTAACCTAAGTAGATGCCACACCTTGCAGTAGCTCCTTATCAATTTCTAAGAAGGCACGATCAAACATTTGAAACAATCATTTTAGGAGGAACGAAGCTATGACTAAGCTATCATGAAAACCATCCATGTTTCCTAGTTATGAAGAAGGTAGACTAAATTATAGTAAAAGTATAAATTTCAAGATCACAAGGAAAAGATGGTAGGAGCATAGGCACACTTTTTGCTGTGAGGTACAAAAGTTGAAGGAAGAGAATATTAAGAAACATTTTAACAGAGTACGAGCTTTGTAATAAAAACTGGATGTTGAGAGGAAAAACTCAATGAGCCTTGTCATCATGAGATTGCCAATAAATTTGGGAATTTGGATAAAAAATTGAAGTACCGTCCAACTTTTGATGAAAGAATTCGGTTATCAATCCAGGGAAAGAAAAAGATAATTTTACTTCACCACTAAATCAAGAGTTGAAAACTCGTATTGAAAATGGAATGAATATTAAGTAATAAGTACAACTAAAACATAGAGAAACTTATATGAATTGGTATTGTATCATTGTCCATACAAAAAGGAAAACTAAGAAAAGCATAATACATTGAGGAATAGGTGGAGAAAATTTGTTTTAGCCAAACAAGTAAATGGTATCTAAGAAGAGGAGGATTTTAAATGTCAAGTTCAAAGTTAAAGATGAGTTTCGCTTATAGGAGACTTTTATGAGTTAGTTTTGTATGCAATCTTGGATGGTATTAGACTGCATGGTTAAGCAATTATATCTACTTGTATCGGCTTCAGTATCGGTTTTGAAGTTTTTTAAATGATACGGCCCAGTAGCGACGGTAGGTTTCATTGACTTCGTTTGGTTTCGTTAAGAGTTTTGGATTAGGTAGTTTCACTAATATTATAAAGAATTGTATATTCAGATATATGAAGATAGATAGGTAGATATCTGTTTGTATAGATTATATATATATAATAAAACACAAAGAAAGCTATCAATTGGCTCCCCTTCAATCCTCCCAAAATCAAAGCCCCGATCTAATTTCACAAAATACATTTTTCCTCCCAAAAGTTTCCCCCCAAAACTCAAATTCAAATCCCCCAAAATAATTCCTTTTTTTATTTAATTATTTCTCTCTCTTTCTCTCTCTATATATATCTACTAGTAATATACACGTGCGATGCACGTATTTTTTTAAAAAAATAAAGCAAGAACTATGAATTACACGTGCGATGCATGTCTTATAAGTAGGATTATATATTTTTAAAAGTAAATGTGAAGACTATAATGGGAGAGTTGGAGTTGCACGTGTGTTGCACGTAAGTTGGTAGATTTACAACTCCAACTCTTCCATTATAATAGTTATTGTATATTATATTATAGATAGATAGTAATTTACACGTGTGATGCACATTTAATAAATATCTTCCTCCGCTCACTGGGCAACCCCAAAACTCAAATTCAAATCCCCCACCTAAAACAACTCCTATATTTATTTATTTATTTATTTATTCTCCCTCTCTCCCTCCCTCCCTCTTCTATTCAAGAAATTAAGAAAATAAAAATTTTAAAAATTTTAAAAAAATTCAAAATTAAAAAATTAAAACTATGAAAATAATTCAAAAAAATCATATAATATGTTTTTTGCTCTATGTTTGCTACTTCAATTTATTTATTGGACCTCCAAAACTATTTTATATGATCAAACAAGGTGCACCGTTCCGAAGACGTGCCGTAGGCACGTGTTAACGGGCAACCCTAGTATTCATATAATGTAGATCAAGGTTTTAAATGTCAGATATCGGTGCCATGTCAGCCCTAGAATTTGTGTATAAAAGGATATATCGGGATATTTAAATATGTTGGATTGTTGTGTAGGATAAAAAATATACCCTAGATATGATCTACATGACATATTCATACATTGCATTCTCGTGAATCCTCTTAAAAGAGAGGGGTGCATATGTCCACACATATAAATAACACAAATAATATGAAACTAAACAAATCAACGAACACATGCATTATGCACACACTGCTAAATAGAATATATCATACGATGTCAAACATATATATCCATGAACTAATATATAGAATAATGAAATTGAAAAGTCAACCAAAACAATTGAAATATATAGATTTTAGAAATAAAAATCATCACAAAGTTTGGCATATCTAATTCGATACAAAAGAAAAATAACAAAGTAAAAGAATCCCAGCTAAGTGATAAACTTTTGAAATATTATAATCATTTCAAACATAGCGAACCGCGAACATTTTTTCTTTCTTTCTTTCTTTCTTTCCTTCTTTTTTTTACTTTCAGATTGCAAGTTCTGTAGAGAGGCTGGGCTCAGTGGGTTGGTATGAATAACGATTTCAGGTTTGGTTTGATTCAAACCCGTAAAACTAAAAACCTTTCTAAACAGATATCATTGACACATTTTTAAGAAATGTCGAATGATATATCGGCGATGTATTCCCCACAATGACATACACTAAATATGTCAGTATATCGTGTTTACTCTTCAACCAAATGTATCGGCCGATATATCGGATATCGAGGATATTTAAAACATTGATGTAGATAAATTGAAGATTAATTAACTAAATTTAATTTAAAACTACATCTTACTAGACCCAAGCCCACACCCTACTTAGACTGACCCAGATAACTAGAGCAGGTACGAAACACCCGGTAGGCAAAACCTAAAACCTTGATTTGAACACACCACTCAAATAAAATGGCATTCCAAAACCTAATAAGAATTTGACAACAAAGCAACAAATTGTAGAAATATGACTAAGCATATCATGCATTTTATGCGGTTATTAGAAAGTTTGGCCTGCAAAATATTTCTAGCTTATATTTTATTGTATATGCACTAGGACAAGAGTTACCGGCAATTTTTTTTGTTAAGCCAATTTTGTACTTTAGAGTTGTATTAAGATGGAATATTATAGATAACTAAGATAAGTGTGTTCCTCTCTCTTCAATAGTAATTCTCTTCTAATGTAAAATATAAATTAAGAAACTGGACTCTATACTTCTCTTTCTTCCTTCTAATCTTAACTGTTTCATTGGAGTTTAATATCCTGAACTTTTCATTTTTAAACATTACATGCTCCAGATTCTTTAGTAATACAACTTCCAAAAATAATAAAACACAAACAGAACAATCACAATAATATATAAACTATATACTCCTTCAGTCATCAACCATTTACATCATTGATTGAAAGCTCGATGTTTCTAGTTAGTCAATTCATGCAATCAAAGATTCCACGAATACACCCTATGATCAAGTGACATACTGCTCAAGCCCCATTCCTTGGAAAGGTCTTATGTAATTGGTATTCCCAAGTGACTTAAAAAATGCAAACCCAAAGAATTAAGGACCTATCCAAAAGTACAATAACAACAAAAAATACCCTATAAAGCTCAATGTTTCTATTTAGTCAGTTCACGCAATCAAGATTCCACGAATACACCATATGATCGAGTGACATAATGGTCAAGCCCATACTTTACTTGGAAAGGTCTTATGTATTTGGTATGCCCACCACAAATGTCACTGGCAAGTGACTTAAAAAATGCAAACCAAAGAATTAAGGACATACCCCGAAGTACAACAATAACAACAAAAAGCCTATATCCAAAATTTAGGGTCAGCTATGATTAGAAAATGAGGTGTATTTTGATGTGGAAGAAGGCTACAGGAGGCAAGAAGAGAGGTTGACGATGAAGGAGGAGAGAGGGAGTAGGGGTACGAAACTGTAACGCCCCGAGTCCGGCTCAGCTGCGCTCGTGGCTACACGAGCGCTCAATATACGAGCAAATAAAATCCTCGCAACTGCCCACCACAGGCGTGCCTCACAAAAGGTGTCCGGAGGAGTAGGTGCCTCTTGATCATTGATAATTCTATATAACTCACTGTTTTCTCTTCCATTTTTCCGATATGGGCACACTCACACCTTGTGCCATGCCATGTCAGCCACATCATGCAGCCACCCCACTTCTTCATTTTTATTTAATGCACATGTTATACCCTAAGCCCCATAGACAAACTATAGGATCCATCACCAATCCATTTAATCCAATAGCCTATAAAAATCCTATAGGCCAATTACCTTTTCTCTCATATATATATATATATATATATATATATATATATATATATGAGAGAAATCTCAAAGCTGTCTTTCCAACAAATTTGAATAAAATTATTCAAATTTGAATAAAATTATTCCAACAAATTTGAATAATTTCATTCATCACGAGTCTTATCAAGTATATATATATATATATATATACTTGATAAGACTCGTGATGAATAAAATTATTCATCACGAGTCTTATCAAGTATCAAGTAATACAATATCAATTAACATGCCGGATAACCTCATCTGTAATAATTCAAAGACATAAGACTTAATGTTGACTCTTGGTGCAACCCTTTGAGGGTATGGTTATAGGAAATGATTGCCTCCTGCTGATTATTCTAACATCAGTTACACACTTACACACCATCATGTGTGTCCTCCATCATTTGTGTCCTCGTTGACCTCCAAATACTGACTAAAACTCATTCTTTTACTCAACCAAGTAATCATCCTAGGGAGACTATTGAAAGTATTTTCTCAAGTCAATGAAAACTAAATGTAATTTTTTTCTCTGTTTATCTTCCTATCAGCTGTCATAGTAAATAGGTAGCCTCCAAATTCCAAAGTCAACCTCCTTGACACGAAACCAAATATTAATTTAATGCATGTGCATCTTGTCTGAAATTCTGCTTGAACGCCCTTTCCTAAAGTTTCACTGTATAGTCATTAGCTTTATCCTACAAAACTTGAGCGACTATGTCAATATCCAATATATTATTAAAAAGATCAATTTAAGAAGATCCCTGACTTTCTCCGCTATACCCAGATAACTCCTCTCGAGTTTTTCTTCATCAATCTGCCCCTTAACTTTTCTATTTTTATCAATTAGCACCCTGGTGATCATCCCCTTACAAGTCATAGAGGTTTTTGAAATTTAAGGGTCAAAATATCTTCCTCCGCACACTGGGCATTCTTCTCTGTTATGTTACTGAATAACATAAGCAATCCTTAACCATTATCACCTAAAAATTAAAATTTTCAATGAGGACAGCATCCACACCTCCTACTATTACCTCAAATTTTCATTTTTATTAAATCATCGTTCACTTTATGAAGGCTAATAAAAAGAGCAATCATTTTGTAGACGAGGATCTAAAAGCATGGTTTTAAAGATCTGCTTATCCAGATCCAATCCGGCCGATCCAGATCAATTTTCAAAGGCTCGCTCTGATACACCACCTAAATGTCGGGATCAACGAGATAACAATCAGCAATTGAACCAGATGGATTGGAAAGATCCCAACCCGAAACCAGCGATCCGATAATTAAAAGATTCAATATTTCAATTTTTTATTCATGTAGATCCTCTTCATCCAAGCAATGAAGATGTACTTGTGAAATGAACATCATTTAATTTCTAGCTTATTTTAATTTTTTCCTTCTACGTAAACAAAATATGTATTATTTGGTCTACAAATTTCTATTCTATTGTATTCTCTCAAATTAATTAAAATAAGCAAGCCTGTAATTGAAAGTATTAAATTTGTAAAAAGAGTTATTAAAATTGAGCAATTCATTTTTAAATTAATTATTTAAAAAACATAATTTAATTATAAAAATATATTAAATAAAAAAATTTAATGTTAAAAATGCCTGAACCGAAAAATCCAATACAACGATCCGATATACTATCAATCAAGCCGATAATGATCCCAATCCAAGTATTTGGAAAAAACTGATCCCGAGTTTTAAAACCTTGTCTACAGTTATAACAGGTTAAGTCTGTTATAAGCTACTCCAGAACCAGCCAACAAGTATTTAGAATCTAAAAGCTTGATTCATGAATAATATGACCCTAGCAATAAAAAGATTCATACTTGTTTACTTGTTTACTTGTGAACCGTTACATATTCTATATGGATCAATTCATAAGCCTTAAGACATCTCCTAAGGTATCGAAGGATAATATATAATGGTATGAATAAATCATAATAAGATGTGTAGTGGAAACCACCAAACCTTTCTGAATTGCCATTTTGGGGATTGGTGTTTGGTTGTGGCATTTCGTGATCACTTCCCACTTCTTCATGTAAGTTCTAGCAAAGAAAAGGCTTATGTAAGAGGGGAAACCAACTGGACGCAGTTATGCAGAAAAAATCAAATCACTGCAATTTACTTGTCGTCCGTATTACTCACATCAATTGAAGGATTGAAACTCTGGAATGACATCCGACCCTTTAATGCACCTGGGTGAGGATTCCCTTCCATAATCACTATGCTGAAAAAATAAATACAGGTTCTTCAGCTTTTGTTTCACAAGAAACCAATTACAAAGGAGCAAGGGGCAATTATATTACAGTGTCCAAAAAAAGTAAATGATCAATTCAATTTAAGACTTTGTCAAAATGCAATTCTAAATAGTATAAAATCAGTTAAGAGGTAAGATAAATATCCTTTATGATATAAAATCAATTTGAAAAGTCTACAAAAATACTAGCATTCTCACATCAATTTACTGTTTCACCACTAAGATCACCCAAATCAAATTTTAAGAAGCACTTATGTTATCCATAGCAGTACATAATAACTAACCAGAAATGGCCATATCTAACCCAATTCAGACAGACTAAAAAATAATCCCAGACGGTAACCAAGATAAAAGACCGGGGGTGACAAAGAAGAAAATAAGTATTGAAGCATACAAGGAAATGAGATTACATTTATAATGCAATGAAGAAGAAAATTATAGCAAGTTCACAATTGAACATTATGTAAAAAAACACAATCGAGGAGCTCAATCATCCTGCTTAACTTTGAAAAAGATAATAACATAATTATAATAAACTGGTAAACATAAAAAGTTCAGCGGGCTGAATCAAAGGCTGAAGTGGTTTTTAAAACTATCATGTCCAATCGAAAAGTTTGGAATGAATCAAACAATTCAAAATTTTCCTCATCCAAAATATATAAAAAAACTGATTCCTGGGCAAAAAATCTTAAGCCTGCCTGATTATTATAGTTAGTATTATAGGTAAGCATATTAATATGAATGCGTAAACCAAACAAGAAGTGAACCACCAAAGCCAATTTAGATTTTAAAATGACAGATTTAAAAAATTAAAAATGTAGATATACAATGTCGGATGAGACGTGGACAGTTCATAACTTGAACTTATGTGTGGTTGAGATTTAAATGGGAGGTGTGGATGGTTCATATAATCCTACTTACAAAAGTGTAGTTGAGACTAGTTTACGTGGGCTGGTTGTCTACACTTTGTACAACTATCTCTTGTTATTACTAGGGTATCCCCCTTGCAGTTTTGCACAGGTTAATTATATTATAATAAAATACTCCTCTCTGATGCAATAATCTAGGTTAAGAAACTGGGCATTAAAATTAAATAAATCTATAATACACCTTGTGAAGATGGATATGTAATTGGTGAACTAATGTCATAAAAGTATCTTATCAGTTTTGAACCATGTGTGGTTGCAATTTAATTGGGAGGTGTGGATGGTTTATATAATCCTACTTAGAAAAGTGTAGTTGAGACTGGCTTAAGTGGGTTGGTTGTCTACACTTTGTACAACTCCGTCTCTAATTATAACTAGGGTACCCCCCCCCCTGCAGTTTTGCACAAATAAATTATATTATAATAAAATAAGCCCCTCATGCAATAATCTAGATTAAGAAGCTTTGCATTAAAATTAAATAAATCTATATACACCATGTGCAGATGGATATGTAAATGGTGAACTAATGTCATCAAAGTATCTCATAAAAGAAGTAATGAACCATGTGAGGTTGAGATTTAAATGGGAAGTGCGGATGGTTCATATAATCCTACTTAGAAAAGTGTAGTTAAGAGTCTTAAGACCAGCTTAAGTGGGCTGGTTGACTACACTTTGTACAACTCCACATCTCTAGTTATAACTAGGGTACCCCCCATGCAGTTTGCACAGGTCAATTATATTATTCTAAAATACGCCCCTCTCATGCAATAATCTGTTATGAAACTCTGCATTAAATTAAATAAATCTATAATACACCATGTGCAGATGGATATGTAATTGGTGAAATAATGTCATAAAAGTATTTCATAAAAGAAGTTTTGAACCATGATAATTGATACCCATCTGGAGCAATAGAAATGTTTGTATTTTCTCTAATAGAATTAATTGTAAAGAAAAAATGGTCAAAAAAAATTACTTTCAAGATTTGCCAAGATCAAATGAATAGGAGTTGATTATTAAAATAAAATAAAATATTACGACACATCTAAAAGAACAACAAAAAATAACAATTCATTTTTAGAATGAGAAAACAATGAAAATGTACTTGTTTTATTCCTTAAGATTGAGAGTGGAAAAATTAAATTTTGACTAGCATGATTCACTGATGTATCCATAGAGTTGTTCTGGTTGACGACATCACAACGATGAGCAGCTTCATCCCAAAGCCAACACTCTTTTCCTCTTCCAATAGTAAATCATGTAAATTTTGTGGATGTTTTGTTGACTTAAAGTTGTTAACAAAAACTCTCCATTACAGTGTTACAGTCCTCGCAATTGCATGTACAACAATCTATGTGCCAATATCGTATAGTATATACTTTTTTTAGGAGCTGTACAACCAAATCTACCTTGCTCATCACATAATCTTTAATTTTGTAATTGTAATGCATTAAATCTTCATCAAACTCCACCTGCCAATTTTGTAGTATATATCTAAACTGTGCATGATCCAAATTCTCTTGCTCATATTTGCCCCCCCAAAAAAAAAATTAGTACACAAAATGAAGCTCTTTGTTTAAATGAAGAAAAACGAACCAACAATTAATATCTGTTATTAAAACAAGTTTATATAGAAAAAGTAAAGCTTATTCAAATGTAGTTCCAATTTAAAACTTGCTTTAATTGGTCAGATAGAAGCATACACATCACCAATCGTGACCAATTAAACAAGTTTGGGTTGGAACTCTATTTGCATAAAATTTATTTTCTATATCAATGTTACTTTGATATCCAGAATCAATTATTCGTTTCTGTTTTTTCTAAAGAGCTTCATTTAGTGTACTAATTTTTATTGTAGGAAAACATGAACAAGAGAATAAGGATTGTGCCTCCCACTTTAAAAATTACAAAATTACCTGTAAGTTTGATGACAGCTTTACGGAAGATGGTTGCAGAATCAAATATCATGAGATAAAGAAAACATATTTAACTTTCAACTGTAGGGAGACAGAGACAATATTGGCATAAAGACTGCTATAGGGGCATTGAGAGGACCTTAAGATAGGAATAGAGAGTTTTTTATAACTTAATATTAACAAAAAAACCCACAAATTTAACAAGAATTACCAAAGGCGTGGGAAGAAGGGGAAGCATGTATGAGCAGGCTTTGGGATGAGGCTACAAGTCGCTTTGATGTCGTCATCAACCAACATAACTCGTCAGATTCATCGAATATGGAAGTGGATCATGTTAGTCAGACTCCATGTAACCTTAAGGAATAGAACAGAACATTTGGAAAGTTTTTTTCATTCTAAAAAAGAAATATTCTTTTTTGTTACTCGTTTAGATGTTTCCTGATATTTTTATTCTTTTCCAATAAAAAAACTTCTATTCATTTAGTCCTGGCAAATATTGGAAGTAAATCTTTTTTCGCAATTTCAATTTACAATTATATTCGTTAGTGAAGAATCAAATATTTGAAATGTTGCAAATGGGTATGAATAATCATGGTTGAATTTTTTTATGAGCTATCTTTATTGTATATAAGTTTGCTAATACCATATCCATCTGCAAATGGAGTTTTATATATTATTATTTAATTTAATGCACGTTTTTTAGCCTAGATTATTGCATGAGTACACTTATTTTATCATAATATTGTTAATTCATGGGTTATTAAATGAGGGTACACTGATTATCCTAGTAGAGATAAGTTTACAAGCCCAACGGTTTCCAACTTGAGTGTGTGAAGGCATGAAGCAAATCTTGATTGAACATGTACGAAACATCACTTAATGTCCCATACAACTATACACTCATATTGACGGTAACTAAATTCTTAGCATGTGATATGCATGTGTTTGTCTTATAATGTTAAGTCATTTATTTATTCTCTCAAAATATAATAATTACCAAATACATGTTTCCAATACTACTTTAAAATGCACGTGCGTTACATCTTAAGAGTCCAAACAGAACACACCCTTCTCACATCATATAATAGTAAAAATATTTACTTTTATAATATAAAAAGATGAAAGTTTCTTTGGGATATAGGACTTTGTTATAAAAAAATCGGCCCTTCGAAATCTTAAACAAAATTGAAAAAAATAAATTATTAATAGACTTGGTAAATAAACAATTGTATATGGGATCTTAAAAAATAAGAAGAACTCAAAATTCAAATGAATGGTTGTAATTTAATATGATGATAGTAAGAATTTTAGATGGATGGTTGTATTCTTGCGCCAGCCATTATCTACATGGCCATATGACATTTAAATTGTAGTAACAGGAGTAGAGATAAATAATTTCCTTGTTATTGGTTGATAACTCTTTGCAAGTAACCAAATTTTGAAATCTGACATTATCATAATCCCTGTTAAATAGGGATTCAAAATACACTCTTTCCTATTTTTGTTTGAAAGAAAAAAAATTAAAGGGAATCCACCATATTGTTTGATTTTTTTTTTCTTTCTTATGTTTGGTTGCCTTGAATACTTATTGGAAAAGTCGGCTTTAGAATGTTTTTCCTATCTCATTCTTTAGTACAAAGACCACCATGATTGATAAATTATATATTTTGAGTTAAAGAGAGGAATCCAACCAATTTTTAATTAGGCCGTTCTTGGATACTAAGGTAGGGATTACCCTAGGTAACTTACAAGTGAAGGTAGAGAATTGCAAGTACCTAAACCTCTGTTTTTGCTTAAAAAATTAATTTGACCAAATTGGAGTTCAAATACCTGCAATTATCTTAACATTAAGGTGAGATAATCATAGGTAAAGTAACTTCAAAACATGATCCCAATGGATCCAAATTTAGATAACGGCATGTATACAAGTCACCATTTACTCCACTAACCATTGTATCCAAACAAGACCTTACCACATTTTGCTAAGACCCACTCGATTTCCACGATCTCAAACATTGCAACCAAACATGTGAAAACTCTTCCCAAAACAAAATTCATAATCTTGTCACAAATTTCACCAATTCCCTTACATCTTACTTGCAACCCAACAAACCCTTTCTTGGAAATATTTAAACCAAACACATGCATCACAAAACAGGTAAATCTAGCTCTACATATAACTCTTCACCAATCCCATTAAAACTATTTTCTTATTACAAAAAACGAATATTCCCACAAAGCGCAATAGAAAAGCAGCACATCTCCTTACATTGCCAAATTTGGGGGCTAAACTAATTCTCATCACACACTATCACATGGTGTTAACTAAAATAATGGAATTGCACAATTTTAAGCCAAATTCTTGAAAACTAGACCAAAACAAAAGAAGGAGAAAAAAACCCGAAAATAGGAATCATACCATCTTTTAGAAGGGGCAATGGAGTTGCGAAAAGAATCTTCTTCTTCAACCTTAGCTTTCGCCGCCGCTTCATCTTCTCTCTTGGAATTCCTTTGCATAAACTGAAGCAAAACTGAAAAGAGAACATCAGATTTCTAAGTTCGGGAAGAAGAAGATGAGAAAGAGAGAGAGAGAGAATTGGGATTGGGTTTGGAATCTCGCCTTCAAGTTTCTGAGAGTGCTTGAGATCTCGCGCTTCGCCATGGCTGGTTTCTAGGGTTTTTGCGCTACCTCTCTCAATTTGAGAGGAGAAGGAGAGGGAGAGAGCAGACAGAAAGAAAAGGGGATTAGGGCTTTGTGTATAAATTTTTAGTGGGCTTTGAATGAGCTTTCTATGTGGGTCCTTAGTAGGACTACAGAGGCTGGCCCATCTCAGTCCACTTGTGGAAAAAAATAGTATTTTGTGCACAGGTCGGTGATAAATATAAATTTTGCAGATTACTCTCCGCAAATCACTATTTGCATTATTGCATATTAGTATCATACACGTGCACACGTGCACGTGGAAAAAATTGAAGGATAATGAAAAGGGTAAAAAATTCCAAACTGATCCACTTTCGAAAATATTTACCAAACGGGTCCACTTCCGAAAATATTTACCAAAGTTAGTCCATAACCCAACACGTGCGCTGCACGGGTTGGGTTAAGGACTAAGGGGTTCTCCCATTATAGTAGTAGAGATACACGGTGGTCTACTTCAAAGTTCAAAATAATTCTTGGGACTCGTACTCCCGACCTTTTACTCACCATCGAAAAAATTTACTAGTGAACACACTAACACTTGCAAGTAATTCTCTCAAGTCCAAATAAGGAGAATATTTTATTGTTTTAACACCTTGATAATGGTAAAAATCGCAGCAAATCAGGGTCGTACTATTCCAGCACATATCTCAAAACTTCTATAGACAGATTAATCATAACGGACCCCCCTTTAATAGGTTCAGGCCTTCTCCAGGCTCCTCTACAAGACATGGACTTCTTTCATGCCCATAAGAAGTGACAGATTAGGCTCACTAAGATAGTGTTCTTTTTCTCCTCTTATAAGTAATTTACCTCTTGTAAAAGGTGGTCCCCCTCTTACAAGAATTTTTTTAGCGTTCTTTTTTTACCTCTTATAAGCATTTTTTTCAAAATCGCTTATAAGTCTAAAGGGCTTCTAGTTAAGGCTGGCAATTGGCCCGAGACCGATCCGAGCCCGATCGAGTCCGACCCGTTTTTAGTAGGACTCAGGCTTGTTGTTTTTTAATTTTTTCGGACCCGGGCTCAACAAGTAGGCCCGATTTAATTTTCGGGCCGGGTTCAGGTGTGTATGGGTCCGACCCGAACCCGATCCGATTTCAAAATATACTCCTTAATAATTACATGAGTGTTGCCCCTTCATATTCTCTCTTTCCCCATTTCCCGAGCACTACGCTGCTACCGCTACCGGGCTACCCCTTCATCTTCTCAGTCCCTTTATATATACTCAGAATAAATTGAATAAATTGACTCAGTCCCGAGCGTAGTACTACAGGGTCCCTTCTCACCTTCTCACCTTCTCACCGTTATATACTGAGTACTACAGAGTCCATTTATATACTGAGTACTTCAAGTATTTAAATTGGAAGTATTTAAATTGAATAAATTGAATACTTGAAGCAATTTCTATAACGTTTTCCCCTTTTCTGGGTTCTTTAGGATTCGTCAGGAGGGACTGGGGATGATTCGGAGGACGAGGTATTGAAATTTAGAATTTTGTTTCAAGAAATTTGGTTTCATTTACGAAATTTTTCGGAAAAAAGAAATCATTTTTTTAAATTTTTAGTTGTCTTTTGTGAGCAGTTCGCCATTCATGCCAAGCCTGCAATCATTATGTCCGATGGGTCTTCAACATGTACGGAGATTGACGGCATTCACCTCAACTTATGCCTTGACATTTGCTTCTTGTGATTGCACTTGGGGAAAGACATTTTATGACCATCTATAATCTATTCCTATAGAGATATAATGCTGTTAGAAATATTTTTATTTTGAGGTGTAGTGACTAGTGAGGCTCAATTGTTCAAGTTGCAAAATGCAAATGATGGTACAATTTGTTATGTTGTTGTTTCTAAAATGTAAGACTTCGATTATACATAGAATGGTGAACTCGACTTTGAAGTTTAGTTTGGAATGATTATGTTCTACTTCATTGGACAAAAGGCATAATTTTGATGCATGGATCCATGATAATTCATTTCTAATTGTTGTGTAATTGGTGACTTTGCTTCATTTCAGTTCTTATACTTTTCTGAGATCTTGAACTTTAAATTTATCAAGTAAATTAGTAGATTGTGTTTTTCATTTTCTGTTACAGTTTCTTTAACTAAAATTAGATAAAACGGAATCTTATTTAACAGTTAGATGTCTTTTTCGAAAGAATCGGGCCGGGCTCGGGCTTTTTTGGATTATTTGGATCCGGACTTGGGCTTGAGTTTTGGAGTCCGACTCAAAATCGGGCTGGGCTTGAGCCCTACAAATAATTTCGGGCTCGGGTTCGGGCTTGTATTAGTCCGGCCCAAACCCGGCCCGTTGCCAGCCCTACTTCTAGTAGCCTCTTTCAAATTCTTATAAACCTTCTATCACTTAAAAAGTCTATATTACCCCAAAGTCTATATTATAATTGTTACTAATTTCTGCATTCAAATAAAGGCCTAGTTCATAAAATAAATAGCTGCATGGAATCAGGATTAAGAAATTCTTAGGTGATGAAAGAGTGATGCCCATAAAGAGTGATGCCCATCAATAGCTGCATGCTCTAATCTCACCATTGCATTTCTCCTCGCATCTTCTGGGTCTTGGGTTTCGGGGATCAAGTTGGGATTTTCAGGTTCATTTTTTTTCTTTCTTGTTTTCATCTACTATGGAATTTCATTATTTTCAGAGTATTATTTTTTAAGCTTTTTTTTGGGCTCTGGTCTTTTAGGGTGCGACTTTATGTTTTTATTTTTGGGTTTTAAAATTTGTTTCTTTTTTTTGGGTTCTTTTCGAGTAGTTGGGTCTACAGTTGAAGTTTCATAATTATTTCTTTTACTGTTATTGTTGCTTTTTTTTCCTATAAAATATTTATTTTGGGGATTTCTGTATGGGGTTGGAAATTTTTATTTTGGGAGCTGTCTTTTTTTTTCTTTTTCTGAGAGTGAAAAAAGTTTATTCTTTTACGGTTATGTTTTTTGTATATGTTGTAGAGTGTCATTTTGTATACTAGTTTATATTAGTTATGCATGTGTATTGCATATGTTTGTTTAGTTACAATGTACGTGTTTGTTTGGTGACAAACTCTCCCATTAAAATAGTAGAGATTTTTGTTTGTTAGGATTTTGATTTTCATGCATTGAATTATGTTGGGTATCTTTTAGTTTTCTTAATCACCTATTGTTTTGTGAGATCTGGTTTTTTCTCTTCCATCTTGTTCAACTTTGCAATGCAGGATCATCAACATCATCTTCATCATTGTCCCCATCTGAGTTGTTTAAACCTTCATTGTGGTGAGTTCATTCGCTTTATTCTTATTTACTGTTGTTTATTGTTCTTATTGGCTCAATTAGAGAGCTAAGATTGAGGTGTTCCGACTACAGATCTCAAATTTCTGCACTCTCTTACACAGAGTAAGACCTCAATGAATCTTGTTTATTAAAACTATTAGTGCTTGCAACATTTACCGATAGAAAGTCAGGAATAGTAATTCTGTAGAGAAAATGTATCAGGAGATATATATAGTGAAATCATTGGACTGTGGATGGATGAATTATGTCTTTAAAAAACAAAGTCTTTAGTGACAACATTTACCGGTCATTTTGTTTAGCTACCTCCATCTTTAATGACAAATGCATATTCTTAAGCCACTTCGCTACTTGTAAATTTCCTTTTATTTTTTTAAAGTTTTGTTTTCCTGTGTTTCTACTTCTCTATCTCGGTTCCGGAATTATAATTGATGATTTACACTGATTTGTGAATTTAACTTGCCATTAAACTAGTTTATATATTAGTAATTTGAACTTATCTTTTCTTGTCCTTCCTCTCACTATTTTTATACTTTGGGGTAATATAGGCTCTTGTAAGAGGTGAAAAAAGAACAGAAATCTCTTATAAGAGGTTTTATAAGAGGTTATTTTTTTATAAAAAGAACACCTCAAAAAGAGGCTCTTACTGTAAATCTCTTATAACCTCTTATATGAGGCAAAAAAAAGAATAGTACCTAAGAGAGACACAGCCCGTAAAGGTTGTTAGTCAAATCTGTTAACCCCAAACAAGAGAGCATATTTCTTACGGGGGAGATTTAATATGAGATAAGGAAACCATAATCGATCTAATGGATTCATATCAATCTCATGTACTGTTTCTCAGGCCTATAAATACCTTCCCCCCTCCTCAGTCAGAAGGTAATCAACAGTTTCTCTCTCAAACTCTATTTCTCTCTCTAGTTCTGAGTTGAGCGTCGGAGGGTCTGTCGGAAGGGCCACCCCCGGTGTTTCAGACTTTTTGCAGGTCCATCGGCCCGTCAGCAACTGTCGTATTTAGATCACGGTGTTCAATTAACGATCCAGATTCAATCTCAATAGCTCTAACTCCATTTTTTGGCAACGATCAAAGGTTAGATTTTTAGTAGTTTCCATCAAATATTAACTCACTATCTGTTTTCTCCCACACCAAAATAAGCAGCAACAGATTGGCGCCATCTATAAGGAAACTACACAAATCAGATATACCGCCATGTCACCGAGACTAAGAGACAAAGTGGTGGCCTCAAGTCATCGTACCAACTCTCTTCGTAACCAGCTCCTCCTGTGGAAGATATGATTCTTCCTCAACAGTCGCCCCCGACAGCCTAGTCAAGCTCCTTTCAACAGAGAGGCACCGGAGGGCTCTCGACAAAGCTGTCATGAACAACATCCTCTGTACGACCGTGTCTCAGTCCATAATGCGTCAATTGATTCAATGGCCTCGCGAGGCCCCTGGGGATCTAAAGATCTCCGCCAAATCATTAGTGTCAGGCAACAAGGAACTGATCTACGAATCTGCTTGGACGAGAGGCATGCCTGAACTGAAGCCTCCCGCTCAGAACGTCAAGTAAACCGGAGATGCAACTCTCCTAGGTAGAGATCAAGGCATTCCTCCTCTCACAGGGAGCGTACTGCGATAAGAAGCAGACTCATGAGATTCGAAAGCTTCTTGAGTGGAATAAAAAGAAAGATGCCCTAGTCACTAGGGCCGAATTAGAAAAGTTCAAGCTCGACATCCGCTGAGCTATCCAGGGTAGTCAAGACTAGGATCAACCTTCTAAAGAACAATTCAGCGACTCAACGGGATCCAAGAGGAAAGACGACCAAGTCTTTGCCATATCTGAGAGGTAGAAGATCATCTAAAACATATGAAGAACGAGGGGAACCACTCTAGCAGGGCGTACCGGCCCAGTCGACCTCCTTTAAGCAAAATCATCCTTGATGCACCCATTCCAAAGGACTTCAAGGCTCCTCAATTCGAATCATACGATGGGGAATCAGACCCGACTGACCATATTGAGAGTTTCAAAACCCTCGTAATGATCTACAACACCACTGAGGCTCTCATGTGTCGAACATTTCTGGCAACTTTGAAAGGATCTGCAAGGGAATGATACTCCCGCCTCGCCCCGGAGTCAATATTCTCCTTTAACTAGCTCGAGGAACTCTTCATAGCGCACTTCGTTACCAAGCGTAAGGCTCAAAAAATAAGTGTCTCCCTATTGGAATTGAAGCAAAGAGACGGATAACTGCTAAAGGACTTTGTCAATTGCCTCATAGCCGAAGCAAGGTCTATCTCATCCCTAGACTCATCAGTGGCGCATGCCGCTTTCCGCCATAGCATCACTAACAAATATCTGAAAGCCTCCATCGCGAAGAAGCCACCCAAAAGTTTCGCTGAGCTCCTAAAAATGAGTGACAAATATATTAGGGTCGATGAAGCTCTTTATCCTCATGGCAAGAATGATTCATCTTCTAGGAACAAACAGAAGAATACAAACGAGGAAGGACCTAGGAAAATTCAAAAAGACGACGCTGGACAATGCCGTCCACCTCCAGCACCACGTTTCGACAAGTTCACTTCTCTCAACGCAAGCATATCAGTCATCCTCATGGAAGTTGAGAAGAATGGAATAATCTGCCATCTGCCCAAGATGTCCACAGCTAGCAAAAAAAGACAAGAACAAGTGGTGTGCATTTCATAGACCATGGACGCACCACTGACAACTGTCAAGCCCTCAAAGAAGAACTTGAAGGCCTAATTTGCCGAGGCCATCTCTCTCAATTTGTCCAATAAAACAACAACGCCAAAACCCCTCCAACACAGGGGGCTAATAAGCGTCAAAAGAGGCTCTCCGAATCACGAGACTCAGAACACATGGTTATTCTTCACTCCATTCACGGAGGCCTGATGGGGGGAGATTCCCACTCCTCCCGCAAAGACTTTGTTAGGGAAGTCAACTCCGTACATAACATCCCACCTACCAAGAGCACCGAGGTCCCGATATTTTTCACCGACAAGGAATGAAAAGGTGTCCGAACACCTCATTGCAACGCATTGGTCATAAACCTTTGCATGGTGAATCATGAGGTACACCGCATCCTGGTGGAGAACGACAGCCCGGTAAACATCCTTTTCATGAACACTTTCAATGACCTCAAGCTCTCCCGGGATCGGCTTAAGTCAGCCGGCTATACACTTCATGGATTCTCCGGTGTCCCCATTCAAGTAGAAGGAATCATCACACTCGATGTGACAGCAGGAAAAACCACCGCTATTTGACCAAAAGTACTAGACTTTATGGTAGTCGATATCAAAGCCGCATACAACGCAATATTCGGTCGTCCCAACTTAGCGGTCTTCCATGCAGTTGCTTCCGCCTTTCACATGAAAATGAAATTCCCAACAACAGCAGGCATAAGCCAAATTGTAGGGAGCCAACAGGCAGCATGAGCATGCTACACCGCTACAATGGGGGGCTCGGTTCTCCCCCTCGATGCCATAGAATTACCGGCAGAAAGCAGTCACAATAATTCCAAGACTGTAAACAAGCTTGAAACCACTGCCATAAACTATCATGCCAAGATCTTCCAAACCTGTCAAATCATCTCTCACCAAGTCCAAACTCGATCTCATCATAACACAGTAATAAACCTGAATCCCCTGGCCGAAGCCACTCTGCTCAATCAACGGAAAGAAATAGTCCTGCCAAAACACATTAGCAAATCTGAAGATCTCCCCCCTCTCTTTGCAAAACAAGGGGAGGCTCGCTCCAAAACAAGTAAGTCCAGGCAAGGTCTATCAAGTTGTTCGCCTAACGGTTTATTAACTTGAAAACCCAGGGGGCAAGGAGATATCAGCAGGGACTTTGAAAGTAGAACACCTTATGAAGTTGAACAGTGGCGTCTAAAACGTCGTCTCTTAGTAGTAGTAGCAAAAATTTTCAATTTGTAATACAGGTCAGCCACTAAAGCAGCCATTTAGTTTTACTTTTCAATAAAAACTGCTTTCACTACCGGTCACTGCATGTAATAATGGCCAGCTACTAGAGCACCCGCTTAGTTTATTTTCCAAAAACATTTTGTACGAATTTTTGCAGAATTCATGTACAACTCTACGAATGCATACAATGAGTTAAAAACCAAGCCTACTCCTAACAACAACATCAACAATTCATTAGAAGCTCCTTGTAAGACGAGTTCGGAGTCCATACCCATAACTCGAAGTTACTCTAACAATTTGCAACAAAACAAGTTCAGAGTTCACTTCGTCATTTGATATGCTCCTACAACATGTTAATGCCTCGACAATAAGTTCAGAGTCCTTACACATGGCTCGATGTTACCCTAGCAATTTGCAACAAAGCTAGTTTAGAATTCAAATCATCATTCGATTTGCTCCTGCAGTCTGTTAACACTTAAACTAACAAGTTCAGAATCCATACTTATGGCTCGAAGTTACTTTAGCAACCTGCAATTAAGCACATGCGGAGCTCAACTCGCCATTTGACCTGTTCCTGAAACTAGTTAAAATTTCTTAAATACATATTAGAGGTCAAAAATTATGGACTGCAGTTACTCCAATAAAACTTGCAAAAGCAACACTTGGAGTTCAACTCGCCACTCGATGTGACTCTCATAATTTGATGGAGGACCCATACAACAAATTTGGAAAATAGCACTCTCTCATAATTGCTCCTTCAACTAGCTGAGTACGAGATGGATAAGTTCTAAACTCTGTTAAATGTTACGCAAGCACACCATCGACGGTTGGATAGCTATACACAACAAATTTGAGACATTGTTATTTAACTACAAAGAACTCAGTCAACAACTCATCAATCTCAATGACAAGTTGCACAACAAGGATCAAGCATATGAAAAGAATTCTTCAAGTCTATGCAGTCAGAACTATCACAAATCTATGCAGCGTCACTACAAGTCTCATTACAACTGCATAATTACAATGAGTCTGTTTTTCATGCCTAAGAATCGCTACCAAAAGTCTTGCAAACATTGTACAACAAATTGTCCTGCAAGTCATTCTTCCAACTACACACTAGAGGGATGCTCCGCCTAAGAGACACAAACCTCTTCACCTGCATCCTGCCAGCTAACAGCTACCCAGGCCCGCCTCAACTCTTGACAGTGAAATTCAAGATAAACCTTCCTTAGGTGGGCAACCTCCAAGTCTTTTCTGCCACCTTCATCTGAGCAAGCTCCAGCTCCATCTCGCATAATGCACCACACAAACGAATTAGTCCTAACTCCATCAAGCACAACATATTGCGAAGGAGAGCAAGCTCAATGCCTGAGAACTGCATTCGATATACACAACTACTTGTCAGCAAAGAGAAGAATGGAATCACCTCAACGCTGAACAAACACAAGAGATTTCACCTCAACATAAAAAAGACTAGGACCAAGCTCTGCCAATAATGAGTTCTACACCCTGCTCTCAGCACATACTCCATCAGCAACTCATTGACTCCAAACAACGAGTTCAACGCCTTGATCTTCGCTCAGGCTCCATCAATAACTCGTTGACTCTAAACACCGAGGTCAACGCCTTCATCTTCGCCCATGCTCTATCAACAACTCATTCACTCCAAATAATGAGTTCAATGCTTTGTTCTCCACTCGAGCCTCGTCAACAACTCGTTGACTCCAAACAACGAGTTCAACGGTCTGCTCTCCGCTCGAGCTCCATCAACAATTCATTGACTCCAAACAACGAGTTCAGTGTCCCGCTTATCGCTATAGCTCTTCCAACAACCCTTCATCTTCATGCAATTGGCTCGGCATCCAACACCGGCCTAAAATTATCTTTACAAACTCACTGGGTGCAAATAGTGAGTCCAAAACATCAGATCTGCAATATGGTGTCTCTACAAAACTTGTTGGGCACAAACAGCAAGTTCAACGTTCAACTCCGTCTCAGAGTTGTCTCTCAAAACTTGACGGGCTCAAACGACAAGTTTAATGTTCAACTCCGTCTCAAAGTTGCCTCTCAAAATTTGTTAGGCGCAAACAGCAAGTTTGAACAACCAACTCTGTCTCATGGTTGCCTCTATAACTCGCTTGCACCAAACAGTGTGTTCAACGTTCAACTCCGACTAAAGTTGCCCCTACAAGAACAAACAGCGAGTTTAAAGTTTAACTCCGTCACAGAGTTGCCTCTCCAAACTTGCCAGGATCAAACGGTACGTTCAACGCTCAACTCCGACTAGAGTTGCTCCTACAAATTTGTTAGGAACAAACAACAGATTTAACGTTCAACTCCGTCATAGAGTAGTCTCTCCAAACTTGCTGTGATCAAACGGTCGGTCCAACGTTCAACTCCAACTAGAGTTTCCTCTACAAACTTGTTGGCAACAAACAACAAGTTCAAACATCTGACTCCGTCGCAGAGCTTTCTATAGCTTGCCAGGCGCAAATGACAAGCTCTATATCAACTCAATTAAGGACTTGCCCCTATGAACTTGTTGGGATCAAATGGCAAGTCTAACTACAACTTCGTCTCAGTTTTCCCCCAAAAACTTGTTGGGAACAAACAATGAGTTCAAATGTCCAACTCCATTTCAAAGTTCTCTCAAAACTTGCTGGGCACAAACGACAAGTTCAACGTTCAACTCTGTCTAGAGTTATCTCTACAAACTTGCTGGGTACAAACAGCAAGCACTACGTCCAATTCCGTCTTAGAGTTTTCTCTGCAAAACTTGTTGGGAATAAACAACAAGTTCAAATGTTCAACTCGGTCGAAGAGTTGCTTCTACAGAACTTGCTCGGCACAAATAGCAAGTTTGATGTTCAACTCCATCTCAGAGTTGTCTCTACAAAACTTGCTGGGCCCAAACAGCAAGTTCAAATGTTCAACTCCATCTTAGAGTTGTCTCTACAAAACTTGCTGGGTGCAAATAGCAAGTTCAATGTTCAACTTTCTCACAGAGTCATCTCAACAAACTTACTGGGATTAAATAGCAAGTCTGCAGTCCAACCGCCTTCTGAACTTGCATCAACAACAACTCTTCTAGGTCAGCTACATACTCAAGATCCAACGATCAAAGCTCTCAGCTCCCAGACCTACGGAACACTCGTCTGACAATGAAACGCTCGCTCAACAAAACAAGCGAACAACATAATGCTTGGTCGATGAAAAAGCAGTTCAACGGAATGAACGACGAGACGTTTGGTCGACTAAAGAGAAATTCAATGAGGTACACCACCCAACGAACAATTGGTGGGCACAATGAGGTAATCAAGTCTACAGTGTCCCTAACTTCAACCTCCATTACTCAAAGATTTTGGCTGCTTCACAACACATCAACAACAATAACTCAAAACTTTGAAGCAAGAGTCGAATAAGTTCTTGCAACTTAGCTCATTCAAAGAGATTTATCTCCTACCTCGCAAAAAAACTCCAAATAGCAAGAAGTGAGCTCTGGGGTTCAAGATAAAAAGAAAGAAAACTTGTTTATTTAGCATCAAGATTTCGGGTCGGGTCTCCACTCCAGACCTGCAAACAAAATCTAAAACCTAGGCGTTAAAACTAAATGGGCATGCGGGTATGAACCTCAAACTCGAATACCCAAACCCAAAGGCTGCCTTCTTCTCCAAGATTTCTTCAGCCGCTTCTTCAAAACCCAAGCGCCACGCCGAATTCCTTCCCTGCCTCTGCGTCGTCTCCATAGCTCGACGAGATAATCTCATAGCTCGACGATGCTTCGAAAGCTTCTTAGCTTGACTAATGAGCCCTGTCGCTCGATCACCTCCATAGCTCGGCGGAGATCAACGATCATAGCTCGACCACGGAGAGCCATAGCTCGAACAAAATCTTCATAGCTCGATGAATTTGAAGCTCCATAGCTCGACAGAGCCCCTTCATAGCTCGACAAAGCTCATGCATAGCTCGCCAAGAAATCTTCATAGCTCGACAACGAGGCCACTTCATAGCTCGACGAGGGAAAATGTAACCCCTATTTTTTATTTTTCGTATTCTTGGTGTATTTTTCTTCTTTCTTGAGTATTTATACTTTTCTTGTATTTTGGACCGTATATTGGAGTTGTTTTCAATATATATTCATCTTGTTCATTTTTGATCTTCTTGTGATTAATTTTTCTGTCCCTTGATTTGTTCTTGATCGTTATTATTATTTTCGCTCTTTATTTGATTCTTGTTCTCTTATTTTGTTCTTGGGTGCTCGTGGTATTTTGGTTGCTATTCATATTGCTTTTGATCCCTAATTAACTACCAAAGCCAAATTAGCCTACAAATCCTATTTTTATATCCTATACAACTCCTAATTAGACCTACTCCGATTCAAACTCCTATTATACCCAATACCCATTAACCCACAACCATATATCTCTAACCCTAGCTCACACCCTATATAAACCCTTACCCCTCTCTCCTACCGAAACCCTAACCATGTGCATACCCCAAAACCCAACCCCCTTCCTTCTTCTATTGCGCCGTCACCTAACTCCGACCGAACACCCCATCCCGGCTGCACTCCACTCCCAATCCCCTCCGACTGCCCAACCCGATCCCCTTGAACCCATCACCAAGAGCACTTCCCCACCATCTCTCTCTGTTCGTCTCTCCTGCTCTCTCCGACGTCGCGCACGCCCCGGGACAGCAGCAGAAGTAGCAGCGATGCCAGTTAAGGACAACGCCGCCGTGCCACTCCCGACCGCTCTCTCTTTCTTTCTTTCTTCGTTTTGCTTATGCATGGAGTTGCACGTGGATTGCTTGGTTCGTGGTCTTTGTTCGTGAGTTTTGTTTGTTGCCGGGATCCGTTCCCGTTATTCTTGGTGTTCGTTTCGTCTTCGGTTAAGGCAAGTAACTTGTACTCAATTCCTTTGTATGATACAAGTCATAAATTCCGCTTGTAGTGTAGTTGGGTTCTAGAGACAACTCGTGTGTGATGTATTTTTTATGAGTATTATAGTGCTATTTGACCATAGTTGCCTCACGACACAAATTTGACATGAAACAACTTAGGTTTTGACTGTTCTTGATGTGATTATATTTGTGAGATAATTATGAGAATTGTGTGTTTGTTTAGATCTATGTGATATACTTGTTGTAGACATGCTATATACCCTATTTCATGATGTTTGGACACTTAGTAGACTCTATAACATGTTTGGTTATGTTTGGAATGACTTCCGTATGTTGTATGTTGATTTGTTGTTAAAAGGAAAATCTGTATATTTTGTCAGTAATCAGTTTTGATTTGTATTTTAGACCATATTAAGGTCAGAATCTTAACTTCAGCATTAAACATGATTTTTAGAGAAATCTGTCTTCTTTCCAAATTTCTAACAGAGATCGATTTCGTTTTCGTATGTGTGAGATATGATTGTTTTACTACAGAGGTGTATTATATTTCTAGATTTCGTTACTTGATGATTTCGATGACTAAACTATTTTGATACTAGTGCTAAGCATATTATTTTGATCTGAAATTTTGCACAGTATTTCTATACCTATTTATGGATTACCCAGAATTTTGGTGGATTTTATTGATGAGTTTTATATACCGTTTTATGCTTGTTTATAAAAACAAGCATGAAAAATATTGCAGGATTTTGCTAGTTGTTCTGAAAAGATTTGTATTTCCACCCTAATTTCTTTTCCTGTATGAAAAATATTTTAAAAATATGAAAGTTATATTATTTTGTCTATTTTCATCTCCCTTTGATGGATTTGGATTTCGTTTCACGGTTTGCGAGATATTACAGTTTTCGTACAGTAGTGTTGGGAATTCCAGATTTGCCAAACTATCGTTTCTTGATGTTTTCTGATTTTTGTTGGCTAAACTAATCTTACTATAAAATTATAAAATTTTATATTCTGATACTAGACATATAGGGGAATAACCAAGATTTTTCCTGGATTTACTTGAGGTGTTTTAATGCTGTTTCCATGACTGTGAATTCAATTTACTGATTTCTGGCTGAACGTATTTTCTGGTTTCAAATCATTTTTGAGTTATGTTTTTCTAAAACACTATATGACTTATATGTATCCGCTGGATTTAGTTGGAGGTCTATTTTCCAGATTCTCTACGGATCTAGGTTTTGATATTTTTGGTAGCGGGAATCACTGTTTTAGTACTGTACTGTCGTGCTGTCCTGAATTAGGAAGTACCATATTTTGTTCTGTTATGTGACTATCTTACCATCTGTACATGCTTATCGGTTATTCTGAACTTATGGGTCGTTATATCATGCTAGATTTATTGTTTCATGCACATACACATCTATCTGATAATAATTATCAAATGATCAAGTCGGGGTTTATATGAAAGATCTAGTAGTGGGAAAGCATAGAAATGTGTACTTAGAAGGAGGCCATGTTTCCCATATAATTATTTGTTATCTGTTATTCTGTACCCTTTCTACATTACTTCCTATAGGAAGGTATAGGGAAGAAGAGAACCACTAGGTTCTATCTGTCTGTCTGGATCTGTTATCTGATATCTGTCTGTATGAACCCTGAGTACATGGCCATATATGATCCCCTACGAAATCATCAAACCTAACTATTTTGAATGTAGCAACCATGTGATAAAAGAATGGCACATGAAGTGCTACCTAGTTAGTAATTAATACAAGACTTATAAGGATCTGAATCTGAATCTGACATCTGAATCTATATCTGTATCTGGTATCTGAATTTGTTATCTGATTTTCTGATCATCTGATTATCTGAGTATCTGTTATCTGTCTGACACTATCACTTGACACTATCATTTGACACTATCTGTTTATCTGTCTGCATGCTATTTGACTTTTAACACCTGACACATGTTAGTATACCATGCTAATTGATTCTGCTATACCATGCTATATCTGTTCTACTATTATTTAGACATGTTAGTTTTCCGTGTACTTGTATCCTGCATTACAAGCGGCCCGTAACTTGCATTGAAGGGTACTTGTTCTCTCTTTCTTTCTCCTGCAATTTATTGATTGCAGATCAGGATGGTCGTTTGCCCGATGGTATTGGAGAAATGAAATATTGGTGCTGGATTTCTTTTGCTATTATTATTATCTATTGTTTTTTAACGATGTATTTGAGTATATGTATTTTATTTGTATTTGGGCAATGTGACCCAGGATATTAACTGTTCGGATCTGTTTATTTGAGACTATTATATTATTGGTTTTCAATTTTGTTTTGGGATATATATGTCTGTGTGAGGATGATTCTTTTGGCTTCCAACTCTGATTATTCTGAGAATTGTTGTAAGATTCTGAACAGCTTATGGATGATACAAATCATTCACTGGGTTGAGTCGCGTATCCGTATTCCGTATTCTTTTTGGGAAGCGGGGCGTGACAGAAGAATAATAGCTCGACGGCTTGAAGAGCTTCATAGCTCGACAGGATCTTGTAGCTCGGCGACGACCAAAATTTTCATAGCTTGACTATTTCACCATAGCTCGACCACAGCTAGCTCATAGCTCGACGAGATGACAGGAGCTCATAGCCCAACGAGGCGACAGGTGCTCGTAGCTCAACGACGAACAAAGATCTTCATAGCTCTATGAGGAGATTAGCTCTATAGCTCGACCAAAGAGCTCCATAGATTGATGACGAAGCCACTTCATAGCTCGACCAAGATTAGATGGCCATAGCTCGACCGAAGCTCATCCCCCATAACTCGACAAAAGCTCGACGAGGTGGTAGTGCACAACTCCATGGCTTGATGGAGAAACAACGAGAGCATAAGTCGACAACGCTCCATAGCCCCATAACTCGACTAATATTAGGGCTCGACGACGACAACAATTGTAGCTAGACGAGAAGGAGATTATGGCTCGAAGATAAAGTAGTTGCATAGCTCGGCCACGCATATAGTTCTATGACTAATTCCATAACTCTACAAAAACGAGGGTGAGATAGCTCGGTCAAAGCTCCAAACTCATAGCTCGACCAAAGGCAAGGTCGACGAAGCCCAAAAGTTTGAAAAAAGGGCCATAGCTCGACCAAACCGCCAATCGAGCTAGGCAGCAGCTCGAAGGGTTCGTAGACCGTCAGATCATCAAGAAAAGCCCGTAAGCACAAGATATGCGCTTGAGATGCCGCCACATCGCTGCTCCGCTTCGCTCTAAATCCATACCGCTCGATCACTCAGAAAAGTGCATTGATGCATGTTTCACGCTCTCCTTCACAACACATCATTCCTCATCATCACCATCGCTCAAACCCATCAGCAGGTGGTCAGAGGGTGATCGACGTTCCAGATTGTTTTAAGAAGTGTGCCGACTTGATAATTTCTCAAAAAATCTCAGAAATTCATCCTAATTTCGAAAAAAATAATAAATAATCCATAAATAATTATTTAAATTCGGAAAATTAATTAAAATTTCCAAAAAGTAATTTAAAATTGGGTTTATTAATTAAAATTTTGAAAAAGTGATTTTTAATTTGGGGGAAATTATTAAAAATCTAGAGAACTTCAGAAAAATCCGAAAAAATATAGAAAAATCCAGAAAAATATTCGCCGTCTCCAGAAGCTTCTGATCAGTTCCAGGTATCTCCAAAACACCCTGAAAGCTAAGATTATATTCCATAATCCAAAATAAGGCGAACTACTTCCCAAAAGCCAAGAAAATTGTCTCCTGGGAGTGGGGGGCTTATGATAATGGTAAAAATCGCAGCAAATCAGGGTCGTACCATTCCAACATAGATCTCAAAGCTTCTATAGGAAGATTAATCATAACGGGTTTCTTTAACAGGTCATAAAAATTTGATGGGATAATTTGCAAGTGTACAAAATCGCAACAAGTAGTATAGATAAGTGAAAAGAGTGTCGAACCCACAAGGACTAATTATTTTATCGAGTACCGAAATTACTAGATTAACTACTATTTGGAAAACCAAAATTTTAATAAATAAAGCAACTAAATTAAATTAATCTAAAGAACTAACTAACTAATTAAAAAGAATGAGATCTGAAATTTTGTTATTTGTTAATCACAAAACTAATTCTAGGGCTTTCGATTTCACCTAGTTAATCCCACACAATTTATCACTCCATATGAATAAAAATATTACTTTTCCAAGTTGTAGACCAATATCTTCAAATTATTCAATATTCTCTCTCAAGCAATATAAAAAATATTCTCAACTAATTATTTGTCATAGTTCATGCACAAATTACTAATTGAAAATTCATTAAGATCTATAGAATTCTAACGGTCACATTAACAGCGGTTCGCTCTTGTAACGGTGTTTAATTTTATTAATTCGAAATCAAAAATTACCAGTTTGGTTTTTCCATGATTTAATAAATCATACAAAAGTTGGCTAAACAATTGTAAGCATTAAGAACAAAAATTAAACACAACCATGGAAAAATATAAAAATAATATGCAATTAAAATTATGTTATCAAAACTAGGCTACATCAAAAGCCTAGAAAAATAAAATTAGTTCATAATAAATTTGTAACTAACAAACATATTTTTTGATTGCATAATAAAAATTAGAAGAGAGAAGAAAAACTCGGTTTTTTCACAAAACCCTAAATCGAAGCTCCTCAAAATCTGCGCCCAATAATTAGTGATGCGGCTTCTCTTCGTTCTTGATTCACATCGCACAGTCAGCGTCTTCTCTCCTCTTCATTGGTTTCTGCACCGCAACATAGAGGAGCAGCAGCTATCTCTGTTTTCATCGTTTTCTGCGCCGCACACAGAGGAGCAGCACTGCTGTCTCTCTCTATCTCTCTCTTTTAAAAAAAAAATTGATTGTGAGGTCAGCCGTCGCTCTCCCTCTCTCGTTAAGCGTGTGTTTCTCTTTCTCTTAGCTGCTGTATTTATAGGAACACGAACCAGTGCTATTAGGGTTTACTTTTGCATATAACCCCTCATTTTCTTTTATTTATTTCCTTTTTCTAATTTGCTCTTTATTTCTTTCTTCTTTTTCTTCTTTTCTCTTTCTTGAAGCACGTGCTGCACACACACGAAAATGAAATCAGAATTTAGGATTTAAAAATAAAAATAAAATTAATTAGTTTAAATTAATTAAACTAAATAATAATCACATTAGCTTAATCAAATCCTTTTAAATTTGTTTATCTCATTTTCACCCTCTATTGACAATTAAAATTTCTATTTTGCTTTCCACTTGGCCAAATTGTAAAATTCAAAATTCAACAAATTAATAAAAATTAATCAATCATTCTCCTTATTTTCTTTGTTAATTTGTACTGAAAATATTCACCTTTTGCATCAAAAAAATCTTATTCCTTCAAAAATAATTAATTAACTAAAATCTATGGAAATAAGATAAATTATTTACAAGATAGACGAATACAAGCAATTTTTATGGGTAAATGAGTACAGATATTTATATAAAAATTAAATACATCAAATACCCCCAAACTTAAGATTTTGCTTGTCCACGAGCAAAAGGTAAAACCAAGAATAAAGGAAAAGTAATCATAATTAGGCTCAACTAATCTCACCAAGAAATCTTATCATGCAAGCATCAAAATCAGCTTAAAACATAAATAGTAGCAAATAAAGTAAAACTAAGCATACTCACTTTCTTATGTACAATTATTTATACATAATTCCCAACCCAATCATATTTTTCATGCAATTTATCATGTAACAACTCCATCTGTGATCACCCATTCTCAGTACTATAAACCGATTATCAAACTAGAGTTTTTTTTCTCCTCTCTCTCTGTAGTCACTTGCCTTTTGATGCGAATGCAAACAATTGTGATGAATACACCTGGTTGTTCAACAAGCCACACAATTAGAGTGCTTTTGCATACTGATATTTCAAGTTACCGTTTGACGTAAAAGTAAACATTGGTGATGAATACCCCAAGTTACTAAGCAACTCAAAACATTGGAGTAGTAAAAACTTTATTCATTAAATTTTTTAATCATTATTACTCTATTTACTTAAACTCTGTTTAGGACTAGATCAAAGGGGATAATCACAAGAAAAAACATCACATTTTTCTTTTATGTATAATCACATAACTCTTACAATTTGTAGGAAATTTTGAAATTCAATATTTCTAAAGTAAATAAGTATGCTTAATCTTGCTTTATAAGATATTGTCTATCTTAAAAAAAATATTTCAATGCTTTAGCACAATAAAGAACTCAAAAGTGTAATGGTAAGCCTAATTGCAATGCTTTGTTTTGTTTTTTCTTTTCAAATATATATAAAATATATAGAAAAATTGTACCCCTTCCCCCTAACTTGAATATCACATTGTCCTCAATGGGTAAAGAGAAAGAAAAACAAAAGGAATGCGAAATATTCAGAATTGCTCACCTGATTAATGTTAACATTCTGGATGCGCAACGTTCATTGTTTCAGTGATATCCGGAGCTGTAGATATCCAAATTGCCTGGTTCTTTTTAGTCTGGAAAGCTAATACAATTTCCTTCGATCGATATTTTATACACTTTTCCAGATTTGGATTGTATCCTGCTAAAAAATAGCCATCAATGTCGGTCCATAAAACAGCTCCGCCCAGCGACTTCCAAACTTATGCAATCCTATAAAATAAAATTAAAAATTAAAAATAAAGTAAACTAAAAGACAAATCAAATATAATGTAATAAAAAGAAAACATGGGTTGTCTCCCAAGAAGCGCTAAGTTTTAAGTCTTCAGCCAGACGTGGTAGCTGAGATGGTTATGTAACACCAAGATCCAACAACATACGAGCCTCTTTTACAATAATTCTTTTCATGAGTGGAATATGTTTTTAATGTGCATCCCTCAAACTAGATGGTAGCGGATCGAATTTTAGTCGTTTCTTTCTTGAAGATGGTATCTTTGATATCCCCACCTTTTTTAATTTCAGTTGAGAAAATGGATGAATAGATGGTTCAATATCCAAATACATAACATATTCAAAAATATTTTCTTTCTCAGATTCAATGGTTGCTAAATTTGTTAGACATACTTCGATTGGTAACTTTTCAACTTCAGCCTTATGTTTTTCGCCCCAAATTAAATTAGTTTCACTTACTTGAAAACACGACTGTTCTTTACTAGGAAATTTTGTGGATTTAAAGACATCAAACGTTACTTGCTCATCCTGAACCCTCAAAATAAGTTTTTCTTATTAGACATCAATCAAAGCTCTCCCTGTGGCAATAAAAGGTCTCCCAAAATCAGAGAGATTTATTCATCTTCCTCAATGTCAAGCACAGTAAAATCAGCGAGAAATATGAACTTGTCTACTTTCACCAAAACATCTTCAATGATCCCTTTTGGGTCCTTGATAGATCTGTCAGCCAATTGTAATGAAATTATGGTAGGCTTTGCTTCTCCAATACCTAATTTCCTGAAAACAGAATAGGGCATAAGATTAATATTTGCTCCTAAATCACATAATGCTTTATCAAAATAAAAAATTTCAATAGTGCAAGGTATCGTAAAACTCCTTGGATTTTTCAGTTTAGGAGGCAACTTCTTTTGTAAAATTGCACTACTCTCTTCAGTTAGCATAACTGTCTCATGCTCCTCCAACTTTCGCTTGTTTGATAAAATATTCTTAGAAAATTTAGCATATTTAGGCATATGTTCTAAAGCCTCAATAAGAGGAATATTAATATACAATTTCTTAAAAATACTTAAAAATTTAGAGAATTGATTTTCAAGATTATTCTTTTTAAGTCTTTGTGCAAAAGGAATAGGTGGATCATAAGGTGAATTAGGATAAGTTCCAGAATTAAACTCCCTGGAAACCGTTGTATTTGAGGCACCTTTGCTTTTCTTAGAATTCTCAATATGGTGGTTGGCCACCTGCTGCGTTTGTTCCTCCAAAATTGGCTGTAACTCATCTTCCTTTTCACCCACATTTTGTTCGGCAATTTGTGCTTGTGGCTGCTCAACTGTTCTCCCGGTTCTTATTGTTATTGTTTTGACATGCTCCTTTGGATTTGTCAATGTGTTATTGGGTAAGGTTCCTGTTGTTCTCTCTGTAATAATATTTGAAATATAAAAAATCTGAGCCTCATGGTTGTTAATTGAAGCTGTATTCTTTTGTATCGCCAAATCTGTCTTCTGCATGTATTGCATAAACATCTCTTCAAGTGTCGGTTTCTTTTCTTGATGCTGAAAATTCTGAGGTGGTCTAATTGCTCCTTTATTGTTGTTCCAAGAAAAGTTGGGGTGATTTCTGCATCCTGGATTGTATGTGTTTGCATAAGGATTGTTTTGCTTTTGAAAATTTGACACAAAATTTGCTTGTTCGGAATTTGTTTGAGCAAAAGGGTTCCCTACTTGGCAGTCTGTACTTGTAACCCCTATTGCTTCTATTTGTATTTTTTTATTATATTAATAAAATTTTGATTAATTATTTTTATTTTTGGTTGTATTTAATTTCTTTTCATTGAATGGTGTGTTGTTCTTCTCTCTCTTATGATTCATTCTCTGTTTGATTCAGCCTTTTTATTCTCATTTATTTGGCCTACAACTTGTTCTTAAGCTTGTCTATTGTTTAAACCTATTTCATGGCATAATTGTAACACCCCTGCCCCGGGCCCCGACAATTTATACAATTTATAAGACAAATTAGATACTATGTAGTACAACTGCCCACCACAGGCTGCCTCTCAAAAGGTGGTTAACCGAATTGGTGACTCTTGATCCTTGGCAATTATATTTATATAATATTATTTTACTTGAAACCATCGGTATGGGACTAAGTCCCACTCCTTTTTCCCTTTTTCAAACCCGTGCGCACACACCCTTTTGGAAGAAGCCCCTCCAACATGTGCCACGTGGCCTTTGAAGAAGCACAACATACTTATGCTGTTCTTCAACAAATCCGGTGGGTCCCCCCACCATTCTTTCTTTCAAACCGGATTATAACTAATCCCATTTCCAAATCAATTTAATTCTTTATAAATCTCTCCCATAGAATAATTCTATAGGACCAAGTCTCAAATCCTTTTTTATTATATATATTTCAAACCATATATATATTTCAGAAATACGGGGTATTACATACACCCCCCCTTCAGAAATCAGCGTCCTCGCTGATGAGCACGGGGCATGCACAATCTAGTGCAGGATCTACTTTCTAGCCGATGCAGAGCATTTCTGTGAGCGTCACTCTCGTCTTTGGAATTCTGGAGACCAATCCCACTCTGCGGATCATTCTGTGGATTCTCTAGTGCAGGATCTACTTTCTAGCCGATGCAGAGCATTTCTGTGAGCGTCACTCTTGTCTTTGGAATTCTGGAGACCAATCCCACTCTGCGGATCATTCTGTGGATTCTCTATCCATCGTCCCAGACTACTGGGGATTGTCTGTCTCTCTCCGCCGATCATCCTGGAGTCCATAACTCACTGCTCTCACACACTCGGTGTCGAAAGTCGGCTCTGATACCATTTGTAACACCCCTGCCCTGGGCCCCGACAATTTATATAATTTATAAGACAAATTAGATACTATGTAGTACAACTGCCCACCACAGGCTGCTTCTCAAAAGGTGGTTAACCGAATTGGTGACTCTTGATCCTTGGCAATTATATTTATATAATATTATTTTACTTGAAACCATCGGTATGGGACTAAGTCCCACTCCTTTTTCCCTTTTTCAAACCCGTGCGCACACACCCTTTTGGAAGAAGCCCCTCCAACATGTGCCACGTGGCCTTTGAAGAAGCACAGCATACTTATGTTGTTCTTCAACAAATCCGGTGGGTCCCCCCACCATTCTTTCTTTCAAACCGGATTATAACTAATCCCATTTCTAAATCAATTTAATTCTTTATAAATCTCTCCCATAGAATAATTCTATAGGACCAAGTCTCAAATCCTTTTTTATTATATATATTTCAAACCATATATATATTTCAGAAATACGGGGTATTACAATAATTGTCTCTTATTGGATTCTTCATACCCTATTGGTTACTACCCAGTTCACCCAAGCCCATATTGTCTCTATTTAAACACCCTAATTGAACCTTAACCCTAATTATCAACCCTAATACCTATATCCTCTCTCCTAGCTGTCACCTTCTCTCCCTCCCTCATCCCGACCTCTGCCCCTTCTCCGTCGTCATCCCTGACTGCTGGCGACACCCCCGAACCCCCCCCCACTGCACTCCCCTCTCCTCTCCTTCCTCCTTGCATCGCGACCTAGCAACCCCAGGCCGAACCCACCTCTTCCTTCCGTCGTCTTGCTCGAGCGCCGCCGCACCCCATCACCGCTGCTCGCCTGTCGCGCCGTCGTCGCCACCCCAGGGCGTCGCCATCGCCATCTCCCCCTTTTGCTGGCAATCTTGCTCTTGGGTGCTGATGTCTCTTTGTGACCCTGTGTTTGTGCACGTGCTTTTGTGTGCATGCATGTTTCGCTGGCTTGAGTTCTCGTCTCTCGTTCTTGTTAGTGTTCGTTGTGTTCGTGGTTCAGGATCCATTCCCGTTATTCTATTCGTCGTTTTGGTCGTCTTCAATATCTGGCAAGTCGCTTGTTTATGTTCTTTTTGTCATACAAGTTATTACCGTAAGTAATCTAGTATGAAAATATTTGTACTCTCATGATGATCCATATTTGTTAGTTTAACCATTGATATCATCTCTTGATCATGATTAGTTACAATAATTAACACCCATTGCATGAAAACAATTAGATTAGTGGACATCTTGATTGTATGTTGTTTGTGACACACCGTATATTGTAGATGATGGTTACATGGATGTTTGTTGGTTGTATTATCTCATTATAGACCATTTATTCATGCCATGCTAATTTGAGTAACCCACATATACCATGCTTCGTATGACATCTAGATTGGACCATTTGTAGTTAAGTTGTTTGATAAAATGCATAAAAGAACTTTTGTTTGCTGCTGTCCTATTTTGTACAATAATTTCGACCCTGTTAACATCAATAAAATAAATAAGTTTGTGAAGATGATTTGTACACTTTGTTTTCTACTTTCCATAACTTTAGACAGATCTGAATTCTAATTTTTTATGCATGATTTATTGCTGTACTACAGACATATCATATTTTCCAAATTCTGAATTATATGTATTCTGCACAAAATATTATTTTAAAACTGATACTAAAAGTAGAATTTGAACGCTATATTTTGCTGAGTATGTTTAGATATGACTGGTAACAATCCCTAATTTTTGTGGAATTAATTAATGACGTTTGTACCTCATTTCATACTTATGAAACTAGTGGAAACATTTCCAAACTACATGCTGTTCAATAAAGAACTATGTTTTCAACCTAATTCTATTCGTTTTTGATGAAAACTTTGTGAATAATAATTGTAGCCTTAGTTCTCTATTTTATCACCCTTTTGACGGATTTGGATTTCGAATTTTATTTTAGGAATTATCTCTATTTTGGTACTGTTGTGCCTGAACTTTCAATATTGAGATTTTGTTCCATTACTCTGTTTTTCCAATTTTGTTGACTATAATATCTGTAATATAAATTCATGAAATTTTATATTTTGAAACTAGATAAGTTAAGGAATCTTCAAATTTTTTCTCATATTTAATTATGATGATTTTCAACTCTTTTCATGCCTATAAACAAGATTTTGCATTTTCTGGCTGAACATAACTTCTGTACTAAATGCTGTTTTCAACCCTGTTTCAGTGCCTGATATGTGACTTATATATATATGCTGGAATCGGAAAAGAGTCTAGTTTCTAGATTTTCTGACGGATCTGGATTTGCTATTCTCTAGCATCGGAAATCTAAGATTTGGTACAGTAGTGTCTTGCTGTCCAGAATTGGAAATGTCGTTGTTTTGACTATTATGAGTTATTTTTATCAACCGTTGCAATCACTATTTCATCTTAGAATTATTTCTTGTTCTTGCCATGTCTTTAGCATTTTTGTATTTGTTCACACATGTTTATTGATAATAAAAGAAATCAAGCCGGGGATTTTAAGGGAAAAGATCGAGTAGTGGACAATATAGAAATACATATTCAGAAGGGACTCATTTCCCCATTGTTTACTGTGGTACCTACTGTTTATCTCTAGATGCATGAGGGCATGATCCATGACACCTTTTGTTGTTATTACTATTACTGTTACTGTTTGTCTGAATATATTACCCTATAGAAGTTTCACTACAAAATCTTAAAGTGAAAATGTTTGCTGTAGCAACCATGTGGTAAAATCTGGGACGCATGAAGTGCTACCTAGTTAGTAATGAATATTAGACATAAGAATAAATATTTACACTGTCATATCTTGTTACAGTTACTGTGGATCTTTACTGCTGCTATTGACTACTGCTACTGTTGACACACAGAACTGTTGATCCTTACTGTTACTATTATGCTTCTCCTGTTATCACTACACTATTTACTGTCATCTATAGATTGTTGTACTTAATGCTTTATCCTTGTTAGTATTACCTGTTAGTTAGTTTTCTCCCCATTTCCCTACTTGTATTGCTTGCGGCGTGGACTTGCATCTAACGGGCGATATGTTTTCCTGTTTTCTCTATTTTCTTTGTAATTGCCATATGAGCATATTTTGCTGATCAATTGCCTACTGAAGTTGGTGAGCAAAAGTTTTGAGCTGCACAATTGGAATGATTTGCTTAAATGTTTTGATGAACTATTTATATTTGTGAACTATATTGAGATTGTATTTGGGTTTATTGTCCCAAGATTATTGTTTTATTTCGGATCTAGTATTTGTTGGAACATTTATTATTGATGCAATAAATACTGTTGACTTAAGATTATTTATGCATGCCTGGTTGGAGTATACTGTTATATTTACTGTTATGATGAGTCAAGCAGGTCTGTACAACTTATGGATGGTAAAAACTATCCGTTGTGCTTGGTCACGTACCATATTCCGTGTTCTTTTGGGAAGCGGAGCGTGATAGTACTTGAGTGATTTCCTACACAAAGATCACAAATCATATTAGTTTGAATAGTATTAACATTCATATTACCTATTTGTTTAGATAAAATATCAATTTTTGCAGTTAAAGTAGTAATAGGATCAAGTTCAAAAACTCCAACCACTTTTCTTGGCATTGTTCTCTCTGAAGAACATTGGTAATTATTGGATGTCATCTCCTCTAAAAGATCATAGGCTGCTTCATGAGTTTTGCTCATAAGTGCATCTCCAGCTGCTGCATTAATCATAGATCGATTTGTAACTCCCAAACCATTATAGAATATTTGAATCTGCAGTCATTTCGGTAGTTCATGATGAGGATACTTTCTCAATAATTGTTGATACCTCTCCTAGGCATCATACAAAAACTCAGTCTCTAATTGAGCGAATGTAGTAATGTCATTCCTTAGCTTCACTGTCTTTGCCGGCGGAAAATATTTAGCTAGAAATTTTTGTGCAAGTCCCTCCCAAGTAATAATAACACATGGTGGTAGAAAATTTAGCCAAGCCTTCGCCTTATCTCTTAGTGAAAAAGGAAAGAGTCTCAATCGAATTGCATTATCTGATACTCCATTGTGCTTGAAAGTGTCGCAAATTTCTAGAAAGTTTGCAATGTGAACATGAGGATCCTCGTGCGCTAGTCCCCCAAATGGAATAGTCTGCTGAATCATTTGAATGATTGCCGGTTTAATCTCAAAATTATTAGCTTGTATAATCGATCTCTTTATGCTTGATGTTTTTTCATTAAGTGAGGACATAACATAGTCTCTTAAAGCCTTATTTTTCTCATTGTTTGCCATGGTGACTTCTATGTCCTGAAATATAGCTATTAAAAAACAGAAAAACTAAAAATAAATACTTAAAAAGAAAATAAAAATAAGAAAAATAATAAGAAAAATCCAAATTAGTAGCAATCTAGCAATTATCAATATCAATAAAAGAATAATTAGTCCCCGGCAACGGCATCAAAAACTTGATGGGATAATTTGCAAGTGTACAAAATCTCAACAAGTAGTATAGATAAGTGAAAAGAGTGTCGAACCCACAAGAACTAATTATTTTATCGTGTACCAAAATTACTAGATTAACTACTATTTGGAAAAACCGAGATTTTAATAAATAAAGCAACTAAATTAAATTAATCTAAAGAACTAACTAACTAATTAAAAAGAATGAGATCTGAAATTTTGTTATTTGTTAATCGCAAAACTAATTCTAGGGCTTTCAATTTCACCTAGTTAATCCCACACAATTTATCACTCCATGTGAATAAAAATATTAATTTTTCAAGTTGTAGACCAAAATCCCCAAATTATTCAATATTCTCTCTCAAGCAATATCAAAAATATTCTCAACTAATTAATTTTCATAGTTCATGCACAAATTACTAATTGAAAATTCATTAAGATCTATGGATTTCTTAACGATCACATTAACAGCGGGTCACTCTTGTAACGGTGTTTAATTTTATTAATTCGAAATCACAAATTACCAGTTCGATCTCTCCATGATTTAATAAATCATACAAAAGTTGGTCAAACAATTGTAAGCATTAAGAAAAAAAATTAAACACACAACCATGGAAAAATATAAAAATAATATGGAATTAAATTTGTATTCTCAAAACTAGGCTACATCAAAACCCTAGAAAAATAAAATTAATTCATAATAAATTTGCAACTAACAAACATGTTTTTTTATTACATAATAAAAATTAGAAGAGAGAAGAAAAAACTCTGTTTTGTTGAAAAATCCCAAATTGAAGCTCCTCGAAATCCATGCCCAACAGTCAGCGCTGCCGCTCCTTTTCGGTCTTGATTCCCGTGCCACACAGTCAGCATCTTCTCTCCTTTTCATTGGTTTCCGCGCCGCAACACAGAGGAGCAGCAACTATCTCTGTTTTCATCATTTTTCGCACCGCATGTAACACCCCGAAATTTTCAAAGAGTATAATGGTATATAATATATATATATGTGTGTGTGTGTGTGTGTAAATGGTGCAGAGAGTATATATATGGCTGGGTGGTCATATATATATGTAAATATGTTGAAAGAAGGAAAAAGTGGAATGGTATAGTGGGGGCCCACATGGAAATGGCAAACAGCATGTTGTGCTGTGAGTAATTGTTGACTTCGGTCAAATGCTGGGTGATGTGGCCAACACGTGGGGCCCACCCGCATGAGGAAATATACTGTTGTGCATCTCTTAACTGAGAGAGAACGGGAGTAGGTAGGTGATTATAGTCCCATATCAGGAGTTGAACATAATAAAATAATATATAAATATAACTGTCTATGATCAAGAGTCACCAATTCGGTTAACCACCTTTTGAGAGGCAGTCTGTGGTGGGCAGTTGTACTACATAGTATCTAATTTGTCTTCTAAATTGTATAAATTGTCTGAGCTAGGGGCAAGGGCGTTACACCGCATACAGAGGAGCAACACTGCTGTCTCTCTCTCTTTTTTTTTAATTATTTTTTTTATTGATTGTGAGGTCAATCGTCGCTTTCCCTCTCTCGTTAAGCGTGTGTAACACCCCGAATTCCAAATACAACTGAATTCGAGTTCCACAGAATCTTTTCACTTCTCTTTGTACAATTTTACAAGGAAATAAAACTTTACTTTACATCAGAGTTACATTTACATTAACATTTATACAGCGGAAGCAATTTACAGTAATTACATGGAACAATTACACAACATTTAAATCAACCTTTGAGCAGCATGTATACTTCAATTTGTCAACCTCTTTTTCCTGCATATGAAACTGTGGGCGCGTCAGTTCATTCAACTGACGAAATATTATACACAGCCATCCTCTCTATGCCGAAAACAGTATAACGATTCTCAATACTTAACAAACCACAAACTTGTTCACAATCAAAGATAATGGGACTATCCTATTGATGTCGTGCTGTGAATGTGCACTTAATCATGCAATTATTTATGTTATATAACACTAATGCGCACTTGTTCAGAGTCTATGCAGCCCATACTACATAGGTCCGAGGGCAAGCCTTTAAACGTTCTTCATCTTGTAGGGTTCAATCCCTCGCCATGACTTAATCTACTACTGTAACTACGGTAAGTATCCTAGATGTTCTATGACCTACGAACTCATGTCTAGGCACCCTGCAAAGAATCCCAACACACTGTCACATGACTCACCATGCAGGCATCCTGTGGTAATTCACCTCCTACAATAGACATGACACCACCCGCGGTCACCAAACACCCCACGAGCGTCGCCGCCGGGACGGTACTCTGGAGCAGTATCCACGTCCTACTCATGACGCATCATGGGACATCCTGTGAATACTCTCACGCTGCCAATCCAATGGCCATCATACTCATATTTTTCTCTTACTTTTATCACATCTTCACTATGTATCTAATCCTTAATTTAATTGAATCATGAACAAAATCAATCCCTTAGGGTTAGCATTCCTACTATACCGGTCTTATTCCTTCATTTCACATGACCTAACTCTTGGTCTTTTCATTTCAAATTTCATCTTAGTATTTCTTTTATTGCCGGTATAAGGCTTAGCTACACCCTAGTTCTTAATTTCGACTCATAATCACAACATTGGGTTTTTCATACTCATAAGTTCTCTTTTTCATGGTTAACAATAATTTCCATTTCGTGTTCATAGCACTTGTATATTCATGCTCTTTCATAAAATTCATCAAGTCATTCAATTTCAATTTCATGTGCAACATCATGCATAAAATAAATAAATTCAACATGTATACTCAAATAGTTTATTCTTTCTACCAAAACTTTCTTAGTCTCATTTTAATCCACACTAACCTTATTTGATTCTCCTACTAATGTTCGTTTCATTTATTTAATTCAAAAGGTCAAAAAGTCATATTTTCATTCATAAACAATACTTAATTTTACAATGAGAGTCCATAGACAACACATTTGAATTTTCTTTCTTTCAAAAATTTTCCTTTACCACTTAGTATAATTTCTCATAAAATAGATTACTTTTATAATTCAAAAAAAAAAATACAAATTTCTATGGAATTCTACCCAATTTTCACCTCTAACTCATTTTTATTTTGTATAAATAGTGTTCAAATATTTTTCACAAGATCTACATATTTTTAGAACAATTGTAGTATTTTTTTGGGATTTTTAAAAGTCAAAAATTCGATTTTACTCAAAAATCAAAAAAAAAGTTCAAAACTGTCGAAAGTCGGATTCAAACCTGTGCCTGGACCAAGTCAACAGCCACCGCAAGCCAATTGGGCTAAGGCGCCTATACGATATGAAAGGGGGTTTTAATGATATAATCTTGTTCTCGGATTTTGGGTTTTTATTCAAAAAAAACTGAAATAAAATGCAGGGCTTGGGTTTCGAACCCGAGACCTTAGGGGTCTGACCACAGCTACAGTAAAAGCCACCGCACCGCTAACCACTTGGTCTAAGGGACCAGATTGTCTCAAAGGGTATTGGGTTGTTTATAACCCAGTTCTCTGTTCATTTCTAAATTTTATAAATCTCAAAACGATTTTGTTTCCTTTTCTTCTCTTTTGAAAACAAAAAAAACTCCAGATTTTACCAAACATGAATTTACAGAAACCAGTATTTACTTTATAAAACACTAGTATCACACACGTGCACACGTGCACGTGGAGAAAATTGAAGGGATAATGAAAAAGGATAAAAAGAAAATAATATCCAAACTGATCCACTTTCAAAAATATTTACCGAACTGGTCCACTGTCGAAAATATTTACCAAAGTGAGTCATTTTGTCAACACGTGCGCTGCACGTGTTGACAAAATGACATCCGGTGACAGATGACACTAGGCTCTTCTCCCATTATAATAGTAGAGATGTATTTTGGCCCTACTTTATGTTTTATTTCCATAATTTCGACTTTGAGAACAAACACCATATTTCTTTATAACTTAGAGTTAAATTTCTACAACTACTATATTTCATTGTTCTTTTATTCATTAACCACCTACAATAATTTAGAGACAATTTCTCATCTTTCTACAACAAATAAACTTTATTTTAAGCAATCAATTACACAAAAGACATTTAATTCAACTAACTGTCTCATAAGTACAAATTTTATCATAGCATTCAATTAGAACATGTAGCATAACAATATGGTGATTTCTAGCATTTTAATTCACAATTCATCCATTAGCAATCATTCTATCAAACATTCTCTAAGTTGTCATTCCATTTTTAATTAAACAAGCATGGTTCCAATTTCGACTAGTTGCTTCATAATAGTTTTATCAAATCATCCCTAGCATGGTATCCAGTTCTAGAAGTATGAAAAACACCCACCTATTTGGAGAAACGAAATGAAAGCTCCTAGAGTGCAAGAAAAAGTGGCCTTCTCCTCCTAGAATGTATTGCAAAATGCTCATCTTCCTTGCTCCTTGGTGCAACCCGAGCCCTCTTTGCTTGATGGTGATTGCCGGCCTCCTTTTGGTTGGGACACACACAAAGATTTCACACTCTAATCTTCTGCTCACAAATCTCCTTAATCTTTTGCTTTCTTATCCTTTTCTTTTCTCTTCTTTCTTAACAAATTTTTAGTGCACCAATGAGAAGAAAAGCTAGGGGTATTTATACACTTTTAGTGTGGAAATAGATGGTTAGGATTAATCAAGGAGTTAGAAATTAAGGACTAAGATGAGTTGGGAAGTTATAGCAACTTCCATAAACTCAATAACTACCCCTCAACTCAATCACACTCTCCCTCTCTCTCTTGGCCACAACCGGCCTCCCCAAAAGTGTGCAAAGCACTCCCTAGTGTGTGCACGTGCCCCTTCTAGTACCCCCTTATTAAAAGTTATACAAATTTAATTAATCAATTGTCCACTAATTGTGTCTATATGACAAGTTGTGACAATTAAAAGATTAATTAAGTTTGTGGGCCTCAAAATAGTGGGCTTTAGGCTCATGGGCTATTTAATAAAATATTTAATTATTAGGGTGGGCTTAAAAAATAAGAAAACAAGTTTAGGCTTTATAAACTAGGCTTTTTAGAAAAATAAAGAGAAAGAAAGAAATAATTGTCCATGTTGTAAAAGATAATTTTACAAGAAAATATGCATACAAGATTGTACGTGCACAACACGCAAAAATCAACATTTCTCATTAAATGAAAATTCAGGATATTACAGCGTGTGTCTCTCTTTCTCTTGACTGGTGTATTTATAGGAACACGAACCAGTGCTATTAGGGTTTACTTTTGCATATAACCCCTCTTTTTCCTTTATTTCTTTCTTTTTTCTGATTTTCTCTTTATTTCTTTCTTCTTTTTCTTCTATTTCTTTTTCTTGAAGCACGTACTGCACACACAAAAATAACATCAGAATTTATGATTTAAAAATAAAAATAAAAATAATTAGTTTAAATTAATTGAACTAACTAATAATCACATTAGCTTAATTAAATCCTTTTAAATTTGTTTATTTCATTTTCACCCTCTATTGACAATTAAAATTTCTATTTTGCTTTCCACATGTCCAAATTTTAAAATTCAAAATTCAATAAATCAATAAAAATTATTCAACCACACTTCTTGTTTTCTTTGTTAATTTTTACTGAAAATATTCACCTTTTGCGTCAAAAAAATCTTATTCCTTCAAAAATAATTAATTAACTAAAATCTATCGAAATAAGATAAATTATTAACAAGATAGACGAATACAAGCAATTTTTATGGATAAATGAGTACAAATATTTATATAAAAATTAGACACATCACTCTCCTTCATGCCACATCATTCCTCATCATCACCATCGCTCAACCCCATTAGCAGGTGGCCAGGGGGTGATCGACGTTCCAGATTGTTTTAAGAAGTGTGCCGACTTGATAATTTATCAAAAATTCCCAGAAATTCATCCTAATTTCGAAAAAATAATTTAAAAATCCATAAATAATTATTTAAATTTGGAAAATTAATTAAAATTTCCAAAAAATAATTTTAAATTGGGTTTATTAATTAAAATTTTGAAAAAGTGGTTTTTAATTTGGGGGAAAATTATTTAAAATCCAGAGAAATTCAGAAAATTCCGAAAAAAATGAATGGAAAAATCCAGAAAAATATTCGCCGCCTCCAGAAGCTTCTAATCAGTTCAAGATATCTCCAAAACACCCTGAAAGCTAAGATTATATTCCAGAATCCAAAATAAGGCGAACTACTTCCCAAAAGCCAAGAAAATTGTCTTCTGGGAGTGGGGGGGCTTATGATAATGGTAAAAATCGCAGCAAATCAGGGTCTTACTATTCCGGCACATATCTTAAAGATTCTATAGGCAGATTAATCATAATGGGTCTCTTTAACAGGTCCAGGTCTTCTTCAGGCTCCACTATAAAATGTGGACCTCTTTCAAGCCCATAAGAAGTGACAGATTAGGTCCACTAAGAGAGACCTAGCCCATAAAGGCTATTAGTCAAATCTATTATCCCAAAACAAGAGAGCTTATTTCTTGCAGGGGAGATTCGAATAAGAGATAAGGAATTCATAGTCGATAGAATGGATTCATATCAATCTCTTGTACTGTTTCTTAGGCTTATAAATAACCTCCCCCCTCCTCATTCAGAAGGTAATCAACAGTTTCCCTATCAAACTCTCTCTCTCTGGTTCTGACTTGAGCGTCGGAGGGTCTGTCACCGGAGCCACCCCCTGTGTTTCACGCTTTTTGCAGGTCCATCGACCGCGTCAACAACTGTCTATAGAGCCCTGAATTTTCAATATGATATCTCAAAAATACGTGGCACAATTCCCAGCATCAACCTTAATTGTAATAGTAAACATAGCCAAAACACAGATAAATTTTTTCAACTTTTATTACATCAATTCATTACAAAGCATAGCGGAAAACAAACACCTTGAACTACAAATTCATTCTTTTACAACACATTCTTTTACAATTTTGCATAAGCCATAACATCATTCTATCTCATCCATCCAAATCCCAAGCTATATGTACCTACTTGTAAAACATGAGGCTAGAGATAATCTTAATCCTCGAAACTACAGGGGTCGGCCATAACGGTGTGAGTAACATAAAATAAATGCAACATAAATAAAACATAAGGCATAGAGTCATAAATAATATGTATCAATAGCAAGAATAAATAAAATAAGAAATAACAATAAATAAAATATGAAAACGTCAAGTGAAATTAGACTAAGTGTCAAGTGTAGGAAAACAGGAAACAACATGCGTAAAACCAAGTCAAGAAAACACCAATTCTATATGCTGACTCTCTAATGATACTTGTCGAATTCTATGCATCCCACTCTACATAGGTCCGGTGCAAGCCCTTATCGTTCTCCACTTGATAGGGTTAAATCTCCCGCTATGCAACTAATCCTACTACGATGACTACTATGAGATTTAGACATTCTGCAAGTATCGGTTCTCACCCTCGAAATACTGGAGGCCAGTCCCACTCCGCAGATCATTCTGTGGTCCTTACGTCCATCGTCCTGGAAAACTAGAGATTGCCTCACTTCGCGGTCATCCTGGAACCCTCATTGCACAAACATCCCATGAGCGTCGCTCTCATCCTCGGAATACTGGAGATCAATCCAACTCCGTGGATCACTCTGTGGTCCTTACGTCCATCATCCCGGAATACTAGAGAATATCGTACTCCTTAGATCATCCTGGAGTCCATAACTTACGTTTGCTCTCATTTCATCATATCACCATCTAGTGTCTGTCCTTATCTTGTTAAGTTAATTAATTGTTTAATAGATTTCGAATCTCTTAGAATTGGTGTACCCTACCGGGCTTAACTCAACTGAACAACAACCAAAATCTCAACCGCCGGTAGCTAAGGCCCCACTCAATCTCTAAAGACTCATAACTCAACCATCAATATCAAAAATTTCAATAAAACTCATAATTCCATCATCAAAATGTTTATAATAAGAAATCAACAAAATCCAAATCCATTTAATGTACTCGTGAAATTCCAGAATTCAAATAAATTATTAAACCCATCAAATAACAGAAAATCATATTTTTAAGTCGTAGAATATCACCAAAACATCAATTCTTTTGAAAACACATATAACTTACTTTAAATTCTATTATAAATAAAATATAACTCTCTGTAAAATACTGTAATCTGTTACAAAAATATCATCTAAAATAGTAGAGCAATAATCTATAATATCGAGAAAATAACCATTTAAAAGAAACGAAGAAAATCAACAAAAAAAAAATTAGACGGTCGACTGCTCAAAACAGAGCAGTCGACTGTCAATTAAAGAATTCTCAAAACAAAGCCATGACGGTCGACCGTGCGGTCGATCGTGACCTGCTATACAACCAGGTTGGAGTTGTGCATGTTTTCAACTGATACGCTAATGAATATTTGTAAAATCAAAATTTAACTTCCTGAGATGGTCAAACATATCTTGTATAATATATAGGAGTTTATACAACACATCAAAACATACCAAGATCTCAAAAGAGTAATTTTTCACAAAAATTCTTCAAAAATAGCAATATGCCTATGTAAGTGTATTTATGTGTTTACTTGCTTCAGTCAAATCCTAAAATCTCATCAATAAGGAGTAGTATAATGTTCAAAACTATCTCAGTACCAAGACAATTGAAATCCAATCAAAACCCCGTCAAAATTCACAAAATCTTAAAAAACAGTATATATGAATGTGAATGTGCATATGTGTGTATTAGTGCATTAGTTAAACATTAAGAATCCATTGTATATATGTAGTATGAAGTTCAATTCCATCTCAGCATTAAAACAACTCAAATCTCAATTAAAACTCCACAAAACCACAAAACCCTACCTTCGGCTGATCACATACAGACCCGAAAGCAAGCGCATTTTTAATACTTCAAAACTTGATCTTTTTGATCCAATAAACCTTCTACAACTTGTGATACACACCTCCAACTGATTACACTAGTTTACTCATGAACATATGCACTCACAACATGCAAATAATCAAGTTTTATACATCGAAATATCAAGCACAAAACAACATATACATACACACAGTAAAGTTCATTTTTAATCAATTTGTTTACTTCCATGCAATAACATCATACAACTCAATATATATGTTCAAATAAGCAACAATATGATTGAAAACATCCTACTCATGATTTATATTAGGTTCTTAAGAAATCTCAAGTCATCAAATTAGGGTTTTAATCATCAATAGTGTAGTTTTATGAAAAGATTCACTTTTTAGTTCATCTACTCATCTAAATTCATTGTATCTACATAGCATCATCTAACATGCTTTCTAATAGATAAATCATCACATAAAATATGCTTAGAACAATAAGAAAATAAACATATGTCACTTACCTTATTGAAGAATCATCCGAAGATAATAAAGAAGTAAGAAAAATCTCTCTTTCGCAAGAAAACTAAGATCCTTGCTTTGAAACTCCAAGAAATAATAATAAAGAAAACTCTTTGTGTTGTGCAGCAAAGAGATGGCTGCACCTCACCTTTAATAGGCCAGAAATAGGGTATCTAGGGTAGGTTTTTTGAATAGATTTGCAAAATATCTCTTTTAAATATATCTTTACATATATAAAGCCTTATACTTGAAAATCAGATAAAATCAAATTAATTGAGATTTAAAAACAAAAAAAACTACCCTAATATTGGCCGACACTATTTTTAAAACTCAGAAAACGAAATTGTACTTTTTGCCCTCTAAGTGGCAATTTTTCAAAAAGACCCTTCTTTGTCAAAACTTGCAAAAAAAACTAAATTTATTTAAAAAAACATAAAATCTTTATCTCTGAGTTAACTAGGCATCATACCCAGCCCAAAAATCCAAAAATCTGGAGTTTTCACTCCAAGTGGTAATTTTGCACAAAAGTCCATCTTTTTGTAATATTTGCAAATAGGTCAAAAAATTATCAGAAAATTCCAAAAAATTCACAAATAATATCTAATAATAAATAATAGATTTTCCAAAAATAATTTTTGGCTTTGAACTTCCCAAAAAATATTTGCACGTGTTTTGCACGTGTAAAAAGGTAAATTTCAGAAAAATGTTTATTAAATCTCCAAAAATTATTTTAATTAATTTATTAATCTTAAAAGCATTATTTAAAAATCTGGGGTACTACACTGTCGTATCTAGATCACGGTGTTCAATCAATGATCCAGATTTAATCTTAAGAGCTCTAACCGCATTTCACGACAACGATCAAATGTCAAACTTTTAGTAGTTTCCATCAAATATTAACTCACTATATGCTTTCTCTCACACTAAATTAAGCAGAAACACACCTTTAAATATATTTTCTATACTGTTAAACTCATGTATCTTTAGAGCATCCACTTTCGGTGCTGCTAAAATATGAATATTTGGCATTTGGAAAATAGCAATAGATGGGCAGCGCTACTATAGTGTAGAGCCAAATTTGGCCGATCGAAAATAATAAAATATTCAGACGGAAGATCATCCTTCGTCTAACCTCTTTTTATTATTTTTTTAATATTAAAAAATTGTGCGACGGAAGATCATCTTTCGTTTGGCTAAAAAAAATTTATTAATTTTTTTTTAAAGCCAGACGGAAGATGATCTTCCGTTTGATTTTTTCCCCTTCTTTTCTTGAATTTTTAAATTGCTAAAAGGACAATTTCGTAAATATTTGGATGGCAATTTAGTAAATAGTGAATGATTTTTTTAGAGAAAGTGCAGGACGGAAGAAGATCTTCCGTTCGGTCATTTTCTCTTTTTTTGATTTTTTAATTTATTTAAATGGTATTTCTATAATTTTTATGGCATTTTAGTATTCTTTTTTTAAAATATATTAAGGAATTTGGTGGATGGAAGATTTTCTTCCATCCGTCTTCTTTTAATTTTGAAAAAAATCATAAACGGAAGAAGATCTTCCATTTTCTATATTTGACAATTGTCAAATTCTGCTGCTATATTTAGCAATCTACTATTCATTACTTTTATAAAGATTTTTTAGTGAACGATAGTGGAGGCGCTATTGCCAAAATATGAATTTTTTGACTTTTTAGCAAACGATAGTGGATGCTCTTACAACCCTAATTCTTTGTCTCTCTCTCCTCCCAATTATCTGATGCACAAGCCACTGCTTCTTCTTTCTCCTTCGACCACACCATGTGGTATGCCACCTCTAACCTCGATGAGCCTCACATTAAAAATCGAAGCACATGAAGAGATAATGCACATACAGTAGACGTACATACAATTTTGCTGGACCGAACTTGTTTGTCGGCCCACCCTCCAGGGTTGTTGGAGGGATTTATTGTTTGTACGGGTCATGTTGCTTCATGTATATTTTATTTTATGTCTGTAGTTTGTAATCTCCCAGTACTCTGGATTTGTTTCGTTAAACTCTTATTAATGAAATAGGATGACCATATTCCATCTTCTCCTTCAAAAAAAAAAAAAAAAGGTTAGATCTTTCTTGAGGGCTACAACCTTACCTCAAAACATCATGTTTTTTGTATAATAATAGTAGTAATAAGTTGGTTATTACAGTCCTTATTATCTGGCAATTAATCCCATGTAGACATTGCTCAAGTTAAGTCTCACCGTGAATGTTTGCGTCATATCAAATTGCGCAATTTGTTTTAGGAATTCGGGTTAGGTTTGGTACAGGATTACCATGAACTTTAACACCTTTCATTATCTAAATGGCTTTGAGATTAGTAACTTGTTTAGTAATTAACTATAATTTGATAAATAATAAAAAAATTTAATCTTAAGTAATTGTTATTTGTAGATCAAGCTACTAATCTCGCCATATGGAAAAAGTGTAAGCCCCCGTTTTAGATGGCACTCTAGGCGGCAAAGATACATCGTTTGTCTCTAAAGAATTTCTTTTCATTTCTTTCCTTTCCAAATTTTTGAGAGCATACTTTGAGTATTGGAGGCTCCATTCAAACTTCAGTTGCATATGTAATTGAATTGAGACACCAGTACGTACGTACCCTTGTTTGCAGGCTTTGTCAGTGTCATTTTAGTAGTTTTTTTGGTGTCTGCATCAACAATATATTGTATGAAAGACCTACACATTTTAAAGAGCCTCATGAAAAGAAGAAGAAGAAAAATTTTTTGTTTGTCTATAGTTTCTTCTTTGTCATTCTTTTGTGGTTCCTGATCCAACACACACTATTTGAACCTGATCAAGAAACACACAAGAACAGGAAATTGCTTTGAAACCCGAGCTGTAGAACCTCTATATTAAAGGAATTACAATGGAATTGAGAAGATTTAGAGAGGAGAAGTTTGGGAAAGATTCAGAGAATTCAAGAAAGAGGGTTGAGAGATGAGAGGTTGAAGCCGAAGGAGGAGAGTACAATTCTGTTATGAGTTGTCTTTCTTCTTACATCCCTGCTCCTATTTACACCAATTAATTAATCCCTTTATTCATACTTAGCCAATCAACTATTGACATGTTTCTCTCAGTCAAGAGCATTCACAGCCGTGTGGTATTTAGCCAGTCAACTATTATACATTTTATAATGGGCAAAAGCCAAAATATCCCCCCAACGTTACAAAATACTCATACAATGTTTGAAAAAGTACAATAAATTCATTTCTCCGTTAACTTAATCCCATCTGTTAAGTTATAATTATTAAATTACTTTTTTACCCTTATCTTTTCATAATCAAATCTCTTCTTTCTTTTTTCTTTTTTCTTCATTCTTTTTTTTCAAATTCCGATCGATCCGTCGATTGAATAAATTAGAGCAGAGGAGAGGGGATCTATCGCCTATGTATGAGCTTAAGATTTGCTGTACAACCTAATTTTACTAGTATACAACTTGCTAGGCATGGAAGAAATCATGTTGCATTAGATAAGCTTATTCAATAGCGCAAGAAGTTCTCAGGGCATTCGTGGTTCCAATTGACTGTAGTAATCATGGATCACAACTGAAGATAATCTGCTTGCCCAGGAACGAACTAGCAATGTAAAAAAAACTGCGCAGCCTAACATGAGCTATCAACGGTTTGTCTGCTTATAAAGGCAAAGAATCAGCATCTCTGTACCATTGAAATGCTCTCTCACTGATACCCAGTACTCAATATGTAGAGGAAATTAATTAGAAGTACAATCAACGAAACTCAGATAACAGATAGCATCAGGAACAGCTAAAATTTAAATTGAGTTGTGATTTGATGCAGTTTATTTCTGGGAGACGTGTGGATGCACCAGGTGTGAGTTCGGACTCAATTTATATTGAAGGAGAATGCTGCTTGTCAGTCGACCCTCGGATGACCGGACGGGACCTGCGATGGGCTCGGAATGAGGTGGACGTCTGGGCTCGGATCAGAGGGTTCGGATCCGAGGTCTTGTGTACCTGCAGACGGTCCTGAAACACCGGGGTTTATCCCGGTGGCGGACCCTCCGACGATCTAGTCAGTCTCTGTGAGAGAGTAGCAATAACTAGGTGAATTTAGGTGGCAAAAGATTGGTTACCTGAAAAGGTGAGTGAGGTTCTAGTATTTATAGAGACTTTCAACCGGGTTTGGATCTGCTTGGGGGCCGGGTCTGAACCCGAAAGCCCATGGGCCTGACGTGACAGAAGGCCCAGGGGGTTTAGGGCTGACGTGGCAATACCACGAGTGGTATAGGGCTGACGCGGCAAATCCTTTGGTGGTATTTGGAGCTGACATGGCTGATCATGGGGCTCCTGTGTTCCTGGGAGAATCCGGTGGCCTAGGCTGTGCCAGGTCATCTTCATTCTTTATCAGGCTGGGCAGACGGCCCGTGGAGCTGTCGTGGATCGGAGGCCGAGGGCCATTGAGACTTGTCGGATACGAGGAGGACAGGTTTGTGGGGGTGAACTTAAGGTTCGGCGCCGACCCTGTGGTGGTTCGAAGCCGAGCCATATTGTTGTTTTCCCCATTTTGGAGTGAGAGCTGTACTGGGTCCTGGTGGGGCCCCAAGCCATTTTTACCCTACCACACAAGCCCCCCACTCCTGCGGGGGTGCGGGAGCTAGCCGTGGAGGAGTGTTTACGGTTGTAGAAAATGGGATGGCGAACTCCTGGGCCTTCCTGAGGGGGGCGTCCTGATTGTCTAGAGCGATCATCGAGCCGGCGAGAGTCTACGGGTCGGCAAGGGTGATGGCGGACTGTCTGGGACTTCCTGAGAAGATTACCTTGGTGCCAGACCTAACCTCGAGCTGGCGAGGGATTACGGGTCGGCAAGGGTGATGGCGAGCCGTTGAGCCTTCCTGAGAAGACTACCCTGGGGCTAGACCTGACCTCGAGCTGTCGAGGGATTACGAGTTTAACAAGGGCGATGGCGAGCCGTGGAGCCTTCCTGAGAAGACTAACCCTGGTGTTAGACCCGTCCTCGAGCTGGCGAGGGATTTATGGGCTAACAAGGGTGATGGCGAGCCGTTGAGCCTTCCTGAGAAGACTACCCTGGTGCCAGACCTGACCTCGAGCTTGGCGAGGGATTACGAGTCGGTAAGGGCGATGGCGGGCTGTGGAGCCTTCCTGAGAAGACTACCCTGGTGCTAGACCCGACCTCGAGCTGGCGAGGGATTTATGGGACAACAAGGGGATGGCGAGCCGTTGAGCCTTCCTGAGAAGACTACCCTGGTGCCAGACCTGACCTCGAGCTTGGCGAGGGTTTACGAGTCGGCAAGGGCGATGGCGAGCCGTGGAGCCTTCCTGAGAAGACTACCCTGGTGCTGGACCCGACCTCGAGCTGGCGAGGGACTTATGGGCCAACAAGGGGGATGGCGAGCCGTTGAGCCTTCCTGAGAAGACTACCCTGGTGCCAGACCTGACCTCGAGCTTGGCGAGGGATTACGGGTCGGCAAGGGCGATGGCGAGCCGTGGAGCCTTCCTGAGAAGACTATCTTGGTGCTAGACTTGGCCTCGAGCTGGCGAGGGGTTACGGGTCGGCAAGGTTGTGGGCGAACCGTTGTGCCTTGGGAATGTTGAGCAGGGTAGCCCGCTGTCTTTGCGGAGCATTGGGGGCGCCCCGGGATCTGTGTGATGTTCCAATTTCCCAGGGGCCTTAATGGCGCCGCCTAATAAATGCATGGCGCATGGTCTTCCGTCGTTTAGTTTTCCCTATGTCATAAAGGCCGGTCTATGGGGGAGGCTATAAGTACCCCTTCCTCCGCAGTGGGTTAGATCACAGCAAGGGTGGTCTATTGGCCCTCAAAGGTGTCTGCTCCGGCGGACGTCTGTCTCTTGCAAAATTTTACCCCCGGTCGTGTCAGAGAGGTGGTTTCTCTGCCGCCCGGATCTTCTCTTGGATCTGATGGCTCTGATACGGCAGCCAGATCCAGGGGAGATCAGGGCGAGAGGGGTAACGACCGAAATTCGGACCGGTAGATGAGGAGCCTCAGATTGGTGGTGCCTCTGTGTAGGCAGAAGATCTTGGTGGGAGAGGTGATGATCCATGTCCGAATCCGAGGGGTGAGCTGTTTGCCACTGAAGGTTCTGTCTTCTGGAAGAAATGAAGGGCGTTCCGGGCAAGTTGTTTGCAACTGTGAAGGTTCTGTTGCCAGAGCAGGTCGAACCTTTGCAGTTGCAATCAACTGGCTCGGAATGGTGCTCTTCTCTCGATCTCTGAGTGTTGATCTGCTTTCGACCGGGGCCCGTGGGTCGGCGGAATACCGACCGAAACACGGGGCCCAGGGGGTGCTCGCCGAGGGCGGCGCCTTAAAACTTTGAATCAAAACTTTTTCTGGTCTCACCCTTGAATAGTTCGGGGTTTCGGCCGTCGAGGCCGTACGCCCCGAGCTGCTCACGGGTGAAAGGGGAACCGACCGAGCCTCGGAGCCCGGGGCTCCTGTCTAAGGACGATACCTTAAATCTTAAGTAAAATGTTCCCTCCGCTGAATACTCCCTCCGAACTGACCCCCGCGTCTGGCTGCCAGCCTGGCATTGGATGACGTCAGCAGCGCACGTTTCGAGGGCGTGGCGCGATTTCCCAGGCGGCAGTTGCACGTCAATAGGTGAACAGTACTTGCGGAAATCGAGGAGTTGCTTTTATCTTCTATAAATATTCCCCCCTCTCCTCCTTCATCCCACTCCTTTCTTGCTGCTTTCTTTTTCAAAAATTTCCCAACACTTCAGTGCTCGCCCCTGCATTTTGCTGTACCAGAGTCGCCCTTCCGAAGTGACCCCAGGTGAGTTTGTAAGTCTGTTTAGTTTTAGGCACCGATGGATAGGGCTCAGTCTGGCTCGTCAGCGTCGACATCTAGGGGGGAAGTGAAACCTGTCTCCAACTCGACGTCATGGGAGGAGCCCGTACTTGAGGGGGAGAGTACACATTGAGGAGTCTTCCGATTCGGTTTCGTGGGAGGAACCAGTAGGTGAGGAGGAGGAGGTACATGGTGTGAGGCCGTTACGCTCCCGACGTCCCTTCGTGGTGGAGAGTAGTGAGTCGGAGGAAACGAATGATGGCTCGGACGGCGTCCGTATTTTGGAGTTGACTTTCGAGGAGGAGGGAGGCGAGGGTGGCACCGTAAAGAGATCCACAGTTCAGGGTGCGGGTCCGAGTTCCATGCCGACTGTCCTGGGGCCCTTATTCACTTCCTCGCCGGAGCGAACCAAGAAGAAAAAGAAGAAGGCTCCGAGGAAGGCAGGACCGAGGACTGGTGGTTCGAGCCAGGCGCCCATATATCATAACTTGTGGACAGGTTCGCCCGTGCAGCCGAAGCCTTTCCGTCAGTATCCTGACGACCTATCCGACAAGGAGCTCTTCGGCGTGCAGGCCTCCTCGCCGAGTCGGAAGAGGGTGATGATGGACGCGATTCTAACCATCTTGGAGGGTGGGGACTTGGAGGTTTTGTAGCTGGCGTACCACATAGGTCCTGGCTACGAATTGATGCTGCCGAGCTCTACTCTGCGCCCAACCGATCCCCTATCTGCTTGGTATTGCGTCTTCCCAATGGATGCCTTCATTTCTGGACTGAGGCTGCCAGTCCACCCGTTTGTTCGGGAAGTGCTGAACTGGGCCTCCTTGGCTCCGATGCAGTATGGGCCGAACTCTTGGAAGCAGATAATCTGTTTTGTACTGATGTGCGAGGAACAAAAGGTACCCCTGCGGTTGAACGTGTTCCGAGCGATGTTGATGATCAGTTCGGCGGCTGAGGGCGTTTACTATATCTCCCCCCGGAGTAAGAGGAAGGTTGTTCACAGCCACCCGGACTCCATCAAGGATTGGAAGAAGAAATATCTGGTGATCCGGAGTGAAGAGCCCTGGGACATTCCGACTCGATAGAACTATTCCAAGCCAAGCTATCCTGCGCCGAGGCCGGGGGATCTGACGGCCGAGGAGTGGGGGTTTGTCGGGCGCCTCCGTTTGTCTCCTAGTATCGATTGGACGAAGGTGACGGAGGCCCACCTGGCGAGCGTCGGACCGAGCCCAGCCGTTCTGCGTATGTAGTTGTTTCTTTTCTCTCGGTCTTTTCGTGCTTTCTTGCTCATTGCTCTTAATGATTTTTTCTGTAGATATGGATGAGGCATCGATCAAAGCAAGGAGGCTCGCCATGAAGAAGGAGAACGCTGAGAAGAAGAAGGGGGAGGCGGCGAAGAGGCCGAGGGAGCCGTCCCTGGTTATCTCGGAGGTCCCGCTCGAGCCGAGGACTAAGAGGACTCGCTCGGAGACGAGCAAGGGGGCGGCCCCTTCGAGGGGTAAGGGCCCAGCGAGGGCGTCCGATCTCGACAAGGGGAAAGGTTCCTTGGTAGAGGTTGAGGAGGAGGACCCGGTGGTGGAGATGTTGCGGCAACGGTGGGCGCCGGACTGGTCGGTTCGGATGGACGACTGTCTGACTGAGGAAGCCCAGGCCGTTGAGGTGGTGGAGAAGTTGGCGACCCCTCGCGATCGCCAAGCGATGGAGAGTGAGTCCGTAGAGGTGGCCTTTACACGCCTGGCGCAGGCCACCGTGCTGGTAAGCTCGTCGATCTTATCTTTCTTGTTAATCTTGCTTCGGGAGTTTTCTTCTTATCTACGTCTGTCGGTCGCAGGCTTGTATGTAGGGAGCTAATGTAAAGAACCTCTACGAAGCGTCCCTGTCACAAGAGCGGGCTCGGGCGGATAAGAGCGAGCGGGAGATGAAGGAGATACGGATCGAGCTAGAGGGTTCGCATAAGAGGGAGCAGCAGATGAAGCTCGAGCTCGAGGCCAAGGACGCTGAGTGGGGGAAGAGGGTGGTCTCCTTGAAGAAGAAGTTCGCCAAGGAGAAGGAGGAGTTGACGGCTGCGTTCGCCAAGGAGAGGGAAGAGCTGACTGATGCGGGTCAGCGAATGGTGATCAAGGCCCAGGATGAGTGCTACGCGAAGGCCCTCAGTCATGTGAGGCACTTCTACCCGACCGTCGACCTGTCCAACTTTGAGTATGACATGGAGATCGAGGGGACACCAAAGACTCCTGCCGAGGAAGGGCCCGTTGGCAACCCGGCCGTCGACCCTCCTGCGAACCCAATCGATGCCGAGGTGGAAAATCAAGTTGTATAGTTTTATCTTTCTTTTTTCCCCCCTTCGATTGTATTTGCCTTCCGCGGACTGGCCACCGCCTTTTTTGTAAGCAGTACAATTTATAAAAAGTATTTTTGACTGGCCAAGCATTTTGACCTCGGATATTTCCGAACCTCCTTGCTTATGTGCGTTGAGTTGGTCCTCTTGTAGGTTGTGGCTTCCCTTTCCTAGGCGGACCCCCGTCGTTCTGACGCGGTGTGGCTCCGGAGCAAGGTTGAGGCATTAGAGGCCACTTTGGCTCGGTACCGTGAGAGGGCCCGTAACGCTGATGCGGCCTTCAATTATTATAGGAACATGTCTGAAGCCCTTGGTGAGGAGGCAAGCCGTCTGAGGAGGGTGATGGTGGATCGGGAACTCGTGGGTGTCGGACTTGGATATACTATGTCGAGTTCCTCGGTGCAGAAGCCCTCCTCTGAGAAGCTACTTCGTGATGTGATAGTAGAGAAGGAGGTGGAGATACACCGCTACCGGACGATGTTGGGCGTCTCGAGACCTTCCACGGGTGGTCAGCGAGCGGAGGGGGTATCCTCCGTGTTGCCGCTATTGGGGCGTATGCGGCCCGTCGATGCTCAGAGTTCCGTGGCCGGTGTGTCGACCGTGGCCGAACCGAAGGACCACTATGACAAGGAGAGAGTCCCAAGTTGTTCGATTGGAGTGATCCCGCCGTTCGTCGGACCAGAGGGGCCTTGAGATGGTGGCTTCCCACCGTTTGAGATGAGAGGAGTGTTTCTGTAACGGTCGTTGTTTGTTCCTTCCCAACTTAATAAAGGATTATAAATAAGGAATTCATTTCCCTCTTTGCTTCGGTCGATAGTGTACGGAATGATGAAGGGAGTATGGTTCGGCCCTATCGTTCCGCGAGGGATCGGCGTGGGGCGTGGTGAAGTCGCCCGGCCTGGGTCGGATCGGATCTGCCGAGGCATCGGGGATGATCCCGGGGTAAAGACTTGGGTGTCGATTCCCTTGTCTGGTATTAGGTCGGATCTGCCGAGGCATTTGGAGTGTGATACAAAGAGATTTCCTTAGTATAAGATAGGGGGGGCCGCTAAAACGGCCCTTTACATACGAGATCTAGCTAAGTTAGAACTTATGCTCGTCCCTCAAGGAAAGTCACTAGGTGCTCGGTGTCAAATGGGAATCCCCTTGGCTCGACGGCAGTTCCGGGAGTAGGGCCGTTCCTCTCTGGGCTGAATTCGACGGCGTCGAGGGGGAACACACCTCCCCCGACGGTGGTCATGTAGCACGACCGTGCTGCTTCTTGGCTGCCTCGAACGATGCCGACTCCTTGCGGGGTGGCAAATTTAAGCTTCAGATGGTAGGCCGAAGGCACTGCTTGGAGGGAGCATAATCCGGGTCGGCCGAGTATGGCGTTGTAAGCCGCCTTGACGTTGACCACCATGAAGTCCATGGACTCGATCCTCTTGACGGGAGCCGATCCTGCGGTAACGTCGAGGGTGACAATCCCTTCTATCACGACAGGGACGCCGGAGAACCCATGCAAGGTATATCCGGCCGGCTTGAGCTTGCCTCTAGGTAACTTGAGATTCTTGAAGGCTTCGAGGAAAAGAATATTAACCGAGCTGCCGTTGTCGACGAGAATCCGGCGAACTTCACAGTTAGCCATGTGGAGGCTAATGACGAGGGCATCGCAGTGGGGGAGACGAACGCCTTCGAGGTCCTCTCCTGAGAATGAGACTGGCATTGGCTGTAGCTTGGGCGAAGGGTTGTCTTGGACAGCATTTACTTCTCGGATGAAGGCTTTTCGGGAAGTATTCGATTCTCCTCCCATTGGCCCTCCGTGGACACAGTGCAAGATGAATGGCGTATCCGTGGCTCCCTCGGACTCGGGATCCCGACCCTGGATGCGGTTCGGAGTAGGGTTCGGAGGGGAGGGCCTCCGGCTCCTAGGATCTCGCCGATCCCTTGGGACTTCTCGGGTGAACTCTCGGAGGTACCCCCTGGAGATGAGTTCCTCAATCTCGTCTTTCAGGGCCCGGCATTGGTCGGTGTCGTGCCCATGGTCTCTGTGGAAGCGGCAGTAGAAGCGTTGGTCTCGGTTCTTGCTGTTGTTAGGCCGGGGAGGTAGTCGAACAATGCCTTTGTCTTCGATTTCTAAGAGGATGGCGGATACGTTATGTGTCAGGGGAGTGTACCTCTCGAAGCGGGGGACGGGCGGGACCTTCTTCATGGCCCCCGCGTCCCTCGGAGCTTCTTTGATGGCTCGATTTCTTCGGCCTTCCGTTTTCCCTTCGAGGTGGCCTCCCTAGCATCTTCGGGGCTAAGGGTCTCTTCTGCCCTAATGTATTTCTCGACCCTGTTGAGGAGATCGGGAAAGTCGATGGGGGTTCTCTTCGCCAGAGAAGCTTTCAGCTGTCCATGACGAACGTTGTGCCGAAAGGCCGCAGAGGCGACGCCTGGATCAAGAGAGGAGACCGACCTTGCCTCCGTGGTAAATCTCCGGACGAACACTCTGAGGGACTCTCCCTCTATCTGCTTGAGCCCAAGTAAAGAGGCGCTGGTCCTTTCTGCCTTCCGGCTGGTGACGAAGTGGGCGAGAAAATTGCCCTCTAGTTGGTCGAAGGAGTAAATGGAGTCGGGGGTGAGTTTCGAGTACCATTCACGAGCCGGACCCCGAAGTGTGGCGGGGAAGGCTCGGCACAGCAGGGGATCCGAGGCGCTGTGAATCATCATGAGGGTTTTGAAACCTTCCATGTGATCAGCGGGATCTCCCTCGCCGTCGTAGGTCTCGAATTGAGGTGGTCGGAAATTCCTGGGTATTTCCGCTTGGAGGATGGGAGCAGAGAAGGGAGGATGGATAGGTCTGTACCCCTGAGCCGCTCGTCGGTCGCCGTCTCCTATATGATTGAGGCGATCCTCCATTTCTTGGAGGTGCCTTAGGAGTATGCCATCGTCTTCTGGCTGGATCGTTAACGGGCGCGACACGCTGGCCTCGGCATCCGACTCGGTTTGGGAGCGGAGGGTTTCCTCCCTGGGGGCCCGTTGGAGGGCCCCGAGAATTTCTCTCCGGAAGTCTTGGAACTCTTTGTGAGTGACGGGGGCTCCCTCGACCCTGTTTGGTCGGTCGGAAGGCTGCCTTCCGATGCGGCTGAGTGCTGACCTCCATCCCTCGGGCGGCGGTCTCGGATAGTTCGGGGCCGGGTTGGAAGCGGCCCTTCCCCTGCTGCGGCTAATTTGTCGGTTGACGATTACTCCCCGTAGGTCGGGCTGGACTGTACGGGTGGCGCTCTGCCGGGATCCCTGATGGGAATCCCGGTGCCTCGATGCGCGTGGCCCGGCATTGGTATTTGGTGGGGGTGAGTCTCGTCGGTTGACGGAGGAAGCAGCCCCCTTGCCCTTTGAGGCCATGAGAGTTCGGTCTGTCGAGGTACCTTGATGGTCGTGCTTGGGTCGGCCTCTGAAGCAGTGTTCCCACAAACGGCACCAACCTGATGCGGTTTATTTTTGGGAGACGTGTGGATGCACCAGGTGTGAGTTCGGACTCAATTTATATTGAAGGAGAATGCTGCTTGTCAGTCGACCCTCGGATGACCGGACGGGTCCTGCGATGGGCTCGGAATGAGGTGGACGTCTGGGCTCGGATCAGAGGGTTCGGATCCGAGGTCTTGTGTACCTGCAGACGGTCCTGAAACACCGGGATTTATCCCGGTGGTGGACCCTCCGACGATCTAGTCAGTCTCTGTGAGAGAGTAGCAATAACTAGGTGAATTTAGGTGGCAAAAGATTGGTTACCTGAAAAGGTGAGTGAGGGTCTAGTATTTATAGAGACTTTCAACCGGGTTTGGATCTGCTTGGGGGCCGGGTCTGAACCCGAAAGCCCATGGGCCTGACGTGGCAGAAGGCCCAAGGGGTTTAGGGCTGACGTGGCAATACCATGAGTGGTATAGGGCTGACGCGGCAAATCCTTTGGTGGTATTTGGAGCTGACATGGCTGATCATGGGGCTCCTGTGTTCCTGGGAGAATCCGGTGGCCTAGGCTGTGCCAGGTCATCTTCATTCTTTATCAGGCTGGGCAGACGGCCCATGGAGCTGTCGTGGATCGGAGGCCGAGGGCCATTGAGACTCGTCGGATACGAGGAGGACAGGTTTGTGGGGGTGAACTTAAGGTTCGGCGCCGACCGTGTGGTGGTTCGAAGCCGAGCCATATTGTTGTTTTCCCCATTTTGGAGTGAGAGCTGTACTGGGTCCTGGTGGAGCCCCAAGCCATTTTTACCCTACCACATGATTATTGATAAAGCTAACTATAATGTGCCAAAAAACAAAAACAAAAACAAAAAAAACATTTGAAATGGACAACAACTAATACAAAACAAAGTGCACAGGCTCATTATGACATCTTAACCCTTGACAGCCAATACTAGTAACTGTACAAAGCATCTTAGTTTCAGCATGTATAATTTCTCATGACAGCAAAATAAAAGTCCAAAAATCCCCAATGTTCACATACAGAAAGAACACAAAGATATCACATTTAAACTATGCAATTGCCAATGTCTAAGAATTGCTTAAAACAACATGAACATTAGTATAAAGCCTTATCCTAAATCTTTAATAGTGAACTTAAGATTTGCTATACAACCTATGTGTGAACTTAAGCAGAGCATGATTTCTTCCATGCCTAGCAAGTTGTATAATTTGAAAAAAAAAGAATGAAGAAAAAGAAAAAAAGAAAGAAGATATTTGATTATGAAAGGGTAAGGGTAAAAAAGTAATTTAATAATTATAACTTAACGGATGGGGTTAAGTTAACGGAGAAATGGGTTTATTGTATTTTTTCAAACGTTGTATGGACATTTTGTACTCGGGCCAAACGTTGGGGGGTATTTTGATTTTTGCCCATTTATAATTTTTTTAGAGCTACAATCTGTGCTATATATGCACAATTTGGCATTTGAGCAAGCAGACTGCTATATCTGGCAAAAGAAATGGCAATATACATATTATAGTGGACGAAATATTTTATAATATTTTTATTAAATCGGATGAAACATGAAATTTAGTCCAAATATTTTATAATATTTTTTTTTTTTGGGATCGGACGAAACATCAATGAAATTAGAATTTTTTATAATTAAAAAAACCCTGAAAAAAGCAGACGAAACATTGATCAATTTTTTTTGTTGATTATTTTGGAATTCTGTGGATTGGATTGCATATGATTTTCCATGATTATTGATTGGGACAATTGGACTTTCTATTGATTATTGATTGACTCATATGATATTCTATGGGTCACTAAACTATAGAAAGAAAAAATAAACCAAATAACTTTCAACTAGCGACGACCGAAACATGATGTTTCAAAAAAAAAATTCTTTTCTCTTCGACGAAACATGGTGTTTCATGTTTCGTCTACGCAAATATATATATATACTAGTTGAAATTTACCGTGCACCAAGTGCACGTGGCTTGGTGCACATAAATATTGAAATTTTTATCTAAACACACTTATATTTAGCACACCCATTTTCTTCAATCTACAAATTCGGCTTAGTTAATCATCTTAATAAGAAAACCATAAATTTCAAAATTACTCCAACGACAACAAGCTCATCGAAATTAGATTTGAAGCAAGCATTAAGAACCCAAAACTAGACAACAACATAAAGATATAATCATTGTATTTTTCATTAGATTAATCATCATTTTCTATTTTAACTTTCTTGAACTTAAAACTGATATTTAAAAAAGATATTAAAAAAAACAAATTAGTAAATCCTAAACTGATATCATCGTATTTTTCATAAGATCAATTATCACTTTTGACTTTAACTTTCTTAAACTTAAAATTGCTTGTAACTTGTTGTTCATCCTTTTTAATTTTGCATACAGTCAATATTCTTGTAGTTGTTCTTCCATATGTGACACCTTGTGATTTGATCAAAAAAGTATACTCATCTCCAATGCATTTCTTGGTCCTTCTATCAAATTCTTCAACATTTTTTTCCTGCATATAGAAATAAGAAATTAGCTCTTAATTATTTTTAACACTATGAGAATAACATATTATACCTTATTTTTAAAATGTTCCAGGTCTTTTGCGGAACAGCCGATGATGCATCTTGCTTCCTCATCAAATAAAGTCAATTATGCCTCCACACTTGTATCTTTTATTGTGATTTTGAATACATATATGAAACATGTTATTCTTAGTTTTTTTTTAATTATTATTTTTTGTAATAATTTAATTGAAGAAGGGGAAGATGGAAAAATAACAATATGTTGTTTTGTATACCTTTGCTCATATTCAACATTATTCTTTTTTACATTTTCGACAAAAAGATTCATCATTTTCAATATTGACTTTTGTTGAACAAACTTTGCATGCAATGTACCATGGATCTCTAACGTATTTGACACTTTTGATCAAAACTTTGCAATAATAGTATTTTACATTGAAATATTTTGAAGTCATCAAAATATTTAAAAATAATTTCATTATTTATAATACCTCAGAAGAATCATCGTCTGCACAATAGAGAATGTCAGATAGTTTCACTTCTTCCACATCCATTATTTTTCTTTTGTTTATTTGCAAGGAATTACTTATTAATAAAATTTCATCAAAGTTTATCCCAAAACAAACAAAAAAAATATGGTAAATGATACTCCAAATGGCAACAATTACAGAATTAAATATACAAAATAAATTATACAATTCTCGAATTTTATATGCTTCTGGTTCATTCGAATTTATCTCTATTGTAGTGTTGTTTGTTGATGTGAGAGAGACTCCTGTTTTAAAAAAATCAGTAATAAATAAATAAAATATATAATAAATAAAATTATTAATTTTTTTTGTATATAATTACCTCCAAAGTTTGAGGTTTTATAGAGGTAATTGCAATAATTAGCATGTTGGGTGATAATTTTCCTTCCTTGATTGCTAGTTCTCCCCATAATGTAAGTAAGATTGGTTTTCACCTTAAATTAAGACAAAGCGTATGAAATCTAAAACAATTTCGAAAATTATTATACAATTTAATTAACTGATATTACCTGTATCCTACAACTGTAAGATTTCGCTTCTCTACTTCATTACCATATTTTGAGTATACCTTATCTACATTCCTGCATTAATTATTGCTAAACAAAGATCTGTAGTTCAATGTAATTAGTATTTGATATCATGTATCAGTAATAGAAAACTATATATATATATATATATATATCTTCTACTGTCTTTAAAGGTAAAAATTATGTTACTAAAAACTTATGTTACTCATATATATATTTAACTTTAAAGACAATAGAAAATGTACTTTGAAATTCGTCTATAGTTGCAAATTTGTACCTATCCTTATCAATGATAAGATCTTTCTCAACTTCTTGTACAACACTTCCTAACTTCAAAATGATGTCAAATTTATCGTGCATTGGGTTATATCTTTTGTCAACATTTTTTAGTATTCTATTAGAAATTAAGTAAGGTTTATGCTCCTCAAGCGTATGTTGGAACACTTCCACTGCTTCATTAAACATTATCGCCAGTATTCTAGTTCCCTGCAAAAGATGAAAATTTAGTAATAATAATTATTTATGTATGTATATGTATAAATATTTTAACAATATTGAAAGTATCTTACCTCATCATCCATAAGTACCACTTTTGAGATTTTTCCTGTGCCTTTACTATTTTTGTATTCTTTAACACCATAATGTTTCATAACCAAAACTTTAATAGTCTACAATTGTTGAGTTTCTTGCAAGGAATTGATAGAGGAGTATTCATAGTGAGAATTGTCCATTGATATAGATAATCTCCAAAAAATATAATTATTAATAAGTTTATTTTTGAACATAATGATGTTTTTATTGATCTTTCTTTGATTATTCTGGAGGGTTCTCTGATGATACCTAATCGAAGTACCACTTCAATAAAAGATCTAGATAAAGAAATAAAATCAGCATAATTAACGAAGAATTAGTATTGATGGCGATCGTTCTTTTTCTCTCTTGATGTTCCACGATCCACCAAAAAGAAGAAGAAGAAAAAGAAGAAAAAGAAGAAAAAGAAGAAGAAGATTATGGTTCTGTGCATTCAAAGTCTAGTCCTATATGTTGCTTTTACAGGAGAGTAAATTGGCAAGAAAAAAAGTTGTTGAAATTACTAAAAAAAATTCTTTTATTGGTTGAAAAATATTCAATCAATATATATCTGAAAACTTTAAACTATTTTTAATAGTAAAACTGTTAGTTCATTTAAATTCAAATTAGTTATCTTATTTACAAATAAAATCTTTACAAATAAAAAAGAAACTTATATTTCTTATCACTATCCTGACTCATACCTTCTCATGGTACTTTAAAATCTTTTATTGGTTTAAAAAACATTCAATCAATATATATCTGAAAACTTTAAACTATTTTTAATAGTAAAACTGTTAGTTTATTCAAATTGAATTTTTTTATTTTATCTAAAAATAAAAACTTTAATGTGTAAAATAAGCACAAATTCAAATTTCTACAATTTTTTAAGACTAATATAAATATAATTACATCTACATTATGTATATATTAATCTGCATTACTGAGAAATAACCACATTCCCAAAAAGAAACTTATATTTCTTATCATTATCCTGACTCTTACCTTCTAAAGATACTTCAAAATCCATACCCATATCTATATTTAAAATTTATCTACCTTTCTATAAGAACTTTGGTACAATCAAAGATTTTCAATTAGGGTTTTATATTTGAATTGGTTATCCTTCTTATAATGCTACCACCCTTCCGTGTTCTTAGGTAGCAAAGCAAGATGGTGGTTCTTGAAACACACTGCGAACGACTTGAGCTAAGCCCGGTAGCATGCTCTTATTCCCTTTCGTGTTCTTATACAGTGGCAGACCTGCCAAAAACAAAAGTGCTGATAATGCCATAAGAACCACAGGAACACCAAAACCAACATTAAACCTCTAATGATCTTGAATGTAGACAATGACAATGACATCGATGATGATAAATAGAGGAAAAATTAGGTAGAAAAGAAGAATAAAAAGATAACAAAAGGGCATATATAGAAAATGATAAATATGATAGCTAACTGAGATTAAAGAAATCAATTTAAGAATGTGATGATTCTAAAAACACAATTTGATGGTATACTGTACACATATATCTCTGCCTAATGCTTTCTTAGGTCTTATCCTTTTAATCAAAAAATTAAAAAAATAACTAACTTGACACAATTTTCCATAGATGTAATAGCATTTAATTATATCAAGTCTATCTAAATAATTATCTATACACTCACCTTGGCAAAAAAACAATTCTCGATGATTAAGTAAACCTTTACTTAAACTAATTAAACTAAATGTCGTGGAGTAGTCTAATGTAAATATGCCAAAACTGACCACATCAATGTTCTCCTCTATTTCAACATAGCTTACTAACCACATGCATAAAATGGAACTGAGCATATGTACATAGGATTTATCAAATTCTAAACCTTTTTTGATCATGGTTTACCATCTGGAAGAATATATTTAATCTGCTCAAAGTGCTTCTTCAAAGTTTAAATGTGAAGACAATGGTAACACCAATATCAATTGTTATGGATTGGAAGAATACACCAAAAGTATATGTTTCACCATGGCACATAAAAGTACTGTAATCTACATTGAAAAGGTACTTCTGTATAAAATATGTCCTACAATATCAAATGAGCATTCAATATTCCAATTTTCAGATTCTCTAATACCTTATGGATGTTGGACAATTCAAACACCTTCTCACTATCTCATGTAGAGATGTTGACCACTTGATCTTCACATCAAACATGTACATATACATAAATAATTAAACACATATTATTGTTTAATTGTTCTCTGGAAACAAACTATCATACCTAACAAGTAATATTTCTTGCTACTACAATGGGTGTTTCACATGCTTCACCTTCATTTATAAAGTAAATGGAAAGAAAACAGAAACTTCAAAATACATCTCAAAACCCTATTAAACCCTTTAACCAACAAACCTCAATAGTTTCAATGTAATCACTTTTATTAGTCTTCTAATTTATGGAGGGAATTTCAAAAATGAAATATAAAACAAACAAAGTAATATATCCAAAACTCTTATCGTCTTATTTTTCGGGAGGTCAGTCATCGTTTTCGACTTTTAACTTTTTTGAACTTTAACTGCTTTAACTTCTTCTTCATCCTTTCTTATCTTGCATCTATGTTGTGTTCTTGTAGTTTTTTTCCCATACATGACATCTTGTAATTTTTTATAAGAAAATGTATTCATCTCCAATGCATCTCTTGATCCGACAATTAGATTCACCAACATTTTGACCCTGCATATAAAATTAGATAATTAGCTATTGATCATTTTTAACTTCGTGGGAATCACATGTGTTAACCACATTACATTTAGGGAAAATCAATTGGTAAAAGTCATATTTGAAAGGTATCATGCACAATAAGGCGCAACTGTATAGTGGTGAACACACCATTTTCATGTTTATTTCACTGTCTAGCAACACAAACTCATTTACTTCCATGCCGACATTTCAAGAAAATATTTTGCTAATTAGTGGTATTTTCCAGAGAATCAAGTAAAAACTTTATAGTAAATCTTGTGTACTACATCACAAACTCTATCCAGTCTATCTATTTGCCTAAAAAAATCTACAAAAAGTTATTCAGAATCCTTGGCATCAACTGACATGCAAATTTCAGAGTTTCACTAACTAGGGAACCTATATATATATATATATATATATATATATATATATATATATATATATATAACAATTACATAAATTATATACGACACATATAACATGAACACATTTTATTATAGATATAATAAGAAGCAATTTTGATGATCCAACTAATGCCAATAAAGAGCAGGCTCGTAAATTGGTAAAGGTTACTATAAATAGAGGGCAATAGTGACGGAGTTCTATGAATTCCAATTCACTATAGATTCTCAATTCAAGCTTCACTCATGACTGGAAAAATAATACTGATTGTAAGAATGAGAAACTATCCTCAATTGGAACTTTGATTCATTTATTCCTAACATATAATAAAGACAAAATTCAATTAGAGTATGGTCATCACGGTTGATGGGAGAACAGAAATGAAATACATTGTTGTCAAATTGGGCAACTTGTGTATCATTTTCAATGTTCATCGCATAGTATTGGTGCATCCGGTTTGAACAGATTTTCACATCCTAATACTTATATATTGAGCATATGTATGTGCAACATTCAAATAATAGCAAATATACCATTAATTAATGATAATTCGCAGAACACTTGTCACGCCCCGCCTTTCAAAAATACGGAATACGAGTACAGGACATTGGCCCAGCGAATGACTAACGTCATCCATAAGCTGTTTATCAAATCAACTCAACAATATAATCAATACAGAACAATTGCACAGGCAATAATAATAATCTCATGAACAAAAATACTTGGAATGAAGCAATAAAAATATCTAAATACAGTAATAATAATCCAACGTCTGGAAACAATAATAAAATCCGGGACATAAGCCCAAGACAATAATAATCCAATCTAAAAATAATAACAAGTCTCAATACATTAAGTTTATTAAAGCAATAAGCAATTTAAAAGCAAAATCTTCAGAATGTTTGTTCTCCAATTCCAGCAGGCAATTCTCCTTCACTACCTATATACACTTCATCTAAAAAGAGGAGAAGAGTTTTCCTTAGAGCAAGTCCTGAACAACAAGTAAAGAAAGCAGGGAATAATGGAATAACGGTATAATAATGAATCAATAGATCAATAAGAATCAACAACATGGCACGATAGTAATAATCATTAACATGGTAATCAATGCAACGGTGTAACGGTAAATCAATATTCAGTAACGGTAATCAATGGTTAATATCAATAACACTTAGACAATATCGGGTACAAATAGAAATAATGATGAACAATATACAATGTTGGTGACGTGTCAATCCTTATGTCTATTAATCATTTTAACTCTTAACTAATGCACGTACTACTGTGTCTCATGTGTGTCGTACCACAGGTTCGATGCATGTAATCAATTTCGTTTAGACTATAGTAGTAGATTTTATAGTTCATGTACTGGGTATGATGACAATAACGGTAATAACACTGGACATGTATAATTTCTTATACGATGTCGATAACGGTAAAAATACTGGACATGTGTAATTTCTTACATGATGCCGATAACGATAATAATCATTGGCCATCATCCGAGTACAGTTCCCATATCATCAATTACTCTAGTCAATCCCTTAAACCCCGGCTTGTTAATTATTTATCAATGCAACAATATAATATGTAACTAAGACATGAAATGAAGAATAGTATCAATCAGGAAACAATAGGGTGATAACATGGATAGGACGACTAGAATGGTGATAATATCTCATTGGGAACATGCAATGTAACATACATTCATTAATTCATGCAATAGTACAACATAGGAATTATTAATTCATTAAAAAATAGTATCCAAAATTCTGGACAGCAAGCGCAATCTGTACAAAAATATAGTTTCCCGCTGACTAAGAAATCAAAAGTTGAATCTGTTAGAAAATATGGAAACTATACTTCAACACGGTTCCAACGGATATTTAAAGTTCAAAATCTGATAAAAGTAGCTAGGTCACCCACATGGTTCTTTACAGATTTTATGTTGAGGCAGAATTTCGACATCTTGTTGTTTTGATTTTTGAATCAGCAAAAGCTCAATATTAAATTTAGTAAAAATATAATCTAGAATCCTAAACATGTTAAACAACAATCTGGAAATTTTCATAGCAAAATTTTATCATTTGATCAGCCTTTTTACTGTTCAAACATGAAATGTACGAGAATCTAAAAATCTGAAAGTAAAAACACAGCTGTAGTAAAACGGGCATAACTTTTGCTACAAAACTCAGAATTCAAAAATTCAAGGTGTTCTGAAAACTAGAAAGATAAGGCTATAATTTATATTCAGAAAGTATTTCATTTTGAGGTCGTTTACTGGTTCGAAAACAACGGTCAATATTCAGGTCAGCAAGCATATATAGTATTTTGAGTAATTTTTCTTGAAATTAAATTAATTAGACATGATGGGTATCGATTCTTTAGTCAATAAATTGTATAATCAGCATGATGGGTGTCAAAACATGATAAATAAAATTAGAACATGCTCATACATCAATTTATCATCAATCAATCAAACAACATATAACTTAGCAATTGTCTCTACAATAGTTTATTTGTGTGCCAATTATCTGAGCAACCCTAGTATCAATTCTATATGAACTCATGAAAGATCTAAACTTTAGAGTCAAAAGTGGCACGATGTCAAGAATATTGGGGTTAGTTCGTGTAAACCCTCAATAGACCCAACGAAGAGATGAACAATGGATAATACGATAACAAAGAGATCTACTTGCAAGAATTTTAATAACACTTGAATTTGATACAATTAGCAATTCAAGAGGACAATGAATTGCCTGTTAGACGGTGAAAATGAATACCAAGAATAACGGGATAAGGATCCTGAAGCAACGAACCCACGAACTAGCAAATCCACAAAATAGCATGTACAAACTACGTGCAAAAGAACCCAAAGCAACACAGCGACTAAGAAACAACAACAGCAACTACAGCCAGCGGGAGAGAGGCAAGGGGGTCGCCGGTGACGTAGGTGGCGGCGCGACGGTGGAGGCGTGAGGCGGGGTGACGGCGCTAGCGGCATCGCCGATCGAAACAGAGAGGGAAGGAGGGGGTTATGGGTTCTGGCCTCAATGTCGAGTAAGGCAGAAGAGGAGGAGGTGCAGGGTGTGTGCGGGGAGTGGTCTGGGCGTCGACCGGGTGATGGGCGACGGGAGGCAGCGATGGGGTGGCCAGGGAAGACGCCAGAAGTGGGTTTGGGGGGTTTTTTGGCGGGAAAGACCCAACTAGGAGAGAGAGAACGGGAGGAGAGAGAATAGGAGAGAGATTAGACAGCTAGGGTTTCGATTTGGGTGCAAAAATTAGGGTTTGCATTAGGGTTGTATTTATAGGGTACAATTAGGGTACTGGGTTAGAGGTTTAGGGTTCAATAAAAACGGTTTTGGGTCAAGAACAATTCAAATTGGGTTTAGGGTTCAATTAAGAGGTAAATCAAAATCAACAGGGTTCAAATAAAGCTACCCACAGTCAAATAAAAGATAATAAGCACAACAAGAAAAGCTCCAACAAGAAGAACGGGAATTTTCAAGAAATTCTTAATTAAAATAATCAAGAACGAAAGAAAAATAGGGTTTTTATTCAATTGCAAATAAAAGTATTACAAAGGGGAAAAATTGAAAATTACAAAAACGGTAGTTACAATACTATAAGGAACTAGTATAATATACGTGCAATGCACGTCTAAAAAAGTAAAGTCATCAAATTAAATGAATATATATAGAATAAGAAAAAAATACTTTATATTTGAATGTTTTGATTTGGGCTACACGTGCGGTGCACATTTATATTTGTTGGATATAGTTTGCACGTGTATTATACGTGTTTATATAATTACAAAGTTAGGGTTTGTTTATTACAAACCCCAACTCTCCCATTAAAATAGTAGAGATGTGTTACAATCATACAATGGTAGTTAAGTAGAATGCTACTAGGTATGTGATACAATCATACAATGTTTGTATAACTCGCCAAATTAAAATAGGCTAAATTAACTTAAGTTAAAACAAAATTATCTAATCACAAATTAAAACAAAAAAAAAACAAAAACAAAGAGAAACATCAATTACTACTGTCTAATTTAACATTTGACAAATATAATAGAAAACATAAAGGATAGTGTAATATCAAGATCAATACCTTTTTCTAATGTCTACTGAGTGCAAAAGACAATAGCACTATTCTATATCACACGGCATATTAAGTGAATCTATGAGACAGGTAGCGAATGGTTTGAGTTTTTCTCAATTTGTCTATCAAATTTATCTATCAAATCAAACCCAGAATAAAAATTAAAAAAACTCCCATTCCTTCTTTCAAACTATCACCACTTCATTTTGATTCGCTAGCCTCCCTAACTATCCACAACAACTCCCAAAATGAGAATTTCAGGATTTGGGCTTATAATTTAGATCAAAATCAGAATGCCCATATCAACCATCTTCATATTTTGCCCATGTCAAGTGCTTGCCAATGAAATGAATCAAATCATAAAACCCTAACAACTAAGTTACTTGTCATCTAAACCCATGTCTCCCCTCTTCATTAATCCTATTATTAACCCTCTATAAATCAACATATAGAAATATTATTACTGCAAAAAGGTATACTTGTCAGAGTCATACGCCTTCCTCTTTCCCACTGCCTCATAAATATCCTTCACTATGCCCCCTTTTTTGGTTAGTAAGTTGCATGTTGCTCCTTCTTTTGCCTCCGCCTATATTACCTTATCTTCTGTTCCTGAAACTATTTTTTTCTCCTTAAAGTTGACCTGCATCTCCATGTCTTAAAGTGGATGACACAGTCATGGGAAAATTCTGGGACAACACTATTTTTTTTACTCATTCTTCTTATTTTTTAAGAAATATTACTTAGTGCATAGTCAGCTATATACAGTTCCTATTCGTACCTACAAATATCACTTCTCCTCTTTCCTTACTATGTATGAAGTCAATGATTACTTAAAATAGGCTCATCTTCTGTCTGGGACTCCTGTATTTGAATATGTTCTGCATTGGTTTCGTTGTAACCTTGGCTAGGGTTTCCCCCTGTCACGCCCCGCTTCCCAAAAAGGAGATACGAAATACGGATACGTGACTAAGTCCAGCGAATGGCTTTCGCCTTTCATAAGCTGTTAGGATCTTTACAACGAGTACAAGTATAGATAAGAGATATATAAGAAAAATAGTCAACCATGCATACATAACTGAATCAATATAGTCAACAAGATTACTTGAAAGCAAGAATACTGAATCTCAAATAATCATGTCTGGAACAAAACACAAGTCTGGGACAAAAAGCCCAATACAAATATCCATGAAACCAATTACAATTATTCAAGATAGGCAACAAGAAACAAATAGATATAGCAAGAACTCCAGCCCACTAGAATCTTTGATCACATACTCCATCGGGCAGCTGATCACCATAATATGCAATTTAACAAATTGCAGGAAAAAGAAAAGAAAAACAAAATACCCGTCAATACAAATTATGGGCCGCTTGTAGTGCAGGAAACAAGTACAGAAAATGATAAACAGGTATAAAGTAACAGCGGAAGCAAAAACTGAATAAGCATGGAATACAGGTGACAGAATGGTTTACATAAAAACAGGAGCAGGAACAAATAATATGATGTGATAACAGGGTGCATGTGACATGTGACAGATAACAGGTATCATGCAAGCAAGTAAACAGGTAGCAGGTGTCAAGTAGCATGTACAGGTAACAGAAATGTGCTAGTGATCATGTTATTCTCAAGTCTTGTATTTATTTCTATCTAGGTAGCACTTCATGCATCCTATCTATTTACCACATGATTGCTACAAACAAACAAGTTATGTTTAGATTTTGTAGTAGAATCGATAGGTCATGTACTCAGGTTTTCACAGGACTACAAAACTTGGTCAGTAAACTTGATCGGTAAACTTGGTCGGTAACATGTAATTAACTTGGTCAGTAAACTTGATCGATAACATGTAACTAACTTGGTCAGTAAACAGGTCACACGGGTAACACGGGTTCCCTTCTGAGTACATGCTCCTAATTGTCCACTGCTAGATCTTTTCCTTAAACCCCAGCTTGTTCTTATTATTATTATCAAACAGGCATATATGTGCACAAAAAGTCAAGAATAACATGTTATGAACAAGGGACAAGTACAAGTCGAAAGATAAACACGCACAGGTGAAAGACAACTCATAAAAGATTAGGACAATGAAAATTCTAGTTCAGGACAGCAAGACAGTACTGCAGCAAATCTGGGATTCCCGTTGCCACAAATATGCAAATCTGGATCCGTCAGAAATCTGAAAAATAGATTCTCGGAAGAATCCAGAAAATATATATAAGTCATATGGTATTTCACAAAAACAGGACTCAAAATAGAATTGTATCCAGAAAATATGTTCAGCTAGATATCACAAGTTTGTATTCATAAACAGGAAAACGGCATAAAAACTTACTGATTAAATCCAAGAAAAATCTGGGATATTCCTTACTATGTTTAGTATCAGCAAATATAATTTCATAATTTTCGAACATGGATAGTATAGTCAAATAAAATCAGAAAACAGCAAGATATAGCAAGTTTGTAAATCTGGAATGATAAACACAGCAGTACTAAAACAGCAATAGATTACAAAATATAAATAGAAATCCAGATCCGTCAAAAGGGTGATAAAATAGATACAGTAGGATACATTTCATATTTACAAAGTTTTTATCAACAGCAAGTAGAATCATGTTGAAATTAAGGTTCTTTACTGAAGAGCATAAAAATTCTACAAGTATAGTAGTTGTTTGCAAGTATAGAATACTTTATAAAAGTCATCAATTAAATCCACAAAAATTAGGAGTTAATCCCAATCAAGTCTAGTTATACTCAGCAAAATATTGGATCAAAATATTATCTTTAACATCAGTATAAAAATAAATAACCACACTGAATTCATATAAAATAGAATCTGGAATTTCCTACACATCTGTAGTAAAATAGCAATAACTTGCAACACAAAAAATCGAAACTGAAATCTGTTAGAAATTCTGGAAAGTAGACAGAATTCTCTATAATTCATATTCACAAATAGTTTTTATTTACTGACCTTAATAGGGTCTAATATACTGGACAAAAATGGGGTAACAGCAAAAACAGAAATCTTCTTTATGCATAAAATCAACTAGTTCATATGTAACACATCCAAATCATAACAAAAGCAAAATATGGTATACTAGATGTCCAAGCAACATGGTATAGGGTGTTTAACAAGTCTACAATGAGTTATACTTTGATTAACATAATCAAGCATACGACACCTCATAAATCACGATCAACATGCATGTATACATCAAGAATTTAGTATTCCAAAGTTATTTTATGTCGTATGTGTAATGAGACAACTACGGGTGGATCAACACATAGAGACAAGATATAACAAGGGTTCCATGAGAACTAATCTAGACACAAGAGCCACACTACAGGTGGTATTTAGTACTTGTATTATATAACAAAAAGGAATACAAGTTACTTGCTTTGGGGTGTAGACGACGAAACCGAAGAGAAGAACAGAATAACAGGAACGGATCCCAGTACGGTTCTTGATGACGATCAAGATCAAGATGATAAACAGCTGAGATCCAAGAGCTGATGATGGTCACGATCAGATCAGATCGGACGGTCCAGATCATCCCGATGGTGATGATTAAGATGATCAAAATCGATCAGATGGCTGAGATCAAGAGATTAAGATCAGATCAGACGGATGGCCAGGATTTAAATCATCAAGATCTGATGGACTTGATGATTAATCAAGGGGATCAACGGCCAGAATTCAGAGCTGATGGTGATGGAGATGATCAAGGGGGAAACGAATGTCTGAGAGTGGACTGATGGCTGCTGTTGCTGATGCTGTCTGCGACAGGAAGAAGGGAGGAAGCAGCGCAGTGGGGAGGCCAGGAGGCGCCAAGGTGCAGCGTCGCTTCGCTGGCTGGTTGCGCTGGGGCTAAAGACGGCAGGGGGCTGGCGGATGGGTGTTGTCACTAGCTTCAGAAGGAGAAGGGAGAGGGAGATCGGAGGGGACCAGGGGACTGTGCTGCATCTTTGGGAGGATGACGACACGGGGATGGACGGGAGAGGGTTAAGGAGTGATCTGGAGGTAATGAGAGGTAGGGGATATTAGGGTTCGGGAGGTAGAAGGAGGATGAGATACATAGCGGTTAGGGTTTAAGTGCTAGGGTAGGATATGCAGGATGGTGTATATATATAGGGTTGTTAGAGTTAGGGTATTAACGGGTTGGGCTTAATGGGTATCGGGTTGTAGGGGGTAATGGGTGCTAATGGGTTAAAAATCCAATAAGAGAGAATGGGTTTGAATTCTAGAAAAATAAATGAATAAATAGATCAAAAATAATATAGTAATACAAATAATCAATTTGTATGCATTAAATTAATATTCAAATACTGCTAAACACAATAGAATGTAGGACCTCACAAAAGATCACGACTATATTTGAATTGAACCAAAATAAGGAGCAAAATAATATTACATATTATTTAATTAAATAAAATGGTATACATAAATCCATACTCTAATAAAAAATACAATACAGATTACGATATATAAGCTTCCAAAAATAAATGTTTATAAACAATAAGTTTATTAACAATAATAATAATAATCATAAACATAAAAATAATAATAATAATAATAAACTTAACAACAACAAGAAGAAGAATAATAACCGAAATAATAATAATATTAACAATAGTAACAACAATAATAGGATTTGAATTACAATGTAAATTCATTGGGAAATAGTCACAATAAAATTATCGATTAGGCTTTATTAGGAGATCCTACAATACATTTTATTAAAAAGAATTTGAAAGCGGAAAAATAATTTACAAAAAAATTAAATACCGAAAATACACAGAAAAATACATATATACGGTAACAGGGTTACACCCCCATCTCTTTTAATCAAAATAATTTTTTTCTAAAAAAATTCTCATTATTTATTGTTACTTAGTATTGTTTAGTATTTGAAACAAACAACTTATCTTTAGCGTTGTTTAGTACGACATTCTTAATAAACTTCATGCCAATAAATCAACATATGTTTATAGTGATCTTAATTTTAATTAGGCTATTATAATTATCTATTTTTTCACCAAAACTAGGACTTGGCACAATTTTTCTACCTACTTCACTGATATTAATTTTAGGAAAATATTGCAAAACTTCAGGCTCACTGGTTCACAATTGAAAATTGTGTTAGATTGTCAGATGCAAGGTAGAATAGGAGCTCAATCAATGGGGGCCTCCCCAAACTGGTTTAAAAAAAGATCAGTACTTAGTTTGCGTATTATTATTTTTTGATTCAAAATTTATGGGTTCTTTTAATCAATATTTGCATAACAGTTCATTTGCATCAACGAATGCTGCTATTTCGGAGCTAACTTGGAGACTCCTTAAGAATGTTAAGGCTAGATCAGGTAGCAACAACTACTCATTGGGGGATGTTGTTTTAATTGGGAGAAAAAATAAGAGGCTTTCCAAGTGTTTTGCACTGTTAACTGGTTGGATGCATTGTAGGAGCTCCATGATAAATTTTTTTGAGATTGCTGTCACTATTTTTTAAAGAAATACAGAAGGAAGAAAAGGGAGGAAACTGATATCGTAAAGCCCACTTTGAAAGAATTCATTACACAATAACATCTCAAAGAGTTCATTACAAAAAAAAAACATCTCCTAGAATCGAAAGCTTGATTTTCTGTTTTGTTTTGATTTGTTGATAATTATTGGCAATACAGTCAAGAAAATAAAGAAATGAGTACATGTGTAAGAACTTGGAGGTATCTATAGCATATATTTACTTCATGTTTGGATCACGAATTGTTATTGAAATATACTCATACATGACCTGTGTTTTCATAATGAATTGTGAAGAATAATTAAATCAGTGAAAACAGGTTGAACAGAAAATGTTGTTACTCTTAACTTTATTTGTGTTGAAAGCTTTAGAGTGTCTTTACCTTAACTGAAACTATACCCTTCAACCTAATTATATTATCATATGTACTGTCAGGGATGGATTATCAAATTTTCTTTCCTTTAATCTCAAATTCTAAATATGAAATGTTCACTATTGTTTTTAAGCTTTAGGAATTTATGGTTACTTCTATTTTATATCTTATTTTGTAAGAAGCGTCTCTACTATTGCTATTGATGTTCAATATTGAAGAGTTCAGAGTATGATGATATATATCAAGGATCTGATTTCGTCCATATCGTAATTTATATAAGCTAGCCAAATTCAGCTATATAGCATTCCTCACATTTGCAATGTAAAAACATCTATATATATAAATGAAATAGTTTATTAAATACTATGAATTGTTTGTTAACAATTTTAAAGTTTCTCAACTTGAAGCTAAATATTTTATGATAATATTCTGTATCCCTCTACAAGGATATATACAAGTTATTAATCTTCATGGTACTTTTAACTCTTAAGGATGTAGGATCCGAGCTAGAGATATATCTACAAGAAAATATATGTATACAGGTTCAATGAAAGCATCATAATGAAGCAGTTTTGTCCAAATTTTTTGTCCAAAGTCAAGTTTTGGAAAGTAATTTTTGATTAGAAAGGAAATTTTAATTTTATATCATACTTATATAGAAGTATGGATTTGTAAGAAACTCGAGCTTTGAATGTGGCTACTTACGGACTAGAGAATTTCATGCAGTGTGAATTTCATGCTTTTTTCACTGAATCAGTGGATTTAAGGTGCTAATATCGTATATATCCATTCAGATTAGTATCTATTATCTTCCATGTTAAGTATAGTAGACCAATTTGAAAGCGTTGATCATGTTTTCATTTACAAATGCTTGTCTTTTCATTAGAGGTGAATCAAAAGTTGGTTGCTTTTGATTGTTTAGTTGTTTACTTGCAACCAAAACTCTATCTATGATTCTATAAATTATATATGATGATAGGTTTAAAAATGTCGTGACTTGTGAGGTGGAAACAAATGAAGATTAAATTTATGTGGTTCAAAGTTATTTGCATATGAGAATTTTTTAATATTGTGATTTTACAATGCTATGTCTGTAGATGAAAGGGGAAGAATAGAATTATATCATAGTGCAGAAAACCCTAAGGTAGAGACAAAGCCCTTAGGTATATTAGACTCGAGCATCCGGTCAAATTTGTCCCTCAGTTCTTGGAGCCAGGGTTCCTTGGACTTGTTGAGTGGTTCGGTTAGTTTCGAAAGTGTAACAGATCGTTGATTTAGACCCAACAGGAACCTCAGTGACGAAGATAGTGAGGTGAAAACATCGGCCATGATGTTCTTACTTGAGGGACATGAATAAATCGGGTCCGCTCGAATTTCTCCAGCATGCAACGAGCATAATCCTGGAAACACCATATTATTAGATTTTCCTTTTTCCATCTTCAATAAAATAGAAAAGAGATTATTAATTAAAAATAAATTGTTTCAGATATGTATTTAAAATCAAAATAAAAGATGAGGAAGCAAGATGCATCATTGGCAGTTCTACAAAAGTCCTTTAACATATTAAGACTAAGGTTATGTTATTCCAATAATGTTAAAAATAACCAAGACATAATTAATTAATTCTATATGTCAAATTTAATAGAATGTCTAAGAAATGCATTGGAGATGAGTATACTTTTCAAATTACCCGATGTCACGTGTGGAAGAACAACTACAAAAAGATTAAAAAAGAATGAACAAGAAGTTACGAGTAGTTATAAGTTCAAGAAAGTAAAAGTCGAAAATGATGATTGATCTTATGAAAAGTACGATGAGATGAGTTTATGATTTACTAATTTGTTCTTTTTCTTTAATATATCTTTTTTATATCTTTGATGTTTATAGCAGACAATTATTTACACGTTATTTTGGAGTATTTAATATTAAAAAATTAAGTATTTTGTGTTCATAATTAATATATATATATAATGATATATATTAATTTGATTTTTTCATAAGATTTCTTCTATTTGATTTTCTCAACAACATAAAATATTGTTAAATTATACAACTAGCACGTTCACCAATCCTCGTGCACTTGGTGCAAGAGAAATTTCTACTAATATACATACATACATACATACATACATACATACATACATACATAAGCAATTTGCTCATTTATATATATGTATGTATATATATATATATATATATATATATATATATATATATATATATATATATATATATATATATATATATATATATATATATATATATATATATATATATATATATATGGGAAAAAGGGGTATGAGCAACTTGCTCATTTAGTAAATAAGCAATTGATGATGTGGTATACATGTGATTGGAAAAGCCTTAAAAGGGTTAGTTGTCCAATGTATCACATGCATGCCACATAATCAATTGCTCATTTACTAAATGAGCAAGTTGCTCATATCCCTTTTACCCCCACACACACACAGCCTTAAAAGGGTTAGTTGTCCAATGTATCACATGCATGCCACATAATCAATTGCTCATTTACTAAATGAGCAAGTTGCTCATATCCCTTTTACCCCCCCCCCCCCCCCCCCCCCCACACACACACACACACACAATTAATATATATAATGATATATATTAATTTTAGTTTTTCATAAGATTTCTTCTATTGATAGAAAGGGGTGGTAGCACACATACACTCTTTCTTTTATTCTTAGCTAGAGAAGTTTTGCCTTACACCAACCCAAGGCCTCTCCTTATATAGGGGGAGAAAGGCTAAGGCATTGGATATCAAATACATACATAGCAAATACCTAACACTTCATGAGACTTCCTAGTAGCATCCTAGCAAACATACAAAATGTACATAACAAACATACAAAGCTTACATAGTTTACATAACGACAATATATGAAGCATGCTTATGCTTGAAGTTTCCGTTATTAAATAATTAAACATCACCACGCTTCTATTGCGTGTCCACATTTTATTGGGTGGGCCCACCACGCTTCTGTCTGGTGCTGGCGCCTGTGAGCATAAAACTGTTATTGTCTATACGAGCTGGAGACATTATTTTTGAATCTTCCTGTAGACCTTTTACTTTGTAGAAAGAATATATGACATCTGTCCCAATGAGCCGGGTTGCAAGATTCCTTCAGGCTGGAACTATTTTCATCTGCTTCTGCTTGATTTTATCATCTAATTTGATGATTTGTTCCTTTAGTATGTGGATTTCTTTATCTAGTTTGTTGATGTCGTTGGCCAAATCTTGGCATACCATGCTAGTGTTTTCATTGACTTCGTTTTGAAATTCTTGTTGATGAATTTCATAAACGTCTCTGTTTTCTGAATTGCCTGTCCCTTCAATAATGAACTCCATTGGTTCTAATAGTAATGTATATAATTCATTGCAATTAGAAAGATTATGTTCTTCATGATATTTCTTGATTATTTGATATGGCATATAACAATTTGGACAAATATAATAATTGTCTTTAATGTTGAATACTATTTCTTTTAGTGCTGCTTCATACAATCGATCTGCTATTGAACGAAGCCTGTTTTTGTGGTAAAATTATTTTTTATGCTTCTGTATGAAGCTTGGTACTTTCTGTTGGATCCTGTAGGCGAGGCAACAAACACTAGAGGGGGGGTGAATAGTGTTAATAAAAATAAACTGCGGAATAAATAATTTTTCTTCGGTGCAGTTGACTTAGGAGTGAACCAGTCGACTGAGATGACCAACTAAAAGAAAATACAAACCACTCTGTGCAATCGGCTTAAAATTGAGACAGGCGACTGAAGACACAGTGAATATATAAAGATACGAGACTGACCGGTCAACTGATAATATGATGAGTCGACTGTCCAGACAAGTTTCACAGAACTAAAACAACCAGAAAAATGTAAATGCAAGTTCAAGAGAAACAACCACAGAGTACACACGATATATCCTGGTTCGGTCCTTCCGACCTACATCCAGTCCCCAAGCAACCCACTTGAGATTTCCACTATTCTTGAAAAACAAGTTTACAAGAATACCCTACGGCGTTCAGACAACAACCTTGTCTAACCCGTAGTCCTTTCTTTCAACCAGAGAAAGCAGACCCACTCTACCACCAAGAGTGAAACGACCGACTCTACAACCTAGAATCTAACTCTCCAACCGAGAGCAAAAAAGAAACAATAAAAATTTACAGTCAACCTATAGCCTTGTTGGTGTTATGTGTTGTAGAACGTGGCTAAAAAGAGGTCGACTTCTATACCCAGTCCAGAACGAATTCCGATGTTATACTGGACTGAGTGTAGAGAACCAGAGATTTAGGACTTGAAAGCTTTTTCTCTTAAACACTTAGAAATTCTCAAGAGTGCTCGGGATTGTTTAAAAATGTTGTTAGAACTTTTTCAGTGAGTTCTGAACTCTATTTATAGAGTTAGAACTCCTGGACGTTGGGAGGCAGTTATCTCAACTGTCAACCAACGGTTCTAAGAGCTTTTGAATTTGAAAAATCGATTTTGAAAACAGAAAACGGTCAAAGGCACTCGAACAGTCGACTGGGTTGCCATAATGAGTCGACTGGTCTGAGTTTGAATAAATTTAAACAGTTTTGTACTGCCAGTCGACTGGTAGAAGCATCAGTCGACTGGTACTCAACAGTTAAATTATTTCAAACTGTTTTGACCTTATTTTTGATGTTTTAAAAATACACATTGTAAAATAGTGAGTGTATGTGTGTATGACAAGGCTTTACATCATACTAAAACTCAACAAAAATAAGATTACATTGTTTACATGACATGACAATTATTGACACTTTTGAGCTTGAGTCTTGAGTCTTGGCTTGAGTCTTGAGTCTTGAATGAAGCTTTAACCATTGTCTTTATCTGGAGCTTTTGTGCTTGTTCATTTGTTCAGCTGTATAGTAGTAAGTCCTTTGTGTATAGCACCTGTAAGTATAGCATAGATACATGTGCAGTGTGTTGTGATCATCAAAATCAAGAATCAACACTTTCAATTTTTTGATATAGACGAATGTCATATCTGTTGCTTCCATTGTATATCTGCAAAAATCTGAAAACACAGTAGTGTAGAATTAATATTGCAAAAAATAGGACAGTAGTCCTTTCTTTTTCAGAGAAGACTATTTTCTCTTGAATAATTTAATCTGTAGAACGGCAAGATTTTTTCTTACTTGTAGTATATTTTCTTTACGTTTGTTTAGAAAAAAGAAAATACTGGTATAGTAACAAAATGGTAAATTGCCCATCATATTTTTCATATATTTTTGAAATATTAGTGGTGTAAGTATGTCAACGGGTGTGTTTCCTCTGACCATATTATCTTTCTTTCTATTCAAAGAAGATAAGGTAGAAGTATTGCTGAATTTGATCATATTGCTGGCAATGAGTTTTGCTTTTTCAAACCCTTTGTTTTGCTCATACCAATCTTTTTTTAGGATAGGAGTGATAGAAGGATTAATAGAATTTTGCTTCCATGTTGTTTGAGTGGAAGGCCTTAAAAGGACTTGTTTTGTTTGTGGAACAGTAGTTCCTGTATTTTTTGATACAGTAGTGTCAGTGGATGTTGTAGCAGTAGCTATATTGTTTAGAGAAAAATGATTCTCACTTTGGAGTGGCAATAGTTTGCTTTCATTAATAGAGGATAATTCATAGACAGAAGTTTCTTCATCTGTAGGAATTTCCTTATGAAAAGTTTAATCTTCTCATAGATATGAGCTTGTAGCTCAATTTTTTCTTTTAGTATCATTTTTTCAAGAAAGTTAATTTCTTCCTTGAATAATTCAAACCTTTTTGGGCTTGAAATAACTTCATTTTCTAATAATATTTTTGCTACTTGTAGTAGATGATCCTTATGTTCACCTAGACAAGAAGAGAAGACAAGTATGTCATTAATAGTAGCAAGCAAATGACAAAACATATTATTCATCCATTTAAAATGCTCTTGGGATTCACTACTGAATGAAGTAAGATTTCTAGATGAAATATTTAATGATTCTTGATTTGGTTTAGAATCACTAGATAATTTAGAATTCTAGATTGCATCTACTAGTTTGAGTATGTATTCCATACTGTGAATTACATTTGGTATCATAATATGATATTCGAAAGAGTTATATTGAATCATTTATATAAACCTATTCGGTTTTATATAAATTCTCTTTTTACATTCTCTTTTATCTGAATGTTTATCAGCTAGTGTACCAGTTTTATCTTTAGGTTGGTCAATAATATTTTCTTGACCAGAACAGACATAAAAATGTTGTTGTTAGTGGTAGACTGTGAGTCTATAGATCTTTCAAGTAGTTTTAGAGGATAACTAGTATTCAATGGCTCTAAAATATTATGAGTAACCATAGAATTAGAACCATTAAAGCTTCCTACAGATGCTTTATGGGTTGATTCTGATCTATATTGTTTTGGTATAATACTATGTACGTATTGCGTTTTCCTTGTATTCAGGAAAACTAAGTGTAATAGGAGTATAGATTTGTAACTCAGCCTTTCGGCTCAGATTTATTATATTGATATTTTGGGATTCTTTTTCGGAATCTTGTATAACTTTATTTTTGCTTAAGGAAGATTATTCATATACATAGAAATCTATGTTAGTATGAATTTCTTCTCTTGTTTGAATATTCATACAGTTAGTAGGTAATTCATATTTATAGGAATCTATATGAGTTCCTTTGTCTCTTTGACTATTCATGCTATTTCTAGCAAGTTCTTTTTGTTGACAATCCTGATATGGATTTTCTGATATATGTTTGAAGACAATTGAATTTACTAACTCTATGTCAATATGAGAGTAGGTTATCTCATTATCAACTTTTGAGTTAAGTAACTCATCATCAATTTTAGAATTTGACAACTCAATATTTTTCTGTTCGTTAGAACCTTCAAAATTATTTGAGTCAATAGTGATGGAGTATCCATGCTTAGTCGAGTTTTTCGAGTCAGTAGACTCTGATGATTTTTGCTCAAAAGAGCTAGAATCTTTTTGCTCAGTAGAGCTGGAGTTCTTTTGCTCAGTGGAGCCTCCGGAATTATTAGAGTCTAAAGACCGTGTTTCTGATTCTATAAAATTAGATCTTTGATTAGAAAGAGAGAGATCACTTTCAATTTTGTTAAGACTTTTATCTTCCACGGCAGAAAGACAAATAACTTGTTTATCATGTGTAATTATGTTGTTTTCTAAAGAAAGTTCCTCTTTATGAAGAATTTCTTCTTCTTTTGAGGAAGAGTCTGTTTTAGAGTCTGTTTTATCTTGACTATTAGTCTTGTCTTTTCTTAGACAAGATTGTTGGTCTTCTAACTTTGTTAAAGAGTCTACTAGCCTTTTTAATTGGCTAATTAGATCTTCTTTAGCCTCGCAATATTAACTTTCCGTGTCAAAGGAAATGTTATGAATATTTTTAGAGACGGATTGTTCATCCTTTATTTTATCCTTTTGTTTTTTGCGAAAAAGGATTGTAGGAGATGGTTGATCATCTTCTTCTCTTTTTATTTTTTTTGTTCCATATATTATGGTTGGTTTTACCACATCATCTTCTTTTTTTGTATTCTCATTTACTCTGTAGAGTATTGTAGGTTTTGGTACTGGATAGAATAAGAAGTCATCCATGAAATATAAAAGATGTTGGTTTAGATAAACGATAATAAACTATCTTTTTCAAAAGATTTCTTGTTTTCATAAAGCACTTACTGTAGTAACATTATATGAGATTTCTGATATGGCTAAGCTCTTACAGCAATAAGTATTTTAGAGATTTCTTTAACTCTTTTTGTGCTTCGACTATTTCTAACATCACTGGCGTCATAGTATTTTTTTGTGCTTTGAATATTTCTAACATCTCTGGCATCACACGCCCACACCGTAGATTTATAGCGGGGTTCAGCCTCAAATCTAAGCCACAACGGGTAATCAGTAACACATAAGCAAGTCCCTACGGGCAACTAGCACCACAAGCTTATATGAATGCATTAGAGATGAAGATCACAACTCACTAAAAAATTATGAAAACATTGGAGATGAAGAGCACAACTCACAAAACTAATTACAGTTGAAGATGAATACCTAAAGAATGGCTTTCGCTCAAACAGCCTAAAGATTAATGTTTTACTACAAAGAGTAGTTTAGAGACTATACCTGGTCGAAAGAGAAGAACTGAATTCTTTGCCAAGCTCTGATACCAGTTTTGAGATTGACAGCGGAAAAAGAGAGATTTTATTGATAGAAAGGAGTGGTAGCACACATACACACTTTCTTTTATTCTTCGCTAGAGAACTTCTGCCTTACACCAACCCAATGCCTCTCCTTATATAGTGTGAGAGGCTAAAGCATTGGATACCAAATACATACATAGCAAATACCTAACACTTCATGAAGCTTCCTAGTAGCTTCCTAGCGAACAAACAAAACGTACATAACAAACATACAAAGCTTACATAGTTTACATAACAACAATATATGAAGCTTGCTTATGCTTGAAGCCAAGGCCTTCAAACATACACTAGAAAAGCATACACTATAAAAGCTCTACCCTTACACCAACCCAAGGCCTCTCCTTATATAAGGGAGAAAGGCTAAGGCATGGAAATCAAATACATACATAGAAAATACTTCATGAAGCTTCTTAGTAGCTTCCTAGCAACATACAAAGTATACATAACAAACATAAAAAGCATACATAACGACAATACATGAAGCTTGCTTATGCATGAAGCTTCTTTATTCTTTATTAATTAATTAAACATCACCACGCTTCTGTCGCGTGTCCACCATTTATTGGATGGGCCCACCATGCTTCTGTCTGGTGCTGGTGTCTTCTTGTAGAAGTTTGTTGTGAGTGGGAGACATTATTATTGTAGAACGAATATTCCTGACATATCTGTCATGTCGTTGATGTATCACGTCCTGGAGTTGCTGTTGGAATAAATGAGTGTCATTTCTGAGGTGATCGATGTACGTTACTATTTTATAATTTTCCTTTTTATTTGTTTGATATCATTCTTCAGTTGACTGATATCCTCGCTCTGTTGTATTCCAATGTGTTGCTCGACTGTGATGTTATTGTTTTCGACCATGCCTTCTCTGTCATTTTCCTGATCGAGGTTGGCTTCGTTTTGAAGTATCCGTTGATTGGGCTCCTCAGAATCAGCCATTCCTTCGAGTTCTGAGGTAAAAGACTGTATTGGTGGTATTCTATACTGACCGTCGCAAGAAAATGAGTCATGCACTTCTAGATATTCTTCAATTATATTGTATTCTTCATAACATCCTGGACAGATGTAATAATCATCTTCTACATTAAAGGCTAGATTTCTTCGAGTTGATGCAACTAATCGTCCAGCTATTGACAGTAGCCAGTTCTTTTTGCTGTAAAAATATTCTTCATGTTCGTGTATGAAGTTTCGTACTTCTTCTTTTTTGATAAAGACAAATTTTAAATCTTTTTCTTCCATAGAAATTTCTGCAATTTATTTTTGAAAACACAGTAGCGTAGAATTAATATTGCAAAAAATAGGATAGTAGTCCATTCTTCAGAGAATACTTATTTTTTCTTGAATTATTTAATCTATTGAATGGCAAGATTGTTGTTACTTGTGTTATATTTTCTTTATGTTTCTTTAGAAAAAAGAAAATATTAGTATAGTAACAAAATGGTAACTTGCCCAACATATTTTCCAAATATTTCTGAAATATTTGTGGCATAAGTTTGTCAGCAGGAGTGTTTCCTCTGACCATATTATCTTTCTTTCTATTCAAAGAAGATAAGGTAGAAGTATTGCTGAATTTGATCATATTGCTGGCAATGAGTTTTGCTTTTTCAAACCCTTCGTTCTGCTCATAACAATCATTTTTTAGGATAGGAGTGATAGAAGGATTAATAGAATTTTCCTTCCATGTTGTTTGCGTGGAAGGCCTTAAAAGAACCTGTTTTATTTGTGGAACAGCAATTCCTGTATTTTTTGATACAGTAGTATCAGTGGATGTTGTAGCAGTAGCTACCTTTTTATTGTTTAGAGAGAAAAAATATTTCTCAATTTGGAGTGGCAATAGTTTGCTTAGATTACCCAAGCCAATAATACAATCTTTAGCAAGGTAACCAGGCAAAGCACAGGTTATATCCTTGCAATTGTGTTTATTTGCTTGCGTGTCTTCTAAGAATGTTTGTGGTGTATATATTCCATTTATCACAAATAGTTGTTTTTTCGATACAGCAGCAGTGTTAATTATTTGCTCATAATATCCTTTAGGGATTATTATTCGTAAGTCCAGTGGGACATCTAATACCGAATATCTTTCAATTATCATGCTTTCATCTGCTTGTAAATTTAGGGCAGGAGAGCATGTATTATCTCTTGTAGGTAAAGAAGCTTTTGAAGAAAGCGTTTCTACCCATATAGAATTAGCTATTTTATTAATCGTTATCATATTTATTTTTAATGATTCCATTTCCAAAGAGGAATCAGCGTTAAAATTGCTTTTATTAACAGAGGATAGTTCATAGACAGAAGTTTCGTCATCTGTAGGAATTTCCTCAGGAAAATTTTTAATATTTTCATAGATATGAGCTTGTAGCTCAATTTCTCCTTTTAGTATCTTTTCTCCAAGAAAGTTAATTTATTCCTTGAATAATTCAAACCATTTTGGGCTTGAAATAACTTTATTTTCTAGATGAACCTTATGTTCACCTAGACAAGAAGAGAAGACAAGTATGTCATTAATAGTAGCAGATGGAAAATGGAAAAACATACTATTCATCCATTTAAAATGTTGTTGGGATTTACCACTGAATGTAGTAAGATTTCTAGATGAAATATTGAATGATTCTTGATTTGGTTTAGAATCACTAGATAATTTAGAATTCTGGATTGCATCTACTAGTTTGAGTATGTATTCCATACTGTGAATTACATTTGGTATCATAATATGATATTGGAAGCAGTTATATTGAATCATTTGTATAAACCTATTCGGTTTTATATAAATTTTCTTGTTACATTCTCTGTTATCAGAATGTTTATCAGCTGGTGTACCAGTTTTATCTTTAGGTTGGTCAATAATATTTTCTTGATCAGAATAGACATAAAAATGTTGTTGTTCAGTGGTGGACTGTGAGTCTGTAGATTTTTCAAAAAGTTTTAGAGGATCACTGGTATTCAATCGCTCTAAAATATTATGAGTAACCAAAGAATTAGTACCATTAAAGCTTCCTATAGATGCTTTATGGGTTAATTCTGATCTATATTATTTTGCTATAAAACATGAGTGTATTATACTGATTTGAGCACTAGTATAAATTAATGTATGTTGTATTATACTAATTTGAGCACCAGTATAAATTAATGTATGTATTGTGATTTCCTTGTATTCAGGAAAACTAAGTGTAATAGGAATATAGATTTGTACTCAGCTTTTTGGCTCAGATTTATTATATTGATATTTTGAGATTCTTTTTCAGAATCCTGTATAACTTTATTTTTTTCTTAAGGAAGATAATTCATATACATAGGAATCTATCTTAGTATGAATTTCTTCTCTTGTTTGAATATTCATACTGTTACTAGGTAATTCATATTTATAGAAATCTATATGAATTCCTTTATCTGTTTGACTATTCATGCTATTTCTAGCAAGTTCTTTTTGTTGACAATCCTGATATGGATTTTCTGATATATGTTTGAAGACAATTGAATTTACGAACTCTTTGTCAATATGAGAGTAGGTTATCTCATTATCAACTTCTGAGTTAAGTAACTCATCATCAATTTTTGAATTTGATAAATCAATATTTTTCTGTTCGTTAGAACCTTCAAAATTATTTGAGTCAATAGTGATGGAGTCTCCATGCTTAGTCGAGTTTTTCGAGTCACTAGACTCTGATGATTTTTGCTCAAAAGAGCTAAAATCTTTTTGCTCTGTAGAGCTGGAGTTCTTTTGCTCAGTGGAGCCTCCAAAATTATTAGAGTATAGACTTTGTTTCTGATTCTATAAAATCAGATCTTTTATTAGAAAGAGAGAGATTACTTTCAATTTTGTTAAGACTTTTATTTTCCACTGCAGAAAGACAAATAACTTGTTTATCATGTGTAATTATGTTGTCTTCTAAAGAAGGTTCCGCTTTATGAAGAATTTCTTCTTCTTTTGAGGAAGAGTTTGTTTTATCTTGACTATTAGTCTTGTCTTTTCTTAGACAAGATTGTTGGTCTTCTAACTTTGTTAAAGAGTCTACTAGCCTTTTTAATTGGCTAATTATATCTTCTTTAGCCACAAAATATTCACTTTCTGTGTCAAAGAAAATGTTATGAATATTTTTAGAGACAGATTGTTCATCCTATATTTTATCCTTTTGTTTTTTGCTAAAAAGGATTGTAGGAGATGGTTGATCATCTTCTTCTCTTTTTATTTTTTTTGTTCCATATATTACGGTTGGTTTTACCACATCATCTTCTTTTTTTGTATTCTCATTTACTCTGTAGAGTATTGTAGGTTTTGCTATTGGATAGAATAAGAAGTCATCCATGATATTTGAAAGATGTTGGTTTATCTAAGCTATAATAAACTATCTTTTTCAAAGATTTTTTGTTTTCATAAAGCACTTACTGTAGTAATCATTATAAGGGATTTCTGATATGGATAAGCTCTTACAGCAATAAGTATTTTAGAGATTTCTTTAACTTTTTGTGCTTCGACTATTTCTAACATCACCGGCGTCATAGTATTTTTTTTGTTTTGAATATTTCTATCATCTCTAGCATAACATGCCCACACCGTGGATTTATAGCGGGGTTCAGCCTCAAATCTAAGCCACAACAGGTAATCAGCAACACACAAGCAAGTCCCTATGGGCAACTAGCACCATAAGCTTATATGAATGCATTAGAGATGAAGATCACAACTCAGTAAAAAATTATGACAACATTGGAGATGAAGAGCACAACTCACAAAACTAATTAAAGTTGAAGATGAATACCTAAACATGGCTTTCGCTCATACAGCCTAAAGATGAATGTTTTATTACATGGCCTAATTAAACGAGCCTAAGAACAAGCGTTTATTTTCATAGCTAGCTTAACCAACATGAAGGAGATTACTCCTCCATCCTAATCCTAAACTACAAAGAGTAGTTTAGATATTATACCTGATCGAGAGAAGAACTCTGAATTCTTTGCCAAGCTCTGATACCAGTTTAGAGTGACAGTGGAAATTCAAAGAAGAAAGTAGAGATATAACATAAAAGGAAAGATTTTATTCGATAGTTGTAGTAGCATACACTAGAAAAGCTCTGCCCTTACACCAACCCAATGCCACTCCTTATATAGGGGGAGAAAGGCTAAGGCATTGGATACCAAATACATACATAGCAAATACTTCATGAAGCTTCCTAGTAGCTTCCTAGCAAACATACAAAGCATACATAACAAACCTACAAAGATTATACAACTAGCACGTTCACCAAGCCTCGTACACTTGGTGCAGGAGAAATTTCTACTAGTATATATATATATATATATATATATATATATATATATACACACACACACACACGCTAAATTATTTTTAAAATTTTTATAAAAATGAGTGTGAACATCAAAATTAATTGATCACTACCCACTACTTAATTTGTCAACCCAGACACTAGTTATTTATAGTCAACTCCACATCCTCACTTCTCTCATCTCACCAATGTGGACTAAAAAAATTCAAAGTTTAAAATTCAAATACATTTAGTCCCACTACGGTGAGATGAAAGAAGTGAGGATGTGGAGTTGACTATAAATAGCTAGGGTGATGTGGGCTAATTGATTAGTGGGTAGTGAGTAATTAATTTTGTTGTTCACACTCATATGATATAAACTTTGAAATATTAACTAACTTATTAAAATAAAAATAAAATTATTCAAACTCACCTTGGCCCGGCCCGGTCTGAACCACAAGCTAGGGGCCTAGGATTGGGTCCGGACCACTCCTTCCCCCTCTCCAGCCTAGCCTGGCTTGGACCATGAACAACTCCAGCCTGGCCCACCTTGACCCAGGCCCGGGTCTGGCCAGGCGGTTTTGGCCCGGCCCGGCCCATTGAGCCCGTTTGCTACCCCTAGTACTAGCATGCGAAGGCCTGGGCCGTCAACAACTCCAGCCTGGACCACCTTGACCCGGGCCCAGGTCTAGCCCGACGGTTTTCGGCCGGCCTACCGAGACCGTCTGCTACCCTTAGTACTAGCATGCCAAGAAAAGGTAAATATATAAAACATGTAGTTAAGATTGGGCATTAGCGCACATAATGACAACACTAAGATGTGTCTTTGTCGCCGATCTTGATTTCCATATGGAGTTTGTTCTGTTTCACTTGGACAAAGACAGGTAATGGTCTTATTTTATCATTACCACAAAATGATACGTATTTTTGTATCTGGTATAATGATTTAATAATGGCAAGGATTTAAGGGACAGGAGAAGGAAATTGATTTTTCATGAGATATGGTGCATGTATACGAGGGCTTTCATTGTAGAGCTGCTTGTTGAAAATAAATATGGGCTTAATTTTTAAAAAACCTACTGAAGTATTGATCAGTTTTAAAAAATCCCACTAATATTTATTTTTTATAAATCGCACCTAACTACGTTTTAAAAAAACCCACAGCGACGGTGTTTACTTCCAATAGGTTTTATATCACGTGCATAGCACGTGAATTTTTTCGGATCAAAATGCCTACTGATCAGGATCGTTGGATCTCTTAGAAAAACGTGCACTTATGATCAACAATCCAAATCTCTTCAAAGTATGATTTATTGTTTTTAATTGTTTTTATTAATTTTTAATTTGGATTAATTAATTTAAAATTTTCAAAAATAATTAAAATTTTGGATTAATTAATTAAAAATCTAAAAAATAATTAAAAATTTGGAAAATATTAAAATATTAAAAAATATAATTATAAATAATTATTTTAAAAAACCAAAAATTAATTATAAAAAATAAAAAATAATTAAATTTTGGAAAAAAATAGTGAAAATCGAGAAAAAATCTAAAATTCTAGGAAAATTCAGGAAGAACATGGAAAAATTACTAGAAGATCTACAAAGATGCAACTACTTCCTGAAGCTCAGAAAAACACTTTGATATTTTAGTAACAGTTATAAACATCACTTGACTTCAGTGTATTGTATCTCTAAAAACACTTTGATCTTTTCAGGTTGTATCAGGAAAACACATATAACTATTCAATTTGTAATGAGAATCAACATTCATCTTTCATTTGTTTTTTTTTCAAAATACCTCACTTAACTAATCAGATTGTTTAAAAAACCTCACTTAACTACTGTTTTTTAGCAGAAATCTCATCCAGTTAGGATTGTATTGTTATAAAAATCGGTCAACAATTCATACAATACTTGATATGAACAAATGGTCATCATCATTCTCACATATTTGCATATCATTCAACACATTCTCTTGAACACATTCTCATTCACACAATACTTAACATGAACAATTTTTTGGTTATCATTCCTACATATTTTCATCAAAAGTTCAACACATTCTCATTCAACACACTAGTAGTCTGCACATGCATTGCACATCCTAATAAATATATGGTACACATTTACACCACCAGTGCACATCAAAAAATAAATCCTGAAGCCAGTATATACTGCACAATGATATGAATAAGTATATGTAGTTGAGTTGCATAGTTTTCGTAGAAATACAATATATTAAAATCATGAGTACACTTTACCCTTAAGCCTGTTGCTGTTGATTTTTCCCTCCACCATCACTAGGCTTATTAGTAGAGTTTTTCACCTACGAACAAAGATGTTTTTATTGGAAAAAGACAACTTGGAGTCGGGCCTTCTTTGCACACTATTATGGATAGTCAATTTTCGCACCAAAAAAGGATCTTTCGTGTATAATCCTTCTCTCTGGTGCTTGTGCTGTTGGTGGACTCCTTATAGCACGAGGTCTTCATGGTTTGAGAGAAATGCTATCCCCACTCGGACCAAGACATAACTTTTACCAAAAGTTTTTTGTGATCTTTTTGTACTCTTCCTCCGGGAAGAGGAAACAGTGTGAAGCTGGTTTGGCTTTGAACCTACGTGCCTATGATTTTGTTTTTCCAGAAAAATGTCCTAAATAACTCTGCCATCATTTTGCTTTTTGGATCTTCCTCAATGTCCCGACTCATAACTAAAATCATGAATACACACTTTGCAAGTTCAATTATTCTCAGAATCAGAATCTAACAAATAAAAGACTCATATGTTGGAGGTAACTAAAATATAATAACTAATTTGGTCCAAATTTGGGTATTTTGGTCTCAATTAAGATGATTTTTTCAATCCAGAAGCTCAAAAAAAAAAGACCAAAATGCCCTCATTAAATCCAGAAGCTCAAAAATAATTAAAAAACGTGCATCGCATGTACAGATTAAATCCCTCAATTCCGGTTAAAAAAAATTGGGCATATTAGGATTAATTTGCAAAAGAATGAGCTTAAGGATTGCATCACACGTGGAGATTATTAGTATATAAAGAAGCAACACCATAAACTGAGCTTCTGGAAGTAGTTGCATCTTTGTAGAACTTTTAGTAATTTTTCTAGTTTTTTCCTAGATTTTTCCTTTTTTCCAATTTTTATTCATTCTTTCAAATTATAAGTCAAATTTCAATTTTTATATAATTAATTTTTGGATTTTTAATTAATTATTCTAAATTCTAATTATTTTTTGAACTTTTCCAGTTTTTCTAGATTTTTCCTAAAAATATTTCAATTATTAATTATTTTTTCAAAATTTTAAATCAAAATTTCCAATTTATATAATTAAAATTAATCCAAAATTTTAATTATTTTTGGGAAATTTTTATTAACTAATCTAAATTAAAAATTAATAAAAACAATTAAAAACAATAACCCATACTTTGAAGATATCTGGACTTTTGATCATAGGTGAGCATTTTTCTGGGAAATCCAGTGATCCTGATCGGTGGGCATTTTGGTCCAAAAAAAGTCATGTGCGATGCACGTGACATAAAACCTAACGGAAGTAAACTCCGACGTTGTGGGTTTTTTGAAAACGTAGTTGAGTGTGTTTTTTTATTAAAAAATAGTGCAGTTTTTTTTATTATTTATAAATTGACCAATACTTCAGTGGGGTTTTTTAGAATTAAGCCAATAAGTATGCCTCAAATGTTCCTCTAGAATTAGAATCTTTATTTTTTTATTTTCTTTTATATTTATATCTTTCTATATTTGAAATATTGACAGAATCTTTTATAATTATCTTGAGATATTTGTTAGGAATTTATTCCTAATTTGATTGGGAGAATATATGACTTGGGGGCAAAGTTTACTTGACCACTAAATCAAAGACTACTAACCTTAACAAATATGTCTAGATTACTACTCTATAAATACATGAGAATTTTTATTGTAGCTAAGAGTGCCAATAGAATGAAGTAAGGTTAACTATATGATTGAGAGAATATTGTAATCAGAGTGACTAAGAGACATATCTTGTAATTTCCTTATTATCTAACTGAATATTGGAACAGAAAAATCATCATTTGTTCTTCTTTTTACTACTTTTCTATTTGTTGTAAGTCGATTTATTTTGCCCAATTCTTCAAATAATAACGAGTTGTTGGGTAACTATCTCATTTTGTGAATTTGGCCTAACAATTGGTATCAGAGTGACATAGTTAGAAGATCTAGCTAAATTTGATCACATCTACTTCCGACACCGCTTCAACAACTTGTCCTCAATGGAGGTGATCGATGGCAACAAGATGGATCCACTTTTGCAACATTATCTACCGAACAAAGAACGAAGACAACCAAAGATTGAAGATTGGGAAAGCTGTGATTGCAAGAAGTATTCCTTGAGACATTTTTTTTTCTTCTGACTATCTATCAAATACGATGAGTGAGACGTTTGTGTAGGCAGGCTTGAAGATAACACATTACATATATAACGCATTACATATATTATCATCATTCTCGACATAAGCACTGTGAGGAACGCCCACGGCAAAGTTAAATACTTACCGATCCATGCTCGCAGAAGGAATCACTGCCCAACTACAACTAACAATTCTTCCAACTACAGCATGTAAGAAGTCTGATTCGTCGTTGAATAGAGAAGGATGTCCGAACTAGCTAAAAATTCTACAGGTATCTATCCATGTCTGAAGGATGAATCACTACCGAATTGATAACTCTTCCAACTACTACATATATATGAGAAGTCCTACTTAACGTTGAACCTAAGAGAGGATGCTAAATGCAGGTGATGAGAGCCAATATGCAAGGGAGACATGTTGAAGTGGCCGACCCATTTAGCCAAGGGAAGTACACTTCGCTCGTTGAGTCATGAAGACCTGCAAGTTGGAGGAGGAGAATCATATTTGTGTCAAAGAGGAGATTGTAAAAAATATGCCTCAAATATTTATCTAGATTTAGAATCTTTATTTTTGGTTATTTTGTTTTAGATTTATATGTTTCTATATTTAAAATATTTGATATAATATTTTGTGATTACTTCAGATATTTGTTAGAAATTTATTCCTAATTTTATTAGGAGAATATATTTGACTTGAGTGCTAAGTTTACTTGACCACAAAGCAGGGGCAGATCTGGGCCTAAGCAGCATAAGCAACTGATTTGGCCCCCCAATTTTATAGAGCCCCATATTACATTAAGTTACCACATAATATATATAAATTTCGTTCAATAATTTCATTAACAAATCAGAGTGGTGCAACGGAAGTGTGGTGGGCCCATAACCCACAGGTCCTAGAATCGAAACATGGCTCTAATAATTGTTTTTTTTTTCAATTTCATTTCATGAAATTTTAGGGATGAGTTTGGGATTTTCAATCTATGGATCTTGAGTTTTATTGGGCTTTTAAGGAAGAATTTATTTTAATATTTATCAACTACACTTGGGCTTTTGAAGGGTAAACTCCAAAACTTTTTTATTGAATCACTTTTTTTTCCTTTTTCTGACATTCATATCTTTGTGTTTATATAAAAAATAATCAATATACCTTAGTATATCCAAGTCATATCATTACTTGTTGATGCAATTATATTCAACATTAAATTTAGAATTCAAGTTAACTAGTAATCTACACGTGTGATGCACAATGTATTTTTTTTTAATATAGTAAATAATAAGACGTAATCTAGCATCGAACCTGAGATCTCCCTTTACTCATCACATACTCTTTACAAATTATTCCTAGTGGCACAAACTTTTATTTTGTATGAGTGACAGTTTTGTAAATAATTATGTCGAAAATAAATTTCAACTTTGAGGGTATTGTGGTAACTAACAACAGTTGAGTAAATGAATGGCTGAGATTAGATGGTTGAATGAATATCTAAAAATTACAGGTTGTCTACAAATAACAACCCCAACTCTCCCATTATAATATTATAGATTTATGAGTGAATGTAGTACTGAAGATTTTAAGAAACAATGTAGATTAACCACTATATGCTTATTCCATTTTAAATTATTCTGCACAACCTAACCTTCGATTTGATACATGACATTTACACAGAATAAATCTTCTGTTTCAACTCTTTCCATAAGCAAATTGTTTCAATTCTAGGGTTCTGATTTTCTATTGCATCAACCAAACAATGTATGATCATTCAGGTTGCAATGACGATATTTTGTTGTGTGTTTTATTTTGTAAGCTAATTTTGGATGAAAACAAGAAGCTTTTTTTGGAGAACATGGATTGTGTATTGTTAAATATTTAAATGTAGCAAGACTTTTGAAAATAGTTTTTTTAAATTTAAACTTTTGAAAATAGTTGAGATGACATATTTCGTTTTTGTTGTTAGAGTTTGTCCGAGTTTTTTTTTTTTGCCACGAGGCATTTTATGCAAAATGCATACGCTATCAATTAATTTTTTTCGAGGTATATATAAAAATTTGTTTGCATCTAAATAATTGTCATTTTTATTTTGTCAACTTGCAAAAGGCCTCTTTTGAGAACTTGCTTAGGCCCCCCTGAAACTTAGATATGCCCATTCCACTAAGTCAAAGACTACTAACCTTAGCAAATATCTCTAGATTACTATTTCTATAAATACATGAGAATATATTGTATCTACGCGTGTCAATAGAAAGAACTAACGGGGCGTTTGGTACGTGGGAATGTGTTTGAAGAACTGAGGATCTTGTTGAGTCTTCGACACAATCAATGCAAACCACCAAGCAAAACTAGATCAGACCAATCACACAAAGCACACAAGAATTGTCCCAGTTGGGGCTTTCACCTTAATCCGAGGGAGGAAGAACAGAAATGTTATTTCAGTTAGAAAAGATACAAGAATGTTACAATTATCACCACGACCCTCTCTCAAGCCTACCTGGAACTTGATTGATGTTTACAATGGAGAAATCTATACCCTCTTAGATGAAGTACTCTCTTCTTCTATTTAGCGCTCAGTAGAATCATATCATTTTAAGAGTCGTTACAATTGTTTATATAAATATAGAGAAACCCTAGTTTAGATATCTTGATACAATAGCCATCTGGTGTATACAGAAGAGATAAACATACAATTAGAGTCATACGATCTAATCAGAAGACGAAGTGGGTTTCAATCAAATCAACAAACTCTCACCCGAAAAATCCATCAGTACCGCGAACAGTCGATCGCACATACTTGCAGTCGATCGAAACTCCCAGACCATCGAACCGAGGATGTACGGTCGACTGTCCCTTTCTCTATTGCTTGCTGCTGCTGGTGACTTTTTCTCTTTCTCTTCGATCATTCGCTTCGAACCCTTTTCTTTTATCACCATATTCTCTTCACACCGAATAAGTATGCAAGACAAAAAACCCAACAAAATGTGCAAGGGAATCCCAGATTCCACATTAGATTACCTTGTTTGGTATGTGGCAAACATAATTTTGGAAGGAATGATGGATTCCCAAGGGAATCAAAATCCTTTGTTGGGAAGGATTTCCATTCTCCCAAAAAAACATGGGATTTGATGATTCACATGTGATTTCCATAACAAACAATAAAATAACCCAAAAAACTAGAATAAAAAAATACAATAATAAAGGATTCATGGGAATGCAATGTATTATACCAAACACGATAATGAAACATTCCCAAAAATCTTCATTCCCACGCTCACATTTCCGGGAATCCTCTCATTCACGGAAATCTTTTAATCCATGTACCAAAAGCCCCCAAGCAATCTAATTGAGATATTATTGCAATCAGAGAAACTAAGGGGGCGTTTGGTACGCGATAATGTATAAGGAAATCAAGGATTACCCTCTTGATTACCTGGTTTGGTAAGACAGGGTGTAGTTTTGTAAATAATCTTAAATTTCCAGGGTTATCAAAATAATTAGTTGGGAAGGATAAACATTCCCCTTGAAAAGGGTGGGATTTGTGGATTCCTTCACATAAAAATGAGTGAGATTATTGCATACCCAAAACACCCTCCAGATTTTGTCTTATCATATACCCAAAACACCCTCCAGAATCTTTGGCCTATTACTCACCCCTAATGTGCTTGATGAAGAGTTGTGAATGACTATGGGCTTTTGATCTTTCAGTGCCTGCTGCTTTGGCAACTTCCATCCCTCGGATTAATGCTTCGTATTTAGCCCATTGTTGGAGTCTTTGAATTCAAAATGTAAGCTGGTATATCTCATTATGAAGTTATATGGGACCTACGCCCGCTTCCTGTCTTCATGGAAGAACCATCCACGAATATCGTCCAAACCATCAGTTAGGGGTAGGGAAAGGTCCCGCAGAGAAAGCATTTGACTGGTCAGGCTGCCTGCAAAAATATTTGGAGACGCAAGTAAATCAAGACATACAGCTTAATTGGGCTTTTATCATTTCGCTCCAACAAAATTGTATGCAGTAGTTTATTATAATCGTACAACTCTTTTAGATCGTATGAAAGCTTCAATTGTCATTGGTAATGATAGTACAAAGACCAATGCACTTTTTAACTTTCCGCAAGAGAATAGAGTTTTCTACGTGCAAGCGATTTTGAATGGTGACATCTAGTTGAAAGTGATATTGTTAGTAGCTATTATTTGATCAGTTCTTTTAGTTGCTTCAAATAAAGTGAACATTTTAACTAGAAGTATTTTGTGTTTAATTTATCATAATGTTTAGTTGTTTTTAGATCTTCAGGTGTTTGGTTCCTTTATGAATCAATATTATTTATTTATTTGGCTTGGGGGTGCAAATGTCCAACTGCCTAGCATATTCTAAGTTCAATTCTTTTATGTTATTTTTTATTTAAAACTTGTTGAAATATGTGGAGTTGAAATTTGCTTCTATGAACTTTATTATTTCATTTGTATATATTTAAGTACCTATGTCTCGTGTTAATAAATACATTTCATTTTTCTTTTTTGTTATGTTCTTCATCTAACTGGTTGAAATATATTTGAATCATAGTGTAATTTTTTTTAGTAATCTATTTGTTAATTTACTAAAGTTTTATAAGATAGATATCAGTATTGCTTTTGCACATGCATGCATATACATCAATTACTAAATTAGATAACTTTTATATTTATTTATTTTTAAATAAAGCCAAAAGGGTATTTTCGGTAATGTCTACTATAGATGGATTGATGGGAATGAATTGTTCTATACCAAACACGGTAATAAAGTATTCTCAGGCATGTAATGTCGTATACCAAACACAGTATTGCAATATTCCTGGGAATCTTCATTCCCAACCTCATATTCATGGGAATCTACCAATTCTTGGGAATTCTCCAATCTGCATACCAAACGCCCCCTAATAGACATGTCTTGTTATTTCCTTACTATCCAACAGAATATTGGCTTCGAAAAATCTTCCTTTGTTCACTGCAAGAAAGAAGGTCTACACCAGCATTTCTACTCCGGCATTTTGGTATAAACACCGGAGTAGGAATCAACAGTTTAGGAAACGAAAAAATCCAATTATACACCGGCATTCTATACAAACTCCGGTGTATGTAGGGATACACCGGCGTTTGTGCATGAAAACGTCGGGGAATCCAATCGATAAGTTATCCCCCATCCCCCCCCCCCCCCCCCCCCGCCCGCTGGCGCCCCTTCCGCCATCGCTGTCCCCCTCCCCCGCCATCGCCCCTTCCCCCATCACCGTCACCTTCCCCCCTCGACCGACCCGTATCCAACCCACAACCCATTCCTCTCTCTGTCTTCAAACCCGTTAAGAAAATTCTTCTTCTTCGTCTTCTGCATCTTGTTCAAATCTAGGGTTTCGATCCATCAATCAAATGATGGAAGACGTCGGAATCGAAGCGAAAGAGGCTGCCGTCCGCGAAGTGGCGAAGTTGCTGCCATTGCCGGAGCTCCTTGCCTCCATCGCCTCCATCAAATCCAACTAACTCTCTCGTCAACAGGTGCGCCATCTACAACTCCCCCCAGTTTTCCCTGATTCCGAAAAGCCTATTTTTTCGAAATTTGTAAGATTTTTTGTTAAAAATCGAAATTTGGAGCGAATTGTTGAAATTTGAAAGAAAATCTGTTTGGATTGGGAATTTTGCAATAAGATTTGGTCGGATCATGATCTGGGGCTGATCGATCTCAAACTCTTCTGAAATTTTGCCGATTGGTAAACGGTTAAGCTAGTTGAGATTTGGAGTAGTTCGTTGAAATTCGCAAGAAAATTTGGCAAAAAATTGAAATTTGGAGCGAATTGTTAGAGTTTTACGAGATAATTTGTTCCGATTGTGAACTTCAGCTCGGATCTTGGTCATAAGGTTGGTTTCTAGTTCGTTGGGATTTTGGTGCGGTTCATCAAATTTTGGAAGAAAATCTATTGGAATTGGATGAAGTTTAAGGTAAAATGGTCGAGTTTGATGAGATTTGGACTGATTTGTTCAATTTTGGAAGAGAATATGACAGGATGGATTTAGAATGTCTGATCCATTATGAAATCATACTAAATTATTAACTTAGTAATGATCCTGAGGGACTACCGATGCTTGGGTCTCACCATTATTAGGAATAAATATGTGACTGGATTTGTGGGGGATGGATGTGTTTTGTTTAATTCAGCGTTTTGTTAGCATTTTGTTAGGGAGTAATATGCCCATCTAATTAGGGATGCTATATGTCTTCTTAATATGTGAATTTGGAGGAGAAGATGGGTTTTTGTAATGCTTGTCCAAACAAGGAGTGGTGCCGGGAGTAGTGGAGTGCATGTTTTGCTTGGTCGGGTGAAGTTCATGTTTTGCTTTTGTGGAATTGTTTCCCGAAAGATTCTTGCTATGAGAAGCACTTCCCGCTTGCAACACTTTTTGCTTAAGCACTTGTTGTTTCGCAATAACACCAAATATGGCTTAGAAATCCTAGAATGTGTGACAAGTTATTTATCTTGTGTGGACAAAGAAATGCCAGCAATTGATATTTATTTTGTTGCATATTTTTTCTTACTGCACATGGTCCTGTTTCCGTCTAACAACTTATGTGGTAACAATTTACTGCTCATTCACCCTTACACTGAATCCACTGCTAAGAAAGAGCACATCCTGCATGAGAAAATGTCCAAGGGAGACAAGTGGATTGAATTGATGACTGGCTTTCTGTGGAAGAAGAGGAATTTCTTTCCCATACCAAGCAAAAATCTCTTTAGGTATCTCCTTTCTTTTCTCACACTTCTAACCCCATATTGATTAAGTTCGCTGGCACTACTCTATTTTCTTTGTGCCTATATAGTGTGAAACATTACTGTTATTATTATCTAGGTTTAATTACTTATTTGAAAAGAATTATTCAGGATTTTTATTCTCATTGATTATCATAAGCATGCTTCTATTCATTAATATGGTCACTCCGCAAGCAGAGATCCTTCTAATTGAAAATACCCCAAATAGAAGTATAATTCAGCTAAGATCAGAGCTAGTGCTCGCATTTAAGCCAAGAAAACTAGCTCTGATTAAGCTCCTTCTAAGCCATCTCTTGCAGCACAAGTCAAGAATATTGGCATCCCTCTTATCCCTGAGGATCACAGGCAAGGTACTCCCTTGGGCTCTATTTGCAAAATTTATTTTAATTCGTTATCTAATGATGATTTTAGATCAATTGCTAGTGATATGGGTTTGATGCTAAATTGATTTCAACAACCATACTAACTCTATTAGCTAGAACCAATGAAGTTACTAGAGCTATGGAGAATGTTGATTTTTATGATTAGTGTTTTCTGGAATATTCAAGGTGTTGGTAGCTTACACCAAAAAGAAGCTATATATGATCTTATCAATTCTCATAAATGTGATATTATTTACATTCAAGAATCTAATATGTCCTCGTTTTCCTCTTCTATATAAAGAGCTCTAGGTGGTAATTTCATGACTGAAGGGGTAGCACTTGATGCTATTAACTCTTGTGGTGGTATCTAATTTTGTTTCAAAGCTTCTCTTTTCCACTTAGTGTCCACCAAGAAATTGAAAAGATTTCTAGTTGTGGTTTTGAAGTTGCTTGAATTTAATTGTCTTCTGAGTTACTGAGTACTGTATCAGTGTAAGGGTGATCGAGCCTCCACTATCTCCTTTCTTAAATGAAGTGTTCATCAAATCTGAAGTTGCACACTATGATTTTTTTTTTATAGGAGTGACTAGTGATGGAAATTTTTTTATCTAGACTTTATATACAATTATATCATGATGTCAAGATGAGTATCAGTTTCTAAGATATTGTTCATGCTTGTTGCTTGGGTTTGAAAATGAGATTGTTCTTTCTCATTGGTTTTAAGTGATGATGAGATGGATTATGTAACTGAAGTTGCATACTATGATTTATAGAGGAGTGACTAGTGATGAAATAATCCTGTTTGAACTTATGTTGTGGTTTCAATTGACAGTTATCTCATGAGTATTATAAAAGTATAAGTTTCATCTCATGATATTATACTATTATGCTTCATTCATATATATTATAATGGGTCTCTTTTAATTTTGCAACTGGTTTTGATTGAAAGAGTGCTGAAGGGTTTTTTTTTTAAAATTTTTTTTTAAAAAAAATATATATCTATCCCGGCGTTTTTTACAAGCGCCGGGTTAGTTTTTCAGCAAAAATGATTACCTTTACCGGCGTTTCAAAAATGCCGGTATAGGTGATGGCCGAAAACAGAAGTTCCAAACGAAACCACCCTTTCGGTGGCGTTTTTCAGCCGCCGGTGTAGTTTTAACCTATACCGGCGTTTGTAAAAAATGCCGGTGAATGTCCCTAAGATACAGCGACACACGATTCAGCGACACTTGCACCGACGATTTATAAAACGCCAGTGGTATCTACTGCGGCGTTTAAAAACGCCGGTGAATGTGAAAAAAAAACGCCGGTAAAAACTGTTAGTCCTGTAGTGGTTCTTCTTTTTACTACTTTTTTGTTTGTTGTAAGTCGATTTATTTTACCAAATTTTTCGAAAATTAACGAGTTGTTGGGTAACTATTTAATTCTGCGATTTTGACTCAACACTGCAGATATCAAGGAATTTCAACATGTGCCCCTCACGAAATCAAAAGCTGTGTTAGTTACAATGATTGCTGGAAGTCTTCCATTTCAACACTAAGGTACTGTTCTTTTTTTTTTCCTCTTATAAGAGGTTACCTCTTATAAGAGATTTACAGTAAGAGCCTCTTGTAAGAGCCTCTTTTTGAGGTGTTCTTTTTATATAAAAATAACCTCTTATAAGAGATTTCTGTTCTTTTTTCACCTCTTACAAGACTCTATATTACCCCAAAGTATAAAAATAGTGAGATGAAGGACAAGAAAAGATAAGTTCAAATTACTAATATATAAACTAGTTTAATGGCAAGTTAAATTCACAAATCAGTGTAAATCATCAATTATAATTCCGGGCTACTATAGACTTTTAATTAGTATGAAAATTAGTATGTATAAATATAAATAATAATAATTTGTTTCAAAGAAGTTGGATTAAAAAAATTTAAGGTTAATGGGCTAATATAAATTCTTCCTTAACTGTAAATAAATAAAAAAAATTTAAAATTTAAAATTTAAAATTTAAAATTTAAAATTTAAAATTTAAAATTTAAAATTTAAAATTTTAAAAAAATATATAAAAAAACCTGACCGGCTGCAGGATTTGAACATGGTGGCATCATAACAGGACAAATCAACTAGCCACAACTCAAATAATGTACTTACTGGACGTAAATATATATCTTTAAATAAATCAGTGTTTCGACAGCATCCCTAACATAATTGTTCGAGATTGTAAAGAATGAATTCCCACACTTTTTCTAGGATAGCATATTACACTCAACTACGTATATGATTACACTTTTTCTAGGATAGCATATTTCGGGCTACTGTAGACTAATATATAAACTAGTTTAATTAGTAACAATTATAATATAGACTTTGGGGGTAATATAGACTTTTTAAGTGATAGAAGTCTTATAAGAATTTGAAAGAGGCTACTAGAAGTCTTTTAGGCTTATAAGATATTTTGAGAAAAATATCTTATAAGAGGTAAAAAAAGAATACTAAAAAAATTCTTGTAAGAGGGGGACCACCTCTTACAAGAGATAAATCTCTTATAAGAGGAGAAAAAGAACACTACCTAAATCTCACGAGGACTCTTCTTTAATTAGAGCTTAGGAGCAATTTACGAGTTTGAGTTCCTCTTTCTTTTTACAAACCAGGGAAAATAAAATTTTTGAAAAAGATAAAAATAAGGAAACTAAACCGGGGACTGATGATGATATAAAGGACGAACGAAATTACATTCATGCCATTTCATAATTCAAGTTGTTGGACACCTGTGATCAAAATTCATATTAAATATGTTAGTTAGAACGACAATTGGAAGATTTTGTAACGTCAACGAGATTACTTGGAAACCACCCGATTACTTGGAAACCACCCTTTGCTCAAGGATATAGGAACGGTTTGAGCATCCACTATCATTTACTAGTACACGTGCAATGCATGTCCTAATAAATTTTTTTCTTCTTTTTAAATTAAATACAAAGACATAATCTGACATCGAATCTGAGACCTCCTATTACTCATCACATACTCTTTACAAATTACCTTTAGTGGCAATAACTTTTATTTTATATGAGTGATATTTCTGTAAATAATTATGTCGAAAATAAATTTGAACTTTTAGGCTATTATGGTAACTAACAACAGTTGAGTAAATGAATGGTTAATATAATTATCACTTAAAAATAAATGGTTAAGATTAGATGGTTGAATGTTTACAAATGGCAATCCCAACTCTCCCATTATAATATTAGAGATGCTAAAAATTTCATATATAGTATTTAGCATTTAGCATTCGTCAATGAGCGTTGCAGTCATTGATGCTAAATTTGGAAGAAGAAAAAAAGAAAAAAAAATTAGACGGATGATCCCTCTATCCTTTTTTTTAAATGAAAAAATGGCATTTTCATAAATAATGAATGACATTTTTGTAATATATGAAAGAAAAATAAAGGAAAAAATTGTCAGACAAAGCTTGATCTACCGACCGACATTTTTCGAATAAATAATGACATTTTCGTAATTATTTGAGTGACATTTTCGTAATTTTTTGGAAAAAAGTTTATGAAAAAGATTGCGGACGGAAGATGATCTTACGTCCAACTATATTAAATAAGGAAAATTAAATGGACGGAGTTTGATCCTCTATCTTCTATATTTAGCATTGGTCTATCGCAACTGCTATCTTTAACAATCGACAGTTCACTCCTATCCTAAATTTTGAGTTTTTAGCCAACGATGGTGGAATGTTTTTTCATCTCAAATACTAATATTTGGGTTTTTAGCAAACGATAGTGGATGCTCTTAGAACCTACTTGTATTCTTCTTTTCCAAGAGATATAAAGCAATTAGCGGGCGGGGGGGGGGGGGGGGGGGGGGGCACAATTCATGGAAAGTGTAGATTGAAAACTAGGCAATGGAAAACTGATCAAATTTTGGACCTCAAGGTGGATTGAGGGGAGCACCATCTCCTCAATTCCTGCATTGAAAGCAATAGTCTGGAACCCTGAAGCATATATCCTTTCTCAAGGTGAGTGGATCAACAATGCATGGCATTGGAGACCAAGACTTAGCATCATCTCTAATCCAATCCCTAGAGAAGAAAAAAAGGAGGTTGTTGGAGCTCATAGCACACATACACCCAACAGACGATGCATACAGACCATCATAGAGATACAGTGCAACTGGTATATTCACAGTCAAGTCAGTCTACAACCTCTTCAACTACTCAGGACTCAAATCTCATTATCATAATGCAGCATGGAACTCGATAGCCCCCCTAAAGTGCAGAATCTTCATCAGGCAGTTGAGTTGGGAGAAGGTCAATTCCAAAGCATCACTCTTAGCCAAAGGATGGTCGGGAGACCCGACATGCATAGCTTGTGCATGTCAGGTTGAAACAACTTTCCACATTTTCATCGAATGTCATATTGCAGTTAGCACCTGGAATTATTTCACAAATCTCATCAACATCCACACAATGCCACAGTCTATTCATGAATGTTTCTCATTATGATGTTTTGGTTCACACTCACACAGATACACTTGGCACATTCTCACAATTGCTATCTATTGGAGTATCTGGTTAGCTAGAAAAGACAGAACTTTTTCAGCTAAATTTCATTCATCAGAAACATTAGTTGCTAATGCTAAATTTTGATTTGGTTACTGGCTAGATGGATGCGAAAGCAAGAAGAAGAGACAACAACATATGCAGGGAGTTGACAGTGTGAGGGCGAGGGAGATCCTTATACGAGATGTTGGCCAAGGTAAGGAGCAAACATGGAGGGAAGCGGGTAGCAACTCCGGGTGATAGACTGATATTCTGTGATAGATTTGTATTTTGGGAAGTGTTTTTATGTTTCTTTCAGTTTTGAGCCTGAGACTGTATGTTTTTGTACTAGAAACCATATGTGATCATGGATGATGGGGTTTGGGAGATCATTGTAATAGGGTTAGCAAGGTTGAAGTTAAATTAGGTGCCAAATGCCCTGGGTTAGGGCAAGTTGAGGTGTACGACGGATGTCCGCTGCCATCTCTTTGACTTAATTCAAGGTATTCTCAACCTCTAATTTTACTACGATCCCTAGCCCTACCCGAGCGACTAAGCTGATGTATTTTGTGTGAGTATGAAGTTTTCCTACCTTTCGCCAGTAAAAAGAGAGTGCAATTAGCTTGATTGAGCTCGCATTTCCGCTAACAAATAAAGAAATCTTCGTCACAGAATTTACACTAGTTAGGGACTTCATTATCCTTTTTTTAAAAGGGTTTTCGGTTGAGGGGTACTTGATAACAACATTGTACATGGTACATTCTCAAGGACATTCCAGTTGTCACCAAAGAATTTTAGCATGCCACATAAATAAAATAGTTCAGATGCCAACTAGAATATTCTGCTATATCGGCAAGACAGTCTGGCAGACTCACTCTGCTCACCTATAGCCTTGAAAGCCGTAAGCATTCTTCCTTTCTAAGAGTAGTCGTTTGCTATATATCGATAATATCAATATTTGGGTTAAAAAGCAGCTGCAGTCGTTTGCTATATATCGATATTATTGATAAATCGCTACAGTAGATTGCTATAAATGAGAATCGATATAGCATTTATCGATATCTGAGGGACGGCGTTCGAAGAGCCGTCCCACTAAAAAAATTATTATTATAAGCGTCGGACGGCACTTCAAGTGCCGTCCGTTTGAAAAAATTATATTTTAATCGGCAGAAGCCACATATCCCGGACGGCACATGAAGTGCCGTCCATCGAGTTTTAATAAAAAAACCATTCATGTGCTTAAGTGTGTGTCAGTGTGCTAATTGTGTGTGTCAGTGTGTCAGAGACTCAGAGTATGCTTCATATGTGCTTAAGTATGTGCTTAAGCATTTTGGGTCAATTAAGAGTGTGTCGGACGGCACTTCATGTGCCGTCCTAGACACACAGCCGGATTTTTTTTGTTTGTTTTTTTTTAAAACGGACGGCACTTCATGTGCCGTCCGACGATTCCGTCCCAAATTTTGCTTTTTTTCCTCCGACGGCACGTCAAGTGCCGTCGCTTAATATTATATGATTGATTGCTATAAAATAGCTTTCGACGAGTGCAGCGAAATCGAAATTCTTATTTCTATTTATCCATATATGGATAATTTTAACATAAACGACTACAGATGCTCTAAGAGCTCAGAAAGAATTATTCTACTTAGCAATTAGCATAGCAAAATATAATTTCATTAGCCTGCTAAGGATTCCAAACCATCCCCTCACCTGTTTTACTCATAAATGTTGACCCAAAGTTTAGTGTATACAAAACATATACATGCATCTAATATTTTCATCTAAGATTTTTATAGGATAATATAGAATGAAAATAAAATAAAACTCAAGATTTTCATAATCAAAGCAAAGGCAAAAGAATCATGCAAATATGACAGATCGCAATTATCGAAAAAGTATAAAAAAGAATTGCAAGTATCAGGAAAGTTTCATCAAGAAGAAACATGTGATTAATCCTCAAGAAGCCAGTGCATTCACAGTTATTTACTGTTGTATTTGTGAGGAATATATTTGTAAAAGTATCATTGGCAAATGATCAAGTTATGGAAATAATATAAAATCGATTCACCCAAATATTGGATGTGGGACAGATATGGTCGATCGCACCATTTACAGTCAACTGCAATTAACAGTCGACTGCAACCTTAGTGAAAATTGGTGCAGTCGGCTGTCAATTTCCCTCAACTTTGCTCTAGGGGGAATTGACAATCGACTCCCCAAAAGCGCAGTCGACCGCAATTTGCTCCAAGCTATTTTTTGTATTTCTTTTCACTTTTGTGGAAATGAATAATTTCGTTACTCGATAAATATAGGTGAATTCATTAAGTATTTATTTATCTCTTTTAACTCATAAACTTCAGAACTTATTACTTTGTCAAAAATCAAAAGAGAAATGTGTTTTTTATTGTTTTCTTAGCCAAGACGGTGATCTTACTATTTTTTTCCACTTAGAATATAGGTGGTCTTCAAGGCCTGTAGAGTAATAAAAGTCTTATTGTGTATAATAGGAATCTCGGCTTGAATACCGAGAACTCACTGTACGGGGTTGAAGTATAGAAGGACGCTTGCGGCTTAGAATTGCTGCAAGTAACGGGTAGTGGAGTAGACCTAGGGGCCGAACCACTTATATCTCTGTTTTTGCCTCACTGCTCTGTTTGCTCTCTAACCCTACTATTTACTTTACACAATGATTATACATATCTGCTTTAAAATTTTAATTTTCGCACAATCAACATATTCACCTTCTCTAGGTGATTTACAACAAACTCCTTCTCCTTACCCGCTTTAGTTGAAGTGGGTTGTGTTAGGGAAAACGACTGACTGGGGATCTTGGTGAGTTATTTGATGCAATTAACATAAACCGCCAAGCACATACTAGATCATACCACACACCAAAGTACACACAAGTTTGTCCTGGTTGGGGCTTTTGCCTTAATCTGGGGGAGATGAAACCCGAGAGTTATTCAACTTGAGAAGATATAAGAATATTACAATTCTCACTACGACCCTCTCTCAAGCCTCACTAGAAAGTACTAGTTATTACAATTAGAGAATCACTCAATCTCTCTTTCAATGAAGTACTCTCTCTTTCTCTCTCTCTCTTGGCTCTCAATGGAGGCCAATAATAACAATATATAGAGATCTAGAGAAACCCTGGTTAGATATCTTGATACAATAGTCATTGGATATTCCTGAAGAGATAACCCTATGATAAGAGTCGTATGTTCTGACTTGAAGAGCAAGTTGGGCTTCTCACGGATCACGTAGGACCCGACCCAAATAATCCATCAGCACTGCATTCGGTCGACCGCATCCCAAGGTCAGTTGAACGTCCTCCTCTAGTGAACTCCTGCATAGTAGGATGGTCGACCGCACCCCAGAACGGTCGACCGCAACCTGCTGCTGCTGACCGTTTTCCCTTGCTTTCACTCCATCTCCGATCGTCTCAATTTTTCCATCGTCTCAACGTCTTCTTATCCAACATAGTATGCAAGACATAAACCCAACAGACTGGTGGTCAACATTTCACAAAACTGTTATAGTAGAGATAAACACAGGATGATCACATTTATTGCATTCTATGCATTATTTCGTGGATTCCTGTCATGTTCATTCCTTTTAACTTATGCATGAATAATCGAGGGATGGCTCTAAAACGATGCTTGACTAGGGATGGCAAACGGGTTGGGTCGACCCGCGACCTGCCCATGACCCGCCCGTTTAACCCGGCCCGCAAAATGGCAGTTCAGGTTCGGGTCGAACCCGTTAATGTAAACGGGTCGACCCGGGTCGTGAATAACGCGAATACAACCCAAATAACTCGGCCCGTTAACCCGTGAAAAAAGATCCAACCAGCCCGTGAACCCACGGGTTGACCCGCGGGTTGCGAACCATTTGACCCGTATGGGTCAAACGTTCGACCCGGCCCGGGTCGACCGTTGACCCGCGGGTCCAACGGGTCGCTGAGAGCGGCATTGTACACCAGAACGGCTATTCTAGCCATTTTTGTGTCTTTTTTTGTTTTGTTTTTTTGTTTTTTTGGTTTTTTAAATTTTTCCCTATAAGTACACCCTAAAACCCAAACAAAAAATTCACACCTTACTCTCTTACTCTCTCTACTATTATTACTCAATTAATTTCAATTTGTGAACAATTGAACAAACAAGGTAGCAACTAGCAAGACATACACGATCAAATTTTGATCGTATCGAACTCAAAATTCAACAACGTCTTCAAGTCTTCAACTCTCCTCTAAGTGATCAAGTCTTCAACTCTCCTCTAAGCTCTCTTCAAGTCTTCAATTCCGGACTTCTACTTCCACTTCTATTCTTATTTTCACGGATTTTTTATATACGAGTATCCACGGTGAACAGTATCAAAATTTCATATCCTTCTTCTATTTTTATTTTTTTTGTAGTTATAATTTTTGGTATCTTATTTGTTTGTTGGTTTTTTGATCTTCCCTCTCACAATCCTCTTATTTTCTAGATTTTTTTTTGTAACTTATCGCCCCTACATTGTGTAGTTTTTTTTTACATACACTACTACATATCAACATATCAACATATCAACATGCCAAAGTGGGCAAGATTCCACCGGCACTTCCCGTAGGCCACCAATTGTCCCACATAATGAGCCTGTCGTAGAGTACCATGATCCTCCTACCAAACAATGGGGTATACACGATGAGTTTGTAGGAGACATACAATTAGAAGAAGAACCACAACAAAAAGCAACCGAAACAACACAACTCTCTAGTGGTAGGAAAACTAGAGGGGAAAGTAGCGATTGGCATAAATTTTACGATCATATTCCGGACGAAAATGTACCGGGTGTAGGTTTGAAAGCTTGTAAAACATTTTCTAAGCAATACAAATGGAAGAGGGGTGAGGGCACCGGTACAATTAAGCGACACATCCTAAGTGTGCATAAAGAACTTCTTGTTGACCTACCTGGCCAATAAAAAATCCACCCGAGGACCGGTCTAGTTGATAGCCACCCTTATGATCCCAATCTTGTTCGTCGGGAAATGGCCCAATTAGTAATAAAGGAAGAGTTACCATTTTCCTATCCCGAGAGTAGGGACTTGGAAAATTTTAATCAAACTGTCTTAAACCCTCATTTTAGAAGAATCCCTAGAAATACTTACAAATCGGATTGTTTTAAAATGTACAATGAAATGAAGGATGCTTTGATTGCAATTTTATGAAGTTTAACTTGTAGAGTTAGTTTAACTTTGGATTGTTGGACGGGTTGCAACAATATTCCAATAATGAGAATAACCTGTCATTGGATCGACAGTGATTTGATTCTTCAAAAAAGAATCATATCACTTGCCGCGTTGTCCTATCCCCATAGTGGCATTGAAATAGCAAACCGTATTTTTGAAATTTGTAATGTTTTTCATATTCGCGATAAAATTATGTGTATTAGTTTTGATAATGAATCTAACAACAATGCATCAATTAGTATTTTAAAAATCGCATTAAACCCTCCATCTGACAATATTTTCATGTTAGATGTGCTTGTCATATTTTAAATTTATGTATTCAAGATGCATTAAAAATAGCGGAACCATATATAGTTAAAATTAAAAATTGTGTACATTTTATTGCATTAAGTGGCACCATATTTCAAGAATGAAAAATTTGGTGTAGGATTTCAAATGTACCATTTAGAAAATTTCCAAAGAATGTTAAACACCGATGGAACTTTACTTTTGATTTACTACATGTTGTTACCGAATATAAAGCATGTATAAATGATTTTTGTATCTCAAAAAATATGCCAAATTTTGAAATGACTCCCTCCGATTAGTATTTTGCCGAATCTTTGTTGAAATTTTAAGAAAATTTTAAAACCGCAACTTTCAAATTTTCAAAATCATATGAATCTACTTTTAGTAGCATTTTTATTTCGATAGTTACTATGTTGCAAACTTTTAAAGAAATATTAGATGATGCTTTTGTTGGTGATATTGTTAAACCTGCGTACACAAAATTTTTGAAGTATTTTAATCCTCCTCCTATGTTGTATTGTGTTGCTACCGTTATGGATCCTCGTATCAAATTAGATGGTACGAAGAGTTTGATAGAAATGTTTTTTAATATACATGGGGATGATGATTCTGAAATTGATTGTGCTTCTTTTTTAGTTAAATTTGAACCCACATTAAATAAATTGTATGATTATTGATGTGGCTAAAAATGGGGGTTTAATCGAGACCGTCCAAATTGGGCACGAATCCTGAAGCCCAGGGGTAAAACGGTAATTTCACCTACAAACGGGTCTGAAGCGGGTACTGGGTCTCCTCCCCAAAGAGCCATTAACCCGCGAACGGATTCACCTCAACTGGGTGCGGGTTTCAACCCGCAACAAACCCGGTCCAGCAGGATAGAATTAGGGTTTCTAATTAACATTAATCAACGGCCCTGATTCATATCTATCATTTCACTGGGAATTAGGGATTACATTCCTAATATGTTTACAAGGAGAATATTCCTTATCAGATCACGGGGATCACATTCCTAATCTGTTCCCTAAGATGCCTATAAATACCTCCCATCCATCTCCATTAAGAGGTAATCAATCTTTCTCCAGTTTTTGCGCTCTTTCATAGTCTTCCTAGATTACTGACTTGAGCGTCGGAGGGTGTGTCGCCGGGAACAACCCCGATGTCTCGCACTTTTTGCAGGTGTACGGTGGGAGCGACGATCATAGCCCGACGGAACAGGTATACAGGTTTACTATTCAGTTTCCCTAAGAATCCACAAATACTATCTGTTTGCCCCCACACCAAATTTAGCGGCAACAGATTGGCGCCGTCTGTGGGAAACTAACGAATAGAAACCTCTCCTCTTCCCGGTGAACAGATCTTCTCCTGCCATGCCTCCTAGGAAAATCAGATCGAGGGGGTCCAACAGAGGGCCAAACCCCGATCAGCAGCAAGAAGTCCCCAACCAACCTACCCAACAGCAAGGACAACTCCCTCCACCGGCAGAAGACCCGCTCCAACAGGACCTTCCTCCTCCAAATCAACCACTTCCCAAAGGTCCAAACCCTCAGAAACAACCTCTTCACTAGGACCGCGTCTCCATCCACAACGCCTCTTCGGACTCAATGGCCTCCCATCATCCCCGAGCCTCTGCTCTCCACAATACCGCCCTCAACCGACAGAAGAATGATGACCTTCGCCATCATCTGGATGAAAAGCGGGCCCGAGAGGGAACCTCCCGCCAACACCGTCCGGATGAGCGGTCTCCTCGCCACCGAGAATACAGAAGGTCCCCCGACCGAAGGGGGCGGAAGGAGTCCCCCGAGCATTACCGAAGGAGGCCACACTCCCCTGCAGGTCGGCAACAACCTAGGAACGATGAAGCACCCATCACCCGTGCCGAGTTCCAGCAGTTCCAAGCGACCGTCCTTCAAGCCCTCAATCTCCGTCCCAACAACAATGCACCCAGGAACCCTTCTCCTCCTCCGGTCCGAAGCCCTCACCAACGTTCCCCATCTCCTCCTCCTGCTCCTAGCAACTCCCGGCATACTCCAAGTCCTCGTCGCTCCCGAAGTTACCGTCACCGCAGCCCTCGCTCTCCCTCGTACGAAGACGAGTCTAGAGGCTCGGCTGATTACCGTCGGAGGGACAACACTATGTACCGCCGTCTTCATGAGGTGGAGAGGCGCCTGGGCCAGATAGACCGAGAAGAAGAGCTTAGGGGGAGGACCCTATGTCCTAGTCGACCCCCTTTCTCACGAACCATAATGGAGGCACCTGTGCCGATCGGTTTCAAACCTCCCCAATTCGAGACTTACTCCGGGGAGACTGACCCTGTTGATCACATCGAAAGCTTTAGACCCTGATGCTCCTCCATCAAGCTTCCGATGCCCTCCTCTGCAAAACCTTCCCCGCAACTCTCAAGGGCCCAGCTCGAGAATGGTACTCTCGCCTTGCCCCATCCTTAATATTCTCCTTCGAGCAGTTCGAGACCCTTTTCGTCACTCATTTCGTAAGCAGCCGTAGAGCTGAGAAGACCAGCATCTCACTATTGCACCTCCACCTGAAGAAGGGTGAGAAATTGAGAGATTATGTGAAGAGGTTCACAGCTGAAGCCAGGTCCATAGCATCCCTCGACCAGTCGGTCGCTGCGGCAGCATTTCAATCTAATGTCCTCAATTCTAACCTCCGCTCCTCCCTCGCCAAGAAGCCTCCATAGAACTTTTCCGACCTCCTCCTTCGCAGTGAAAAGTACATCCGAGCCGAAGAGGCCGAGCATCGACCCAACTGGGAGGGGTCTTCCTCCGGGTTTAAGAGAAAGGGAACAGAAGAGGAAAGAGCCAAGAAGCTCCAGAAGGATAATGCCGGCCAGTGCCGACCTCCCCCCAGATTCGAGAAGTTCACTCCCCTCACCACTAACGTCTCAACCATTCTGATAGAAGTCGAAAAGGAGGGGATCTTACCTCCTGCTCCGAGGATGAACACCCCCGCCAAGAAAAGAGATAAAGAGAAATGGTGCTGTTATCACCGGGACCACGGGTATGACACCAACGATTGTCGCGCCTTGAAGAACGAGATAGAAGCCCTTATCCAGAGGGGGCAGCTGACCAGGTTTGTAAGAAAGGACCGACCCGAACTTCCTCCCCCACCTCGGGGGGCTAACAAGCGTCCGGAAAGAGAAGAGACGCCTGACTTCGAGGAAGAGCGAGTCCTCCACCTCATTCATGGGGGCCCAATGGGGGGCTCCTCAAACTCCTCTCGGAAGGCATTTATAAGAGAAGTCAACTCGGTCCGAACACCCCTCCTCCCAAAGGCCCCGGAGTGCCTGTCACATTCTCCGACGAAGATCTTGAAGGAGTTCGCACCCCACATTGTGACGCACTCGTCATTAGCCTTCACATGGCAAATTTCAAAGTGGAGAGGATCCTAGTGGATAACGGCAGCTCCGTAAACATCCTCTTTCTTGCCTCTTTCAAAGGCCTAAAGCTCTCTCGAGATAGACTCAAGCCCGCCGGTTACACGCTCCATGGGTTCACGGGAGTGCCAGTGACTATTGAAGGGGTAATCACCCTCGACGTAATCGCTGGCAAAACTCCTACTACCCGAACGGAGTCGATGGACTTCATGGTCGTAGATGTCCCAGTAGCCTACAATGTCATTCTGGGCCGTCCCGGCCTAGCCGCCCTTGAAGCCGTCCCTTCTGCCTACCATCTCAAGATGAAGTTTCCCACTCGGGCCGGAGTAGGGGAAGTACGAGGCAATCAGGAAACGGCCCGAAAGTGCTACATGACCTCTACCCTCGGACCAGTCCTCTCTTTAGAAACTCTGGAAATCCCCCAAGACACTGCTCGGCCGACCTCCGAGCCGGTGGACGAATTGGAGGAAGTGCTCTTCTCTGAGCAGGACCCGACCCGTAAATTCTTTGTTAGCAAGACCCTCCCGTCCGCCCTATGCTCGGACATTGTACAATGCATCCGAAGGAACGAGGACCTCTTCGCTTGGAAAGCTGCAGATATGCCTGGGATCTCCGAGGAGCTCCTGGTCCACCACCTGAGCGTTGTTCCGGGGTCCAAACCGGTTCAGCAGAAGAGGCGCAAATTTGCCCCCGAGCACCAGCTCGCTATCAAAGAGGAGGTGGACAAGCTCTTGAAGGCCCGGTTCATACAGGAGGTGAACTATCCCGAGTGGTTGTCGAATGTAGTGATGGTGAAGAAGTCCAATGGGACTTGGAGGATTTGTATTGATTTTACCGATCTAAACAAGGCTTGCCCCAAGGACCCCTTCCCTCTTCCGAGTATTGACACTCTGATTGATGCGACCTCGGGACATGAGCTCCTCAGCTTCATGGACGCCTTTTCAGGCTACAATCAAATCCGGATGTTCCCTCCGGATATCCCGAAGACCTCGTTTGTGACCGACCAAGGCCTCTATTGCTACAGAGTCATGCCATTCGGTCTAAAGAATGCAGGTGCTACATACCAACGCCTCGTTAACAAGGTTTTCCAGACTCAGATCGGCCGGAACATGGAGGTGTATGTTGACGACATGCTCGTGAAAAGCATCCGAGGCGTTGATCATGTGACCGACCTCCAAGAAGCGTTTGACGTTTTGAGAAAGCACAATATGAGACTCAACCCGAACAAGTATGCATTCGGCGTCTCATCAGGAAAGTTCCTCGGCTTCATGGTTAGCCAACGAGGAATTGAAGCAAACCCAGAGAAAATCAAAGCCATATTAGACATGGCCCCTCCCAAAAGTGTCAAAGAAGTCCAGAGGTTAACAGGCCGCTTAGTCGCCATTGGGCGCTTTCTCTCAAAGTCCGGGGAGAAATGCCTCCCTTTCTTCAAGGCCCTCCGGGGGGCTAAAGGTTTCGAATGGGGGCAGCAGCAACAGGAGTCCTTCGACCAGCTCAAGGCTTACCTCGTCAATCCCCCTCTCCTCAGAAAACCGGTCCCTGGTGAACCCCTCTACCTCTACCTGGCAGCCTCCGAGCAGACCCTCAGTGCAGTCTTAGTGAGTGAAGAAGACCGGGCTCAGAAGCCCATCTATTATGTCAGCAAGGTGCTTCGGGATGCCGAGCTCCGATACCCAAAGATAGAAAAGATGGCCTATGCCCTGGTGATGGCCGCGAGAAAACTTCGCCCGTAACAGGAGATAGTAAAAAAAAGATTTGTCCCATTCGGTGGTCGTTCTTACCGACCAGCCGCTGAAGCAGGTCCTCTACAAGCCCGAAACTTCGGGTCGCCTTATGAAATGGTCCATCGAGCTGAGCCGACACGATATAACCTATCAGCCTCGGACCGCGATCAAGGCTCAGGCGCTAGCTGAATTCATAGTTGAGAGTACTATCCCCGAGTCCAGCCAAACAGTGAAAGGACCACCCGTCTGGTCCGTTTATGTTGACGGATCCTCCTGCAATGAGGAAAGCGGGGCAGGGGTCATCTTGGCAGGCCCAGATGACTTCATCCTCCAATACTCCCTCCGTATAAACTTCAAAGCCTCGAACAACGAAGCTGAATACGAGGCACTCATTGCCGGCCTTGGAATGGCCCGAAATGCAGGGGCGCAACGCCTCCAGATCTTTAGCGACTCCCAGCTAGTCGTCAATCAGGTTCTCGGCGAGTATGAAGCACGCGATGATAGGATGGTTAAATACTTAGCCAAGGTCAAGAGCCTTATGGCACTATTTGAATAGGCCCTCATCCAAAGAATCCCCCGAGAAGAAAATGCTCAAGCCGACGCCCTATCCAAATTATCCTCCTCTTCCCTTCAAGGTCTCGAGCAGACTGTATTGATAGAAGTCCTCCTGAAGCCGAGCATAGAGGACGAAACACTTGACTCCGTAGAAACATTGCCTGTCCTCCTCGAAGACAACTGGATGAAACCCCTCGTTGAATTCTTAAGGGACGGACTCCTCCCCGAGGATCCCAAGGAAGCACGGAGAATAAGAACCCGAGCCGAGCGTTACACACTAATCGGAGGCATCCTATATAAACGCTCCTTCACCCAGGTGGACGGTCGGCCCTACCTGAGGTGCCTCTCCCCCGGACAAGCCGTCTACGCCCTGCAAGAACTTCATGAGGGCATCGGCGGGGCCCATTCTGGTTCCAGAGCCCTAGCGCACAAAGTGTTGAACTACGGGTATTTCTGGCCCACTCTCCTACGGGACGCTGAACGACACGTTCGGCAATGCAGCTCCTGCCAGAAGTACTCCGACATCTGACGCCTTCCACAAGCACCACTCACTTCCCTATCAAGTCCGATCCCCTTCGCAATGTGGGGGATGGATTTACTAGGGCCGTTTCCGCCAGCTCCCGGACAGCTTAAATTCCTAGTCGTGGCAGTCGACTATTTCTCCCCTGGCCACGATCACCGAAGACAAGGTCGTTCAATTCTTCTGGAAGAGCGTGATCTGCCGATTTGGCGTCCCCAGGGTCCTAATTACGGACAACGGGACGCAATTTACTGGGGCTGCCTTCCAAGCTTTATGTGAAGACCTCGCCATACAACACCGGTTCTCCTCCGTCTCTCATCCTCAATCAAATGGCCAGGCCGAAAATGCCAACCGATAGATCCTCTCCGGTATTAAGAAAATGTTAGACAAGTGTTCCAAAGGCTTGTGGGTCGATCAGCTTCCCAACGTGCTGTGAAACTACCGCACCACAAAGCGGACCCCGACAGGTGAGAGCCCATTCAATCTCACCTATGGGTCCGAGGCCATCATCCCCCTAGAAGTCGGAATACCCTCTCCTCGTTTGATAGCTTATGAAGAAGAGCAGAACGCTAGAAAGCTCAGAGCAAGTCTAGACTTGGTAGACGAACTCTGAGAAAGAGCTGCCATACGTCAACAAAGCTACCGAAGAAGGATCGAGCTAGCATACAACAAAAGAGTCTGCCCAACGGACCTCAAAGAAGGGGACCTGGTCCTCCGAAAGTTGGCCATCTCGTTCCCAGGTCAGAAAAGCAAATTAGCTCCGAATTGGGAGGGACCTTACAAGATCTCTAAAGTAATCCGCCCTGGCACATACAGACTAGAAGATCTCGAAGGCAGGGAGATTCTCAGGACTTGGAATGCCGACCATCTCTTAAAATACCAAGAGAGAACAACAACGCCTCTCTAAATACTTCGAGATGACGAACCGTTCCTTTCCTGTTACTTGTGGTGATTTTTTTTCATTTTTCCTTGTAATAATGGCTAGCAACTTTAGAAGCAGCCGATCATTGGTTATTAATAAATAAAGTCTTTTCATATTGTTGCTACTGTTTACATCTCTCTGCTTTTAACTCTTCAATCAAACGATGGTTCGGAGTCCAACACTCGGCTCGACTTTACTTCCCCGGCTCGCCCATAGGCAAGCCAGAAGTAGATCGCCGTTCGGAACTGCTCCCACAGCCGTTGAACTATACCGATGGTTCGGAGTCCAATACTCGGCTCGAATTTACTTCCCCGGCTCGCCTATAGGCGAGCCAGAAGTAGATCGCCGTTCGGAACTGCTCCCACAGCCGTTGAACTACACCGATGGTTCGGAGTCCAACACTCGGCTCGACTTTACTTCCCCGGCTCACCCATAGGCGAGCCAGAAGTAGATCGCCGTTCGGAACTGCTCCCACAGCCGTTGAACTACACCGATGGTTCGGAGTCCAAGACTCGGCTCGACTTTACTTCCCCGGCTCGCCCATAGGCGAGCCAGAAGTAGATCGCCATTCGGAACTGCTCCCACAGCCGTTGAACTACACCGATGGTTCGGAGTCCAACACTTGGCTCGATTCTGCTTCGCAAGTTCGCTTCTAAGCGAGCTAGAAGTAGTTCGCCATTCAGAATTGCTCCCACAACCGTTGAACTACACCGATGGTTCGGAGCCCAACACTCGGCTCGACTTTACTTCCCCGGCTCGCGCATAGGTAGCCAGAAGTAGATCGCCGTTCGGAACTGCTCCCACAATCGTTGAACTACACCGATGGTTCGGCGTCCAACACTTGGCTCGATTCTGCTTTGCAAGTTCGCTTCTAAGCGAGCTAGAAGTAGTTCGCCATTCGGAATTGCTCCCACAACCGTTGAACTACACCGATGGTTCGGAGTCAAACACTTGGCTCGACTCTGCTTCGCAAGTTCGCTTCTAAGCGAGCTAGAAGTAGTTCGCCATTCGGAATTGCTCCCACAACCGTTGAACTACACCGATGGTTCGGAGTCCAACACTCGGCTCGACTTTACTTCCCCGGCTCACCCATAGGCGAGCCAGAAGTAGATCGCCGTTCGGAACTGCTCCCACAATCATCGAGCAATGCTAGCGCTGGTTCGGATTACGTTATTCGGATAGGAACACATCCATTCAAATCCTCGAGCCGAGCGGACGAGGGGCCGACCCTCGTATATGGCAAAAAATCCTTCCGAGGCGAAGTTGCCATTAGATTTCCTCAAAATGTGTGCTAGAGTGTGATGAACGGATCTGATTATGCCACGTGTCCACAAAACAACAAGATAACGTTTTCTTGGGAACTGGACCCACCTCGAGATTCGTGCCACCATCCAACGGCTCTGATCACCTCACTTCGCTTGGCACCAAACGCCGAGCGACAGGCAATCAGAACCAACCTTCGGCAACAGTCGCTCCGGCCACCAAGCTACATGAGCGCAGTCGATCCGCGCCGAGCGAGTGTTCAGCCGAGCCTCGAAAGAAAGTTTGGGTTAAGGTTTTAGGGAACCCCCCCCTCGGTTCCGGACTTTGGTCATCACCTCATCCACCATGATCTCCCCTGACCCTGACACCCACGTCGGAGCCGTCAGAGTCAGGAGAAGATCATGGTGGAAGAACGACAACCCATCCTCCCGAAGAGCCTTTCCCTCAGGTCCGGACTACGGTCGCCAACTCTTCTGCCCTGTCCTCCCTTGACCCTGACACCCACATCGTGGCTGTCAGGAGCGGGAGAAGAACAAGACAGAAGAGTGACCACCCTTCCGAACCTCTCGGGGTCAAATTTTTTCACAAGGCTGGCATCCGCCCAAGGGCAGACACCATCGATGCCACTAGAGTTCAAGACTGCAATGACTGAAACTACAAGGGGGGTGTGGTACTTATAGCCGTCCCCCAAGAGACTGTCATTATGACCCTCAGGAGTCCAACAGTCACGCCTAGGGAGCTGAAGCGCCGCGTATTTATTAAAGGGCGCCACTCTCAATGCCCTCAGGAAGGTGGAACACCCCCACAGATCCCGGAGCACCATTTAATGCTGTTAAGGGACTGGTCCCATCTTTTCAGAACGACGCTCGAACGGCCGAGCGCCCGCACCCCAAATCGGGCCGCGTGGCAGCAGCTTCGAAACAGCTACACCTCAGCCGCGGCACCGAGCCGCACCGGAAGGTGCCGAGCAAGATTCAGAACCCCGGCTAAAGCGTGAGTTTCGAGGCCAAGATGCTCGACGAAGCAAACACTCGCCTCGCGGTTCATTTCAAGCCTACCCTAGCTAACACAATTACAACACTACGACAAGCAGCACAACTCCAATTTTATTAGTATAACTTAGATAAATTTACAACAAGATTACAACAAAAGACAGTTCGGAAGCCCAAAGACACAACACGGCCCGTTTACTGCCTCCGCGGAAGGGGGACGCTCCGGTTCAGGGATACCTTGGGTCGGCGCTTCTTGAGCTCCGAGCTCGTATCTAGGCCAACGAATCGAGATGCCCCCTCTCCGCTGCCCCCGACGGTCGCTCCAACCGAAGCACCACTCGAGGACACCGATACTCCACTTTGGGCGTCGGCTGCAGTCCGACCAACGATGGAGGTTCGGCTCGCGAGTTGATAGAACGTAATCCCTCGCTCAATCTCTTCGCGAGTGCACGAGGTGCTCCAGACATTAGCCCTCACCGGCTAAGGTTTGATCTGAGCAACCTCTTCCTCCAGTTCGACGATCCGATCCTTCAACGTGTCGTCCTTCACAATCACCTTGAATCGAGGAAGTTTCGCCGAACCAGGATACTCGGTGCTGTCAGATATAACGCGGCGCAAGTGGGTCACCTCGATGCTTTTGTCGACCGTCACCCTTTGCAACTGTTCTACCCTCCTTGCGAAGTCATCTCGTTCGGCCAAAACCCGGACCAACTCTTCCTCCTTCGCAGATAGTTCGGCCTTGACTATCCGCAGATGGTGCAGCTCGACCAACAGCTCACTGTTCCTCCTCTCTACATTATAAAGTATTCTCCTCGTCAGATGGACCTCGCCCTCGAGACGATCCTCCTGGGACTGCTGAAATAACTCTGCGCGGCGCCGAGCCGCCGCGGTGATAGGAGTTTGCTCGGCAATCTGAAATGAAAAAGGGACAACATTGAAGTACTACATGACCGAACCAAATACTTAGACAGAAGTCCAAATCCAAAACACTTTTCATTCATCAAAGCAGTGGCCAGACCGCAAAAGGCATTACACTTTATAAAAAAAAACAAAACAAAAAACTACAAAAATTTGCGAGGGGATCAGGGGTCCACCTGCGTCGCCACTTCGACCACGGGCGCGTCGCCAGATGGCCCCTCGATCCTCCCCTCGACCTGGGCGTCCGCCACAGGAGGGTCGGCCTCCTCCTCCTCGTCATCGCCTTCGACCTCGTCGCCTTCGGCTCCCTCCTCCTCACCGCCTGAAGGCGGCCCTGGCCATAGTCTGTAGCTGCCCGCTCGAAGCCGGGGACACGTTCCTGAACATGGTCGAGTGCCCTCTGATAGGACATCTCCATGTTCTTGGCCATGTGCTTCTTCGCCTCAGCCTCGGCCTCGGCCTCGACCTCGGCCATGATCTTCACGGCCAGCGCCTCCTTCTCCGCCTTCAGGTCGGCCAGTTACTTCGCCGATGCGGCCAGTTCCTCGGCGGCCTTCATAGCCTTGGCAGACTCCACATCAAGTCGCCCCTTGGTCCTTTCCAGGTCGGCTTCAAGATCAGCGACCCAGACTTCCAAGGCCTCGGCTCGCCTCTGCTCGGCCTCGAGTTCCCGGACCGCCTTGACCTTCGCCGCCCTGTCTTTGTCGCTGGCGGCCCTCAGCTCCTTCTCCTGCTCGACGAACGTCTCGAGGAGATGGCCGAAGTGGCAAGTAGCCTGTGAAGACAACAGTAAGCGCAATATACAAGCCGAGCAGTAAACTTGAAGAAATTCGCAATGAGAAACTTACCGACACGAGCGATCGAGCCACTTCGTAGGTATCGTTGCCGACCATCCCCGCCTTCAGTGCGGCTCTGTCCTTCGGGGTCGCCAAGTGCTTGACGACCTGCACCGACATCTGCGAGTTTCCGAGGAATCCGTCGTGATTCTTCACCCGCCAGTTCGGCACAAACAACTGCTTGTGCTGCTCGGTCAGGAACTCCTCAGCCGCTTCAGTCAGCGGCGGAGCCTCGAGCGACAGCGCCGCGTTAACATCAAAGGCCCCGTCAACAGGGGCCGAGGCCTCAGGCACCGAGGGCTCCTCGGCAACAACCACCTCCAAAGGCGCCTCAGTAGCCGGAGGAGGTGGGGTGGTAGTCGAGGCGACTTTGGGCTGCGGAGTCGACGACGCAGCCACGGTCGCCCTCTTCCTCTTCCTACCCCCGGCCAATTTGGACCTATCGGCCATCATGGCGTTGAAGTCGATCTTCATCACTTCTGCACCAAACAAAATAAAAACTGTCAGCAAGACGAGCTAAACACTTGGAAGAAAAACAAAAAAAATGAGATGTCAGGAGCATACTCGAGTCGATGGGGCTAAGGCCGGACCCGAACAGCACCTCCTCCGTCAACTCCCTCCAACTCAACAAGGGGAGGGCCATGATCTTCCTCGCCACCTCCTCCTCGACCGCAGACAGTACGGGGTCGGCTCTCGCAAATTTCGACACCTCCGGTTTCCACCGGGTCGGAATTTGCAGTATTGGCTCCCCCTTAATATAAAAAACTTCTCTTTCCAACCCTTAATTGAGTCCGGGTTTCTATGATCCTAACACCCTTCCTTGGCCCCAAATAGTACCGATGCTCTGTCTTATGCATCCGGTTTATCCGATACAGGCCTCGGAAGACCGTTAGGTCCGGCTCGACTTTAGCTTTGCGGCACTGAAGCAGGAAAGCATTCACGTGACGCCATGTGTTCGGCATGAATTGGGTCGGCGCGAGGCAGAACCACCTGAGGATCTGGAGAATGAAAGGATGCAACGGAAAATGCAGTCCGGCATTCAAGGAGTCGAAGTCGAACATGCACATGTCTGACGATGCCAGCTTGGAATTCGCTCGCATCCCGGGGCCGGGGATCATCAGCTTGTACTCCGGAGGGATGGCGAATCCCTTTCTGATCCGAAGGAGATCCCTCTCGGATAGCACCGAAGTAATCTCGTCGGCTTCGGTAGGAAGAGCCGGGTTGGGTTCTTCGAGGACTTTCGACTTTCCGTAGATCGCTTTCTCCAAGAGGTCGCCTTCGTACTGCCTGACCCCCGAATGCCCGGACAATACAGAAGGATATCGTCCCATCTCGGGTACTTGCTTCGGGTTTTCCACGATCTCCTCGACCACGACAGATTGGGCCTCCACCCTCCTCCTCCTCTTCTTCTTCTCCTTCCTCGCCTCGGTCGCAGACGGCTCGGCGACTTGTTTTCCCTTCCTTCGGATCTCCGCCCTTCTCCTCTCCTCGGCACCATCATCGCCCGAGGACGAGGCCCCACTCCCCGAGTTCACTCTTGACATCTCTAGAAAAAAAGCTAAGGCTAGTAGACTGACCTTTGAAGTGACGTTCACGGTCGGAATGTGCTCGCCGAAAATTGCCTGGCCCACGCGACAGCTAACGTCACCACCTTGGAGCGAAAGTCGCCGCTAGCAGAGAGCGCAGAGAGTAAAAGTGAAATCTTGGAGCGAAAAGTGAGAAATGAGCTTGGGGGTGGGAGAGTGAAAACTTATAACCCCAAGTGATGTTGGGCCTCCTTGGGAACCTCAAAGGCCCACTATGAAGCCAAAGCGCCAAGCGGAAAGTTGCGACGTTTCGAAAAGCAAAAACCTCAAATCACTCAAGTCCACGACTCGGACACCGGTTTGCCAAGCCGAGCTATCGGACAACCGAGCTACTGAGTCCCTTCAAAAACATCTAACTCCATACCTCGGCCGATGTCACCGAGTACCCGAGCCGAGATGACGAGGAACCGACCCTCGTATATGGAGAAAAATCCTTCCGAGGCAAAATCACCGTCGGATCTCTCTAAAATTCGTATCAGAATTCGATGGACGGTTCAGATTGCGCCACGCCCACAAAACGACAAGATAGCGTTTTCTCGTGATCTGAACCCTATCCTCGTGATTCGCACCATGATGGACGGACTAGATCCGGCCAAGTGCACCTTCCGAGCTGCCTGCCATCGGCCTGCTGAACCGAGCTACCGAACAGCTTGGCTAAGCAGCCGAGCTACTGGGCTCGGAAGAGTGGAACCGATAGAAGACATCCTTCAGTCTCAGCGCCTCGGCCAATGTCACCCAGCTTCCGAGCAGAGATGACGAGGAACCGACCCTCGTATATGGAGAAAAATCCTTCCGAGGCAAAATCACCGTCGGATCTCTCCAAAATTCGTACCAGAATTCGATGGACGGTTCAGATTGCGCCACGCCCACAAAACGACAAGATAGCGTCTTCTCGTGATCTGAACCCCATCCTCGTGATTCGCACCATGATGGACGGACTAGATCCGCCCAAGTGCACCTTCCGAGCTGCCTGCCATCGGCCTGCTGAACCGAGCTACCAAACAGCTTGGCTAAGCAGCCGAGCTACTGGGCTCGGAAGAGTGGAACCGATAGAAGACATCCTTCAGTCTCAGCACCTCGGCCGACTCCACCGAGCTTCCGAGCCGAGATGACGAGGAACTGACCCTCGTATATGGAGAAAAATCCTTCCGAGGCGAAGTCACCGTCGGATCTCTCCAAAATTCGCGTCAGAGTTCGATGGACGATTCAGATTGTGCCACGCCCACAAAATGACAAGATAACGTTTTCTCGTGATCTGAACCCCATCCTCGTGATTCGCACCATGATGGACGGACCAGATCCGGCCACGTGTACCTTCCGAACTGCCTGCCATCGGCCTGCTCAACCGAGCTACCGAACAGCTTAGTCGAGCAGCCGAGCTACTGGGCTCGGAAAAGTGGAACCAATAAGAGACGCATCCTTCAAAATATCCAACTCAGCGCCTCAGCCAATGCCACCTAGACTCCGAGCTGAGATGACGAGGAACCGATCCTCGTATATGGAGAAAAATCCTTCCGAGGCGAAGTCACCGTCGGATCTCTCCATAATTCGCGTCAGAGTTCGATGGACGGTTCAGATTGCGCCATGCCCACAAAACGACAAGATAACGTTTTCTCGTGATCTGAACCCCATCCTCGTGATTCGCACCATGATGAACGGACCAGATCCGGCCACGTGTACCTTCCGAACTGCCTGCCATCGGCCTGCTGAACCGAGCTACTGAACAGCTTGGCTGAGCAGCCGAGCTACTGGGCTTGGAGAAATGGAACCAATGAGAGACGCATTCTTCAAAATATCCAACTCAGCGCTTCGGCCAGCGGCCCTGATCCCCCGAGCCGAGGGGACGAGGAACCGACCCTCGAATATGGCAAAAAACCACACCGACCCATATCAGCCGTTGGATCTTGTAAAAAGCGCGCTCGTCATGATGAATGGCCCAGATCTTGCCACGTCCACTAAATGACAAGATAGCATTTTTTGGGAATCCACGCTGAGATGAATAGCCCAGATAATGCCACGTACCTCGGAGGGTCCGAGCCGAGGAGCCAATCCACCAAGCCGAGGAGCCAGTCCACCGAGCCGAGGTGCTGATCCTCCGAGCCGAGGAGCCGAGGAGCCGACCCTCGTATATGGCAAAAAAGCCTGCCGAGGAACGGGGATCGTCTGATCACTCAGAAATTCGCGCTCCGTACTGATCGAGGGTCCAGATTACGCCACGTCATAAGTTGGTATTTAAAAATCGATTTTTATTTATTTAAATCGTTTTATTTATTTAAAAATTGCGAAAAAATGCTAAAAATTCGGGAAAATTAACTTAAAATTCTAGAAAATAATTAAAAATTTGGAGGGATATTTTCGAGCCCCTGAACGAACAATTATTGTCTAGAATGTATTATTAAGGCCCCGAACGATTAGTTGACACATCGCAAAATTAAATAAATAGCCCGAAAAAATAGATAAAAACTCGATACGGCTTCAGAACATCATATGGCTTCAAAAAAGAAGGAGTTACCTTACTACCCACTTCAAGATTCAAAATCTCCCATTCGGACTCCGATACAACTCCACTAGCCACTAAAACAGTCAAACTACTCCTCAAAGACTGATCATCCTCAGCCTTTAGGAGTGGAGAGCTCGTGATGTGGCTAAAAATGGGGGTTTAATCGAGACTGTCCAAATTGGGCACGAATCCTGAAGCCCAGGGGTAAAACGGTAATTTCACCTACAAACGAGTCTGAAGCGGGTACTGGGTCTCCTCCCCAAAGAGCCATTAACCCGCGAACGGATCCACCTCAACTGGGTGCGGGTTTCAGCCCACAACAAACCCGGTCCAGCAGGATAGAATTAGGGTTTCTGATTAACATTAATCAACGGTCCTGATTCATATCTATTCTTTCACTGGGAATTAGGGATTACATTCCTAATCTGTTTACAAGGAGAATATTCCTTATCAGATCACGGGGATCACATTCCTAATCTGTTCCCTAAGACGCCTATAAATACCCCTCATCCATTTCCATTAAGAGGTAATCAATCTTTCTCCAGTTTTTGCGCTCTTTCATAGTCTTCCTAGATTACTGACTTGAGCGTCGGAGGGTGCGTCGCAGGGAACAACCCCGGTGTCTCGCACTTTTTGCAGGTGTATGGCGGGAGCGACGATCATACCCCGACGGAACAGGTATACAGGTTTACTATTCAGTTTCCCTAAGAATCCACAAATACTATCTGTTTGCCCCCACACCAAATTTAGCGGCAACAATTATTATAATAGATCTTTTGCTTCTAGTAGTACAACTTCTGTAGTTAGTTCTTCTTCTGTTACTTCTAAAGATAAGGGTAAGAGTAAATTTGATGATAGAACATTTAATTTACTTACACAAATTCAATCAAAAAAACCTAGGACTAATCAACCAAATGAATTAAATTGGTATAACGAAAAAGATTCTGAGTCTTTTAGTTCTTCACTAGATATTTTATAATGGTGAAAAGATCATGAGCACACTTATAGTATTCTTAAATATATGGCTAAAGATCTACTAACTCCTCCTGTCTCTACAGTTGCTTCTGAAAGTGCATTTTGTACAAGTGACAGGGTTCTAATTGATTACAGGAATCGCATGAAGCCCCAATTATTAGAGATGCTCGTTTGCACAGAAGACTGGCTGAAGGCTGAAGATAGAACACAAGGAAAAGCATTATCTACGTCCACAAGTGAGACCAACTCGCCGGAAGAACAACAACAACAACAATAGCATCCAAAATGAATAATTCAAGACCAACAACAATAAGTTAATAACAACAAATTGAAGGTCATCAAATTGAAGACAATTGTAAATGGATAAAAAATCATATTAAATCTTTGTTTGTTATTTTAAATTCGAAAAATTGAAGTAAATTAAAATTGTATATAAGAAATTCGTTATTGTACAAAATAAATTTGTAGAAAATCTCTATTTCTTATTACAAATTTTGAAACTTGTATAAGTTGAAATCAAATTAATAATTAATAAATTTTTTTTGCCAATTTTACCCTTTCAATCTTATTATTATTATTATTACATTTTGTTGTTTATTATTAAAACTGTATAAACCAGCAATAAGTATGATTTTGTTGTTTATTATTAAAACTGTATAAACCAGCAATAAGTATGATATTGTGTGAAAACTTTACACCGCAAAATTGTTTTCACACTTCTTTCTAATTGCTAAATTTTGTGACATCACATAATATCATATTTTTCATGCTTATCACACAAACTACTTGTTATAAACATGGGATCCTTATGCTCATTATACAACTTACGTAATCATGATCAACGAAAAAGGCCTTTGTTTTATATGAGTAATCATATGAATGGGATTGATGGACAAAGAAAATGTAATATATAAAACTGTAGTTAAAATTGGACAGAAATGCACATAATGACAAACACTAAACTATGTCCTTGTCAAGTGCACGTCGACCATCTTGATTTCCATATGGGGTCGGTTTTTTTTTACTAAGAAAAAGAAAGGTAATGGTCTTATATATATATATACATAATGACAAACACTAAACTATGTCCTTGTGAAGTGCATGTCGACCATCTTGATTTCCATATGGGGTCGGTTCTTTTTTACTAAGAAAAAGAAAGGTAATGGTCTATATTTTTTTTTGTTTGTTTTTTTTTTTTTTTTTTGATATAACGGATGGAGTCCAAGACTCCAGTCACAAAATAATATATTATATAATTGTTACAAATTTTTTTTACAATAAAATCAAGTTCTTCAATATTTATTCTCTTTGTTACAACTTTGATTACAAAAAAGTTTGGCATAAATCGAAATAATTGAGAGACACAAAAACTAGAGAAGGATGAGAGAAATAAAACCAATAAAATGAAATGAAAAAGAAAATAATGAAATCAAACCAATTTGATGTCGATGCTTGTATAGCACACAATCTCCTTAAAACAGTTTTCGCCTTGTCCAGATGTTAGAGCTAGATGAGTCACCTGTCTTCCAGGATGCAACGACGAAGAGGGTTCACGTAGACACCACATAACGCTCTCGAACTGGTAGCGTCATAACTCAATCACCTTTACTGAATGAACTTACGAAACGAAACGGAACAGAGAGAAAGAGAAGAGATTTTGTGCAGGAAAGACAGTGAGGGGGGCCTCTATTTATAGGCCCGGGGTTAGAGACTTGTAACAGCAGATAAGGCAATGAATGCCTTCAGTGTAATGGCAAACAACCTATTGAATGCGTACACTGTAACGGCAGACATCATTCAATGTCTTTGAATGCCTTCAGTGTAACTGCAGACAATCATTTGAATGCGTACACTGTAACGGCAGACAAAATATTTAATATTGCACCGAAACGGCAGACAAAACTGTTTCTGCATTTATAACAGCCATTTACAAAGGAAAAAAAATCAAAACTGCAGAAAAAAGTGGCTTTGCACGGGGTGGAGTTATGTCGGTCCGGCATTCGTGTCCGCAGGACGTGCGGGTGCACACAAGCCGCATGTAATCCGGTCCGAGATCTGCACTCCCCCCCTACGCGCGAGAGAAAGAGAGCCTCTTGTCTAGTTATCTTAGAATGCTTAGAAAGAGGTTGTTATAAATCCTCTTCAAATTCCTTTGATATTTCCGATGTGGGACTATGTTCTCTTAACCCATTTTCAGAAATGAAAACGTCTCACTTTGAGAGACCATTTCTCATTCACCCCTTAATCGTTTTTAGCAAATAAATATATGATTTTGATCTACTCACGAAGGAGAACAAAAATCAATCAAGATCTCTCAATAATTCATTGAGGATCTTACTTTAAAAATTGCTCAAAAACTGGTTCATAAAAGCTGTATAAAATATCCATTTTCTAACATTCCCCACATGAATGAAAATTGACGACCAAAGACACGACAGACTTGGTGATAGAATTCAGCGGTTGAGACCTGCATAGGATAGGTAGGTGTTACCCTTTGAACCTTCCCTTATGAAAATATGTTTACTTTACTAACTAAACAGTAGACACGATGTCCTTGAACTGTTCTGTCATTTGTGTAAATAATGACATAGCACACACATGAATCTTCCGAATGCATTTCAGTTCTCACTGTTATATTCGTTTTGGCCATGAACATACGCTTGGTTCTGTAAGAGTTTGGTAGGAATATTGTACTATATTATTCCCCTGGAAGCGGTCATTCCTCCCTCTTACATAGGTGATTTCTTAGTTAAGAGTAACCCACATTACTCAGCTTAAATATCCGATGCATAAGAATCATTAAAAGCCTAGCTTAACATGTTACCTTACGGGCATCACCGTTTCATCATGGGAATGGATATGGAAAAATCCCCACAGTGATCCAACTTGGTCTTTACAATTTAGTTGTCCCTTTGAACCTAGATATTGGGATCTCCAGCCAGTTAGGTTGGGTGTCCATTGTATTGATTTATTCTTTCACGGGCTGTAGTCCCATTTTCCTAGATGATTTATCAACTAGCTCTCTGTTTAACCCTTTGGTTAGCAGATCCGCAATATTATCCTTTGACTTTACATAGTTCACAGAGATAACCCCAGTAGAGAGTAGTTGTGTAACATGCCAAATTCCAAATAAGCCTGAATTCGAAGTTCCACAGGATCTTTACACTTCACTTTGTACAATTTTACAAGGAATTAAAAACTTTTATACAACACTGTTTACATCAATATAGCGGAAGTGAAATACAACATAATACACGAATAAAATAACAGTTGAAACATTTCTTTAAGCAGCATTCTTTCTTTAGTCCTTTCATTCATTTTATCTTACAAAGAAACTGTGGGCACGTCAGTTGCATACAACTGACGCAAGGATATGATACACCAATTTCTCTTACTTAGAAAATATAAACTTGATCACAAACAAAGCTAAGGAGGGACTATCCTATTGATGTCGTGTGTGCTAGTGCATTTAGCCTTAATACAGTTATTTGTATTTCATGACACTAATGCACACTTGTTCGAACCTATGCATCTCATTCTACATAGATGCAAGGGCAATTCCTTAACCGTACTTTATCTTGTAGGGTTGAATCCCTCGTTATGAGTTTAACTACTACGGTAATTATGGTAAGTTCTTAGATGTTTTATAAGTTACGAGCTCATATCTAGACAGCTTGGAGGGAAATCCCACGTCATGACATGACACATCATGTAGACAGTCTATGAACAATTCGCCTCCATCATGGGACGATGGCACTAAGTAATCACTAAGCACCACACAAGCGTCACCACGATCCCGATAATTCCGGAGACGAATTCACGTCATGACATGACGCATCATGTGGACAGCCTGTGAAAATTCTCACACCGTGAATTCGAGATCCTCATACTTGCGTTTTTCTCTTACTTTCATTACACTTTACTATAGTGTTGTCCTCAGGTATTTGAATCATGAGTAAATTAACACCCTAGAGTTAGCATTTCCTCTACACCGATCCTAAACATCAATTAATGACAACGACCCTTTCTTGGCCTTTTTCTACAACATTTATCTTCAAGAATTCATTCACGTCGGTGCAAGGATTTAGCTATGCTATAGATTTTAAACTCTTTTCATGTTCACCAAAATTTGGGTGCTTATACTCACAAATTTCATATTCCATCATAATGTTTTTATTTTATTTTCCATGCACACTTGTGTATATTAAAACACCAATTTCATTTATTGACTTACTCCAATCTTCCGTGTCGAAATCTCATAATTTGATCTTTACACAAAACTCTTTACATTCAAATTTCATCTTTCTTTAATTATACAAGAGTCATATTTTAAGAAGAATTATCAAGTTCTTCATCCCATTGTTTTAATATAAAAATCACTTCCAATTCTCACAAAATATGTCAAAATATTGTGGAAATATTTTTAATAAAGTCTAGATAATTTTAGTGGAATAATAGAATTTTTCCCAATTTTTTATGCTCTTCAAAACTCTTAAATACCAAAACAAAAAAAGTCAAAAAGAATTAAAAAAAAGGCTGCTGGGTTTCGAACCCAAGACCTCCGACCAGCTACAGTGACCAACTCAAAGCGCATCCAAAGACCAAGAAGACCAAAGGCAACTGGTGATAAAAGGTAAACTCAAAGGTCTTATGTACTGGTCTTTAGTGATTTGGGTAAAAATCAAATTTAATAAAAACAAAGCTTTTTCAAGACTCGAACCCATGAAGACAAGCACTGTTCACAATACTCTAAACCCTCACCGAAAGCCAGTATTCCCAAACCCATTCTCCGTTATAATTATAAGTTAAAATTTCTTTATTCTACTGGTATGTTTATAACTTTTTCTTTAACAAATTCGATTCCCCAATAAATTTGTACCATTAAAAAATCTAATTCTTTTTCCAGGATGTTTTCTTTCAAAAATACAATATAGTGTATGTATTTAAATTTACAAAATTTCTATTTTCAACAACATAATATAAATTATTCCTACTTGTATGTATTTAATTCAGAAATGAACAATTAATGCATTTACTAACATTGGAATTTCTTTTCTTAATAAATCCTTTAGCTACTTGTCCCCCACATTTATTCACATAGTTTTTGCACAATTTTCATTTCTAACATAAATATTTCTCTTAGATCAATTTTATCCTTTACATGGGACTAATTTTTCTCTTATAGTTCCAAATGCAACATATTTCGACAATAAGGTGGGTATAGAACTATTCATATAATGTAAATAAAATTTGACATCTTTTGTACCTTTCAATACTAATCATTTGATTCAACAATTCATTAGGTCATTTTACATTCTACACAATTCTTTACACAAGTCATTCACTAAGCAAAATTATCATATTAGCATGGTTCATTAAAATAGATATTCTATCATGAAATACTAGTATTATACACGTGCTGTGCACGTGGGGAAAATTAGGGGGAATGAAAAGGGCAAAAAAAAATTCTACCAGCACGTGCGTTGCACGGGTTGGGATATAGACAAATTACACTAAGGCCTTCTCCCATTATAGTAGTAGAGATATTGATATGGCACAATGATAAGTTTTAATTCACTAATCTCAAATCCATTCTATGAATTTTGTTATATTGACCATCACCATTTTCTCTTTTTCCCTACTAGCCTCTTTAAACAATCACATGGCAAATTTTATCATTTACTCTAGCATATTCATAAACTTAGCCTACTAACATGATATCTACACTAGAAGTAGAGAAATTGCCCACCTCTTGAAGAACGAATTGAGAATTCTTAAAGAAAGACTCCTCGAAAGCACGATTGCCTTCCCTTCTCTTTGATCCTAGCCGCGAGCCTTCTCCTCCAAGCTTGTGTAAAACCGAGCTTCCCTCCTCCTTGAACTAGCCGGCCTCCAATGAAAGAACACACACACTCAATCTTTTTCTCACACAACTTCTTCTCTTTCTCTCTAAAAATCTTAGGTGCTAGGGATAAAGAATGACAAAAGGGTCTATTTATACACAATTCATGGTCAATTGAAAGGTTGAGATGTGTTTGGATGAATGGCTAATATGCATTTGGGAGTTAGAAAACCACCCACTTGCATACAACCACCTTCCCACTCTCTCCACTCCTCCCACTCTCCCAAGCTTGGTCGGCCTATCCCTCTTCATTTGCACGTGCATGTTCAATGCACGTGCCCCCACATGCACACCTATAAACAATTTGTCCATTAATTTGTTATACTAATTTTATTACATGACAATGTCTACCGTACAAGTTGTTTAATTAACAAATGAATTAACTAGTAGGCTAGCTAGGTGGGCTAATTCTATGGGTTTTTAATTAACTAATTTAATTTATTTTGGGTGGGCTAGGATTAAGTTATTAGGCCTAGGACTCTATCATAATTAATAAGAGGCTTTTAAAAGAGAAATGAAATATTTGTTCATGACATTAAAAATAATTTTAAGGCCAATGCACACATTAATTTGCACGTGTGAAGCACGTGAAATCAAATGAAAAAAATATATATTTAATTATATGAAAATTCAGAATATTACAAGTTGTCTAATGGTTTATGTCTTCGATGAATGTATCTAGATTTACCATTATACATATTGCTATGTGCTCTACAAATTACATATTGGCTATCTGAATGTATGCAGATTGGGGGCACAGGCCTTGTCCACCTTGGAATGTCCTCAAGGAAGTGGCGTAATCATTCAGCCTCTTCCCTACATTTGTTCAGTGCGATGAATTCAGATTCCATCGTGGATTTAGCGATCACTGCTTGTTTTGAGGATTTCCAAGAAATGGCTGCATCACCTAGTGTAAACACATAGCCACTAGTGAATTTTGAGTTATCACTAGATATCTAGTTTGCATCAGTGTATCCTTCAAGTAAAGCTGGATATCTTGTATATTGCAGCCCATAGTTACGAGTAAAATGCAAGTACTTCAATACTCTTGTAATCGCTTTTTAATGCTCGCTTTCAGGATTACTCATATATCTACTTAGTTTGCTAAATGCATAGGCTAGGTCTGGTCTTGTACAATTCATCAAGTACACTAGACTGCCTATAATTCCAGAGTATTCTACTTGAGAAATACTCTCTCCTTTATTCTTAGATAAGTGTATAGTTAGATCAATTGGAATTCTGGCAATTCCAGAATTATCTTTATCAAAATTTCCAAGAATACTGTTTATATAATGTGTCTAGCTTAAAATAAGCTCGTCTGATGTTCTTGTGATTTTAATTCCCAATATAACATCAGCTAGTCCCATATCTTTTATGTCAAACCTCGAGTTCAACATGTTTTTAATAGATTTTAATCAGCTTATCATTGCTTCCAATATTAAGCATGTCATCTACATACAAACATATAATGATATATCCATTTTCTGTATCTTTGACATATACACAATTATCACATTCATTGATCTTGAAGCCATTTGTCATCATGACATTGTCAAATTTTTCGTGCCACTGCTTTGGAGCTTGTTTTAAGCCATATAATGACTTCACCAGTTTACCCACTTTCTTTTCATGTCTTGTAGCTGAAAATCCCTCAGGTTGTTCCATGTAGATTCTTCATCTAAATCTCTATTAAGAAAAATTGTTTTCACATCCATTTGATATACTTCAAGATTGCGTAGAGTTGCTATTGCAAGTACCATCCTAATGCAATTTATTCTCGTCACAGAAGAATATGTATCAAAGTAATCAAGACATTCCTTTTGTTTATAACATTTAATTACAAGTCTTGTCTTGTATTTATCAATTGATCCATCAGGTTTTATTTTTTTCTTAATGATCCACTTGGAACCTAAAGGTTTACTACCTGGTGGAAGATCCACTAGTTCCCAAGTATGATTTTGCAAGATAGAATAAATTTCACTCTTGATGGCTTCTTTCCATAAAGGACCATCACTAGAGTTCACCGCTTCTTTAAAGGTTTGAGGTTCACCTTCAAGCATAAAAGTCAAGAAATCAGGACCAAAAGATTTTTTTGTTCTTGTTCTTTTACTGTGTCGAGGTTACTCCTCAACTTCTTTATCTTGGTCTTACTATCTTCACTAATAGTTTCATGTGTTCGTTTGGAAGAACTTGGTTCTTACTTATAGACTTACATGGAAATACATCTTCAAAGAACGATACATTTCTGGACTCTATTATAGTGTTCATTGGTATCTCAGTGATATCGGATTTGTACACCAAAAACCGATGAGCACTACTGTTAAGTGCATAGACAATGAAAATGCAATCAACCGTTTTTTGTCATATTTTTACTTTCTTAGGTGGAGGTACTGCCACCTTGGCAAGACATCCCCACATTTCCAAGTAATTGTAGGATGACTTTCTTCATTTCCATAATTCATATTGGGTTTTCTCTTCTTTCCTTTTGGGTACCTTGTATAAAATATAGTAGCCGAAATTATAGCTTCTCCTCACAAGTTTGGTGCCAAACCAGAACTTATTAACATTGCATTCATCATGTCTTTCAATGTATGATTTTTTTTCTCAGCAACACCGTTAGACTGAGGAGAATAAGGCACTGTAGTTTCACGTATTATCTCATGCTTAGCACAAGTGTCAGCAAATGGCGATTCATACTCTCCACCTCTGTTGCTTCTTAGCACCTTAATTTTCTTGTTGAGTTGGTTCTCAACTTCATTTTTATAGAACAAATTTCTCTATAGCTTCATCCTTACTTTTAAACAAATATACATAACAATATTTTGTGCTATCATTAATGAAGGTAATAAAATATTTATTACCAACTCTTGTTTATATCATTTTCAAATAACAAATATTAGTGTGAATTAGATCAAGAGGTTCAGTATTTATTTCAACAATTTTAAACGATGATCTTGTTAGTTTTGCCTCAGCACAAGTTTCACACTTGTGTTTGGAATCAATTTGGAATGTTGGTATATGATTCAAATTAATTAGTCTATGCAAAGTATCATAATTAACATATCCTAGTCTACCATGCCATAAATTGGAAGACTCAAGCATATAAGTAGAAGAGCTAGCTTTATTAATATTTTTGACCATGGTCATTATATTGAGTTTGAACATTCCACCACTCATGTATCCTCTACCAATAAATATTTCACTCTTCGACAAAACAAATTTGTTTGACTCAAACACTAAACGAAATCTATGATTATTAAGCAACGAACCAGATACTAGGTTCTTACGAATTTCAGGAACATATGCAACATTGTTCAGAGTCAGTTCCTTTGCAGAAGTCATTTTCAAGATCACCTTGCCTTGGTCCTTGATTTCTGAAGTAGCCGAGTTCCTTATAAACATCTTCTCCCCATTCTCCAATGGTTCAAAAGTGGAGAACATATATCTGTTGGATCACATATGTCGAGTAGCTCCAATGTCAATCCACCATTCCTTGGGGTTTGAACCCATCATGTTTACCTCCGAGACCACAGCTGAGAGGTTGATATCAGAAACATCTTGAGCAATTCCTACAATAATGTTTGTTTCTCTGTTCCTGTTCTTCTTTGGTAGTCTGCATTCAGTAGACTTGTGACCGATCGTGTCACAATTGAAGCTTTTGCCTTGAAACTTCGGCTTCTTAGAGATTCCTCCCTTAGGCCCCAACTTGGAACCCTTCTTATTGTGCTTGTTGGAATCTTGTTTATGTTCTACTACATTTTCCTTGGCCGCATGACTGATGACTCCGACCTTTTCAGATCCTCTATTGTCTTCTTCAATACGAAGCCTGATAATGAGATCTTTAATGCCAATTTCTTTTCGCTTATGCTTTGGGTAATTATTAAAGTCTTTCCAACCTGGTGGCATTTTTTAATTATACATGCTACTTCGAAACTTTCACTTAAGTTCATACCTTCAGCATAAATCTCATGCAAGATCAGTTGTATTTCTTGAACTTGACTGATCACTGTTTTAGAATCTACCATTTTATAGTCTAGGAAGCGGCCCACAATGAATTTCTTGGCGCCAACATCCTCAGTTTTATACTTATGGTCTAGTGATTCCCAAAGTTCTTTAGCAGTTCTTTTATCAATGTATACATTATACAAAGAATCGGCTAATCCGTTCATTATGTAATTCCTACATAAATAATTAATATTTTTCCAAGCATCCACAGCAGCAATAAGTTGGTTATCTTGCCCATCTTTCTTAAGATTTGGAGCTTCTTCGTTCAAGAATCTTGAAAGATTCAATGTGGTCAAATAAAACATCATCTTTTGTTGCCACCGTTTGAAATTTTGCACGTTGAATTTCTCAGGTTTCTCCCTATGGGAGACTGAAATAGGTACAACGGTTGGCATTAGCACTCGTGCCGCAGCAGGGGTGGGGTTATGCAGGTCCGACATTCGTGTCCGCAGAACGTGCGGGCGCACACAAGCTTCTTGTAAACTTCTTGAGCAATTCCTTCAACAATGTTTGTTTCTCTGTTCTTGTTCTTCTTAGGTAGTCTGCATTCAGTAGACTTGTGACCCATCTTATCACAATTGAAGCAATTTCCTTGAAACTTCGGCTTCTTAGAGATTCCTCCCTTAGGCCCCAACTTGGGACCCTTCTTGTTGTGCTTATTGGAATGTTGTTTATGCTCCACTACATTTGCCTTGACCGCATGATTGATGACTCCGACCTTTCAGATCCTCTATTGTCTTCTTCAATACGAAGTCTGACAATGAGATCTTTAATGCCTATTTCTTTTCGCTTATGCTTTAGGTAATTCTTAAAGTCTTTCCAACCTGGTGGCAATTTTTCAATTATACATGCTACATGGAAACTTTCACTTAAATTCATACCTTAGCTTGTAAGATTCTTGAACGAAGAAGCTCCAAATCTTAAGAAAGATGGGCAAGATAACCAAGTTATTGCCACTGTGGATGCTTGGAAAAATGCTGATTACTTATGTAGGAATTACATAATGAATAGATTAGCCGATTCTTTGTATAATGTATACATTGATAAAAGAACTGCTAAAGAACTTTGGGAATCACTAGATCATAAGTATAAAACTGAGGATGCCGACGCCAAGAAATTCATTGTGGGCCGCTTTCAAGACTATAAAATGGTAGATTCTAAAACAATGATCAGTCAAGTTCAAGAAATACAACTGATCTTGCATGAGATTTATGTTGAAGGTATGAACTTAAGTGAAAGTTTCCATGTAGCATGTATAATTGAAAAATTACCACCAGATTGGAAAGACTTTAAGAATTACCGCATGATTGATGACTCCGACCTTTCAGATCCTCTATTGTTTTCTTCAATACGAAGTCTGACAATGAGATCTTTAATGCCTATTTCTTTTCGCTTATGCTTTAGGTAATTCTTAAAGTCTTTCCAACCTGGTGGCAAATTTTCAATTATACATGCTACATGAAAACTTTCACTTAAGTTCATACCTTCAGCATAAATCTCATGCAAGATCAGTTGTATTTCTTGAACTTGACTGATCATTGTTTTAGAATCTACCATTTTATAGTCTTGAAAGTGGCCCACAATGAATTTCTTGGCGTCGTATGATCTAGTGATTCCCAAAGTTCTTTAGCAGTTCTTTTATCAATGTATACATTATACAAAGAATCGGCTAATCCATTCATTATGTAATTCCTACATAAGTAATCATCATTTTTCCAAGCATCCACAGCGGCAATAACTTGGTTATCTTGCCCATCTTTCTTAAGATTTGGAGCTTCTTCGTTCAAGAATCTTACAAGCTTCAATGTGGTCAAATAGAACATCATCTTTTGTTGCCACCTTTTGAAATTCTGCCCGTTGAACTTCTCAGGTTTCTTCCCATGGGAGACTGAAGCAGATACAACGGTTGGCATTGGCACTCGTACCGCAGTAAGGGTGGGGTTATGTAGGTCCGGCATTCGTGTCTGCAGGACGTGCGGGCGCACACAAGCTGCATGTAAATCCGGTTGGAGATCTGCACCCCCCTGCCTGCGCGAGAGAGAGCCTCTTGTCTAGCTATCTTACAATGCTTAGAAAGAGGTTGTTATATATCCTCTTCAAATTCCTTTGATATTTCCGATGTGGGACTATTTTTTCTTAACCCATTTTCTGAAATGAAAACGTATAACTTTGAGAGACAATTTCTCATTCACCTCTTAACCATTTTTAACAAATAAATATATGATTTTGATCTACTCACGAAGGATAACACAAATCAATCAAGATCTCCCAATAATTCATTGAGGATCTTACTCAAAACTGCTCAAAAACTGGTTCGTAAATGGTGTATAAAATACCCATTTTCTAACAATAATAACGGAGTAGCGTATACGGAATATGTTTATAAGAAGTATAAAAAACTCCAATAAAAATGGGCAGAATCGCCATGAAATAGGAGTCATATACAGCAAAGAAGATTTTTGCTACCGGCTAAAGCAACACGATAAATAGAAACAAGTCAAACATCAAAACACCAAAACTGGGGATATGGTCAGAGAAACTTCAGAACAGGGATAAGCACATAAATAGAGAAGTAGGAAATGCATCAAGCTTGGGTTTGATGCAGTGATAACATCAAACACCCCAGAAACTAAAGAAAAAACAGGCTGAGCAGTAGATACAACAGAGACAGCCATCAAGATAGTTAGAACACATGTGCAAAATAAACAAAACAAAATCAAAATAGAACATGCTACATAGGAGAAAGAGCAACAAGCAGGAAACTCTGAAGGCCGAAGGGGATCAGCTCTGCAAATGAAAATATACTGCATTAGAGAGAAAAATAAACATATTAGAGAATATGAGGCAGAAAGCAAGAAATCTAAGGCGGTTGAAAACTATTGTGAACATAATCACTAGCAGCATAATCAAGCCGATGAAGATGAAGTCCAGAAACTTTGTTGTGAGGTAAACAAATAGCGCAGAATTTAGTTAAGAAAAGGAGATCATCACCTAGACCGCAAATAGAGCACAAAATATTCGAGAAAATTCTGTTATTTTTTTCCTTCCAAATAATCCAAATTAATGCCATCATGGATAAATCTCATGATGCAAGATAAAAACTCTAGACCCGACGGGACCTCCAATGTATTAACGAGGGAAGTTTACCACAAAATGATCTTACTATCTTTAATGGGAGAGTTGTCAAATAAACTAACATTTTTAAAATATTTTTTTGTCACAAAACAAACACGTGCATCTCCAACACAACTTATTAACACGTGCACTACACATGCAAATCAAAGTTTTACCTTCAAATTTTTTTTTACAATTACCAGGGATGTATTGGATTGGAATTTGAAAAGATATTCAATTAGGATTTTAAAGGATTTTATAAAAGTCACAATGTATTCAATTGAGACTTTAAGTGATTCTATTCAATTCTTGGTGTATTCAATTGAGATTTTAAATGACCCCATTCAATTCTCGGTGTACTAAAAAAGTTATTGATTTTGGTAGAATTGAGAATTTGGAGGATTTAGATGGAATCTAGAGTTTGAGGTATAAATACCAAAAGCCTTTGCAATTCTCATCTTCTCCATATAAACTTTGAAGCCATTTGTGACTCTCTCTAGACGTTCTTCCTTCCCTACAGTTGCATCCACCCCTCCGGTCTCTCCTGCTACCAAATCCAGAAACCCTTATTTCTATTTCTAGGGTTTCAAGTCAAACCAATTCATCCCCAAATCCCAAATCCTAACCCTAAGTATGAGGCGCGTTTTCGACGAGATCTCCGACGACGAGTGGGACGAGCACCAAGACGACTTCAAGCCCTCCCGAATCTTCAAAAAGCCCAAACCCTCGACTTCCCCCTCCCCCGATCGAATCATTCGCCTACCGTCCCAAACCCAAACCCGACCCATCCACCGTCGTCAATGTATCTGACGAAGATGGTGACGACCAATTGGAGTCTCGACTCCGAAGAAGAAGATGAAGAATCGGAAGAGGAAGAACTCAATTTCATTGACGACGAGGACGACGATGACGTTACAGTAGTGAAATCGAAATCGTATAAGAAGAAGGTGAAGCTGGTGTTACCAGCTTGCAGCAGCCGTGGGCAAGGCCGCTTTGTCAACAGTGATAGAAACAAGAAAAAGTAATAATTTAGAGGACGATGATGACGACGATGATTGCAATGATTTTGAGCCGGTCCCACCACCTCAACAGTCTGTAGTCCACAATTTTGAGAATGTCTAAAGGTGGAGATCATGGAGTCAAAAGTGTTATTGATGTGAGTTGGGTAATGAATTATGGTGTCAAACAGTGTTGGAAATGGTTGATAAGCATGGTAATATGGGTTATAGGGTTTGGTGGGTTGCGATGGAGTAGGTTTGGAGGTGGTGGTGTAGATTGTGAATTATTGTGGAATCTAACATAAATTAGAAAGATTCAGGCAGCTATTTTGTTAAACAAAGAGTTTCAAATTTTCAAAATTGTCAAGAAAATGCCAAAAGTTCATCAACAAAAAATATTTCTATACTCAAACAAAGATCAACAATGCAATCCAAATAGTAGCAGAGGAAATCCAGAACAAAGCAAAAGAGTGACAACGAGAGGAAGCGAATCAGTGGTGAGCTAGTATAGTATCAGATATGTGGAAAAATGCAATGGCAGATGGGAGTCAAAGATGAGCAAAGAGATTACCGAACATCAATTCAAATCTTACTAAGTGACTATATATGCTTTTACATTACTAGATTTGATTTTTCTTTTGATACATTTATGGTTTCAGTTGATAATGAACATATTTAGTTTTCAACAGTTAATAGGTTATCCATGTGATGATTTATGTCAATGACTTGCGAGGTGCATTGATGTTTATTCGTACTACTCTTATGAGAATGACAATCTTGTGTAGGAAATGAACTAATTATTAAAGTCTATGAAAGTTCAATTGTCATCGAATTCCTTCGAATTCCATCAAATTCATAATAAGAATTCCATCAAACTATTTTAAAATCCTTATAAATCCCAATCAAAGTTTTAGGTGAATTCTCCATAAATCCCTCAAATACTGGGATTCTCAATTCTTTTAAATTCTTTTCAAATTCCAATCCAATAAACCCCTGTACGTGTATCACCCGTTCAACTCAAACTATTTCAAATAAACACCACTTTGTCACCAAACAAACCCATACATCGCACGTGCAACTCCAAATCTATTTCTTAACACGTGCAAATCAAAACTCCAATTTTTTTTTAAAAAGCATCCATCGCACGCACGTGCTAATTACTACCGACTTACGTGTATTGCACGTTCAACTCCAACTTTTAATGAAAACGTGTATTACACATGAAAATTACTAGTAAGGATTTGATGGCAAGGATCGATCTACAACGTTGAAACCACCTTGTGCTTCCTGGAGCAATGGGCCTTCCAAGTAATCTCGGTGATGTGACAAAATCTTCCAGTTGTCTAGTTGTCTTCTTAGCTGTAGCTGTTATGACTTTGAACAGATGGTGGAATTTACTTGTTTCTCTTTCCAAAGAGCTCAAGGCAATTAGTGTGATGGAGCTTGCCGTTCTTCTTCCAAATCCTGCTACAGTTTTTTTTTTAGGGAAAAGGTGGAATATGGCCACCCTGTTTTATTAAAAAGAGTTTAATGAAACAAACCCAGAGTACTGGGCCCAAGTACAACCTACAAACAAAAATACAACATACATGAAGCAACATGACGTGTACAAACAAGAAGTCCCTCAAACAACCCTGGAGGGTGGGCCGACAAACCATCTCGGTCCAGCTAAATGTAAGTACATTAGTTAGCTTCTTACAGTGCCTCCACGACACATGCACACCCACCTGAAACAAGTCTGGCAGGATTTTTTCACCCGCTGATCCCTGCCTTCACCTCACTGAGGGGACCCCATCTTTAGGCCCAAGCCCCGCCAAATCTTGCTACAGTTAAAGACATAACTGTTTGTTGCAGAATTTACACTAGAAATCGTGACTTAATTATATTTAGAAAAGGGTTTTGAGGTATTTGAGAAGAGCATTGTATGTGGTGGTTGTGGAGGCTCAAGGATTTTCACGTCATCACATAACTCAGATAGACGGACACCAAATAATTTCATCATGTGTCATTCTGCTATATCAGCTACATTCTTATCCCAAACCATACCACTAAGGAAAACATGTCATACAAATGTTGATATCACACATCTTTCCAATCAACACGATGGGGCGGTTTGATTAGTTGTAAAATTTATCCAATCTATAAAGATTACTATTTAGAAAAAAAAATCTTTGAAAATAAGTTCTAAGTTTGTTTGGATATAATTTTACTATAGTATAGAATAAAAAGAAGAGAGAGAAATTTTAAAAAGCAGTAATTTTGAGTATGTGAAGTTATGTTATTGGAGAATGTGAAGTGAGAGGAGAGAAATCAATTTTAGAGACCATGAATAATGATTTTTCATTTTTTCTCTCATTTTGGCCGGACAACGAATGGGAATAAAGTGATACAGACTATAGTACTCCTCATAGGAAACCTGTTACGGAGTGCATTGATATAGGGATTGATTGGTATTATGGAATGCATTGATATAGGGATTGATTGGTATGGGATTGATTTGCAGCGAGCAATATCAGATTTTAATTGTTGTATTCTTGGACCATTGACAACCGCAAAGCGTTCATTCAAATCATCCCATAACAATTTGGCATTGTCGTAATTTGAAAGCATAGATCTTACCTCTGGATCAATGGTATTCATAGGCCATGAAACAAGCATACACTGTATACAAACCCAATCCTCCTTCGTGCATGGTGGCTTCATTTCAGTGATCGTACCATCGAGAAAGCCATACTTGAGTCGAGAAGACAAAGCCACACGAATAGCGTGTGCCCAATCATCAAAGTTATCAAGTCGGAGCCGCACCGGAGTGATGAAGTCTCCCGGACGATCCTGCGGCCCTAAAAAAAACGGCGAACTAGCATCAATCTTCGCCTCCATTTTCGTAATCGCCAGTGATGGTGTTCCATCGGTGGTGGTCATTAGTGTGATATCTTAGGTGTTAACTCTGATACCATGAGAATGTTTGGGTAATTCTTATTGATTCTTCATCTTCATAGAAGAAGATATATATATATACACGATACAAAGAAGAACCAAAAACAGGAAACTAGTAGTTATGCCTTAAATAGATTATATCAACAGCCATGCAAATCAATCTCATACCAAGCAATCCCTATATCAATGCACTCCGTAATACCAATCAATCCTTATATCAATGCACTCCGTAATATGGCCAATCAATCCCTATAATCAAACTGGTTGGTTAGTCTTTCTTGGTCAATCGCCTATTTTCTGGAAAACTAAGAAGCAACCCACCGTTTCTCGCTCCTCCACGGAAGCTGAGTATCGTTCTATGGCCTCTATTACTTGTGAGTTGAAGTGGTTAAAGGCTTTGTTGTTGAGTCTCGGGGTGCATCATCCAAAAGCCATTCCTGTGTTTTGTGATAGCCAGTCTGCTCTTCATATTGCTCACAATCATGTTCCCCATGAATGTACGAAGCATATTGAGGTGGATTGTCATTTCATTCGTGATGCAATTCAAGAGGGCCTTATTTCTCCTTCGTATGTCTCTACTACAGAACAATTGGCAGATATCTTTACCAAGGCCTTGGGAAAGAAACAGTTTGATTATCTACTTCACAAGTTGGGCATCTCGGATCTTCATGCTCTAACTTGAGGGGGGTATTACAGAGTGCATTGATATAGGGACTAATTGGTATTACGGAGTGCATTGATTAGGAATTGATTGGTATGGGATTGATTTGTATGGCTGTTGATATAATCGATTTAAGGCATAATTTAAGGCATAACTACTAGTTTCCTGTTTTTGGTTCTTCTCTGTATCGTGTATATATATATCTTCTTCTATGAAGATCAAGAATCAATAAGAATTACCCAAACATTCTCAAAACCAAATCCAAGTCATTTTACTCCTACATAAAGTTATGAACAGTAATATTCCTAAGAAATCATTTCCAAATAGTACACATTCAAAACCACCCTAATTCAATTCGGCTATAGTAGAAAGGGAAAAATAGCATTCGAAATAGCAAAATGCATATTTTAGCCGTCTGGATTATTTAATAATATTTTTAATTAATCGGACATCATGTTTCGTCCGAAGTAAAAAAAAATTAAAAAACAAATAAATTAACTGGTTAAATGAATTTAAGGCTTGGAATGAACATGATGTTTCGTCCCAATTCAATTTAAAAAAAAAAAATAAATTTTGTAAATTTTTAAATTGTTTTAGCAATTATTTAAATTTTTTTTGCAATTTTTTTAATTGTTTTTGCAAATATATTTTACAAACTATTTTTTAAAATTGTTTCTGCAATTTTTTTTGCAAAAAAAACTTCCTTAAAACCCGGGCGAAACATTGGTTATTTTGCAAAAAAAATTTCTTTGGGATGTTTCGTCCCGTATTTTTTATTAAATATTTTCTAAGTTTCGGCCTGTGTAAATTATTTTTTAATGAAAGACGAAACATCATGTGTGATGTTTCGTCTGTTTCTTTTTTAACGAATTTATGCATTTTCTTGCCATTCGACGACTGCAGCGTTTCGTCAAAATGGATCGCCAAAATATGCATTTTGCCATTTTTTACGTCAAACGATTGTGGATGCTCTAATGATGATGGTGCTATTTTCATATATGTTCACTGCTATAAAATTGCCTGGATTGCTTCAAGTATTGCTCTCTCATTCAGACTAGAACAACCATTTTCACCCGCTATATATATATATATATATATATATATATATATATATATATATATATATATATATATAGAGAGAGAGAGAGAGAGAGAGAGAGAGAGAGAGAGTCAAACGACTCCAGCCCCAAAAATATATATAGATAAAAGAATCATAAGAATATGCTACAAATGTACAACCATTTTACAAGATGTAAAATTGAAAGAAAAAACAAGTAAATAGACAAATTGACGCCAGAATAATAATCAGATTAGTGATCTGCCAAAAATGATGGAATAAACAGCCAAGCAGGGAGGCAGAAGAAGCGCCAAGGAGTGTACAACCCAAATACAAAGCCTCAAAATCCGAAACATCGACGCTAGATTATAGTAGCTACCAAGAGCAACGCAAGCAAAACTAGACGATAGTAGTTGCAAAACACAATAATCATAGCGCGAAGCAGTAAAGAGGCACCATACCAATTGAGCAGATGAATGGCACATACACATGTAGCGAGGACCAAAACATCCCCTCACAACATCAAAAGCCGCAACCAAAATGGTAACACACAAGGGGAAGACAAAAGAAATTGGCAGACTAAACAACAGATGATCCAAACAGCGAGGATCAGAGAAATGGACACTCGTACATAAGAGAAAGACGACATCATAAGAGGAATAGCAAGATACATAGGGGAATGAAGATAAGCTGTAAAAGAAAATAAGATAGATGTAGATAAAGCCGACTAGATGAGGGAGGATCCAAACAACCAATGAGAACCACATCAACACAAGACTCTCACACAGTTGTAAGCTACCAAAGAGGAGGAGGCTAGCAACTGAAACTTGCCGACCTCCCAGAAGGAGGACATCACAAAACATACTGATATGGCTAAAAATAGGATTAAATCGGGACCGTTCAAATCGGGCGCGAATCTTAAAGCTCTCAGGGGTAAAACGGTAGTTTCACCTACAAACTGGTCTGAAATGGGAACTGAATCTTTCTTCAAAGCCCAATAACCCAGAAACGACTGTCCTACTGGGTATGGGTAGCGCCCTGTTACAAACCAATCCAGATGGATAAAGAGTAATTCAAATTCATAATTATCTCTTTGAAACGATTTAAACTCTAGATCTTATCCAAAAACACTGGAAGTAGAGATTTATCCTTATCTCGCAATGGGTCCCTAAGGTGACTATAAATACCCCTCTCCCCCCACCGTAACAAGGTAATCAATCTTTTTCCATATAAATCTCTTTCATAATCTCCCTGATTATTGATAAGAGCGTCGGAGGGTTCATCGCCGGGATCCATCCCGGTGTATCGAATTTTTTTGCAGGTCAACGGTAGCAGCAAGAAACTGGTCAAACGTCGGTGAAGGTCAACAAGTTTGCTTTATTGTTTCCAAAAAGAATCCACAAATTTATCTGTTTGCTCCCACACCAAAATCAGCGGCAACTGATTGGCGCCGTCTGTGGGAAAAGAAAAAGCAATTCAACCTAACTTCATCAGCGATAGTAGTTTCAAGCCATGCATCCGAAAAAGAAGGGAAAGGCAGCGGTTTCCAACCGAAGAGCCACTCCTCTTCCTCCTCATCCTCCAGTTCAAGATGTTCTTCCTCAACAACCTCCTCCTCAACAGGCCCCTCCAGGGTCTCAGGGGACTCTCGTCCGAGTCGTCCAAAGCAACATCCTCTTCATGACCATGTCGTGGTCCATAATCCTTTAGTTGACTCTATGGCTTCTCAAAGCCCTCCCGAGCAGGATCTCCATCAAGTGATTGTCAACCGCCAAAAGGGGGTCGACCTCCGAACTCGCCTGAATGGATGACAAGCCCTTTGAGGGAGTCCATCAATCTGAGCACCCAGGGGTCTCGAGAATCCGGACCCCCAGCAGACCGAGGACCAGAAGATCCCCTCCCCCGAGGTGGCGAAGAGAGTCCCCTCCACGTCATCGACAGAGAAATCAAACTCCGGTAAGCCGAGCCACACATAGGGACTGCCAAGTTGGAGGAGCACCAGTCACAAGGGCGAAGTTCAAGGATTTTCAAGAAGCCGTTCTGTGGGCCCTTAATGTTGCTCCCAACCACGAGCAACGGGCACCTAATCCTCAACCTGTCCCAAGTCATCACCACCGCACTCCCAGTCCCCTTTCGCATGAGAAAGAGTCTCGGGGCTCGGCAAAATATGACCGAAGGGAAGACTCGGTCTACCACCGTCTCCACGAGATGGAGAGGCGCCTTGGCCGACTTGACAGAGAAGAGAAACAACGGGCAAGGAATTTTCACCCGAGTAGGCCTCCGTTCTCCCGGGCCATCATGGAAGCCTCGGTCCCGGAAAACTTCAAGCCCCCTAACTTTAAGTCATACAACGGGGAGTCGGACCCCGCCGACCACATCGAAAGTTTTAAAACTCTTATGATGGTCCACCAGGCTTTGGATGCGCTCCTTTGCAAAACCTTTCCTGCCACGCTGAATGGGCCTGCGAGAGAATGATACTCTCGACTCGCCCTGGCCTCCATCTTCTCCTTCGATCAGTTCGAAGGGCTCTTCCTTACTCATTTCATGAGTAGCCGCCAGGCCGAGAAAACAAATACATCTTTGGTGACCCTCAGCCAAAGAAAGGGTGAACGTCTAAGAGATTACGTTCGGTGCTTCACCGCCGAAGCTCGATCTATTGCCTCCCTCAACCAATCAGTAACCTTGGTGGCATTTGAGCACAACGTCACTAACGCCGACCTCAAGACGTTCCTTGCCAAGAAGCCTCCTCGGGACTTCTCAGAACTCCTGCTTAGGAATGAGAAGTACATCCGAGTGGAAGAGGCTCTCAACCCCCCTACTCCTGAGGAATCATCTTTCGGGAACAAACGGAAGAATACGAGCGAATAAGGGTCCCAGAAATTCCAGAGGGACGAAAATGGCCAATGCCACCCAGCTCCTCATTTTGAGAAGTTCACCCCCCTTCAATGCTAGTATATCAGCAGTTCTTATGGAGGTGGACAAGGAAGGGCTACTCCGCGCTCCCCCTAGAATGAATACCCCTGGTAAGAAAAGAAATAGGGATAAGTGGTGCCGCTTTCATAGGGACCACGGTCACGAAATGGATGATTGTCGAGCTGTTAAAGAGGAGATCGAAGAACTCATACAGCGGGAACTCCTGGCCAAGTTCGTCCGAAAAGATGGGGCCGATCTTCCACCTCGAGGAGCTTACAAGCGAACAGAAAGGTCCGCCGAGTTCCAAGATTCTGAACCTGAGGCCGTCCTCCACCTTATCTATGGAGGTCCAATAGGGGGAGAACTAAACTCCTTCCAAGAGGCCTTCACCCTATCGTAGAAGTAGGATTTCAGGTTTCAATAAGGCCAATGGTTGTAACACGGCCCAAAAGCATGTAATAATGGTTCGCCCCATTGAAGCGGCCACTTAGTTTATCTCAATAAAGTTAGCTTTTTTCCATCAAAAATTATTGCTCTTGCCTCATTTCTATCTCTTTGAGTCACATCTATGGCTCGTTAAATGGTGAGTTCGGAATCCAGCTTTTCCTACAAGGCTGCTCCCACAACTTACTAAGCTCAAAAAATGAGTTTAGAGTCCAACACTTGGTTCGATGCCGCTTTAGCTACTTGCGAACAAGTGAGTACGAAGTAGCTCACCATTCGAAATTGCTCCTACAACTCGTTAAACACCCCCAAACAACAAGTTCGGAGTCCAACACTTGGTTCGATGCCGCTTTAGCTACTTGCGAATGAGCGAGTATGAAGTAGCTCGCCATTCGAAATTGCTCCCACAACTGTTGAAACTCTCTTAAGTAACAAGTTCGGAGCACAACTCTTCCTTAGAGTTGCTCCTCAAACTTGTCTCCCAAACGACTCTCTCCTCGAGCCTGGTGAAGCTCTTCGCACCGCTCGTCTCCAGAGCGGACATCTTCTCAACGAGTTCGGAGCACAACTCTCCCCTAGAGTAGCTCTTCAAACTTGTCTCCCAAACGGCTCTTTCCTAGAGCCTGGTGAAGCTCTTTGCTCTGCTCGTCTCCAGCGCGGACCTCTTCTGTACGAGTTCGGAGCTCAACTCTCCCCTATAGTTGCTTCTCAAACTCGACTCCCGAACGACTCTCTCCTAAAACTTGGTGAAGCCCTTCGCTCCGCTCGCCTCTCGAGCGGCCTTCTCCTCAACTAGTTTGGAGCTAAAACCCTCCCTTAGAGTTGCTCCTCGCACCTGCCTCCAAGAACGGATCTTCCCATGGGTCTTACGAGGATCACCCAAGCTCATATTCTTAGCCCATACGAATGGAGCTCCTCTTCGAGGATTCCGGAGACCGAAGCTCTTTTCAACTTGACAAAAACGAGGACATTGCGGGCCTATTTTGACCCTAAATACGGGTGATTTTTCAACTGACCTCCAAAGAGAAATTGTAGATCTTCGGGTCATCTTCAAAATGAGAGGTCACACTCCCCGATCGGACCTCCGTAGCACCGGAAAAGTGGGTCACAACACAGCTGCACCGAGCGTGAAAATAGGAAAAATCGCCTCAAAATTCGTGCTTGATCCTCATCGACGGCTCTGATCTCGCCCCATAGCTCGGATCTGAAATCCAAGCTACCGAGTTACTGAGCTGTGAATTGGAGAAAATTACCGCTTCACGATTCGTACCAGATCTTCATCAAGAGGTCCAGATCGTGCCACGTAGCTCGGAATTACGATCCGAGCTACCGAGCTACTGAGCTACGAATTGGCAAAAACTACCGCCTCAAGATTCATGCCTGATCTTGATCAACCGTCTAGATCGTGCCACGTAGCTCGGGATTATGATCCGAGCTGTGAATTGGCAAAAACTATCACCTCACGATTCGTGCAAGATCTTCATCAAAAGGTCTAGATCGTGCCACGTAGCTCGGAATTACAATCCGAGATACCGAGATCCCGAGCTGCAAATTGGAGAAAAAACTCTACCTCAAAATTTGTGTTTGATCACGATCAACGGATCAGATTCGCCAAACCACAACAGCCAAAAAAAAAGAGCTAAAGGGTTAATGGGTCGGGTTCAGACCCGTTAGAGACCCGAACCCACAACTCCCCCTCTTCCTCTTCTCCTTCGAGTTTTGGCGCAAAAAACATAGACCCATGTCCTCGCCGAACTCCGTTGCCTCTGAAAACCCAAGCTCGAAACCAACGTCTGCACCTCCACCACCCTAGTCGAGCTCCACCTTCATCGTGCTTCCTCCTCGTCGAGCTGCTCCCCACCGAGCTCGAACCCAAACCTGCAGCCCCCCTTCTTCTTCCTCTTCTTCGAAACCGAGCTCCAACTCCTCCAAACACAGAGCTCCCCTCTGTCATCTCCTTCGCTGAGAGCTACTCTTGAGCTCCAATGCCGAACCCATAGCCGAGCTCACCGCCATTCCATGCCGCCATACACCGAAGAACCCATGTTGAGCTTTCACCAAGCTCCGACTCCTCGACGAAGCTCAAGCAACCACCGAGCCCCCCTTTCGTCCCCACATTGCCACACCGAACTCCAAGCTCCGAGCTCTGCCTAACTTCGAATCCACTGTCTCCAAGCTCTCCTCCCAAAGCATCGAGCTCCATGATGCTAGCTTCACTGAAGCTCTTCCTCCCCTCTCGCCAAAACTCGACGCCTCGTCGGAGCTCACCCGGATGCCGAGCACTTCCCTTCGAACTCCAACGTCACCCTCGGAGATAGGCGAAGGGGGGAGTCGGAGTGTGGTCGAGGGAAGAGCACAGGGACGATGACGTCGAAGGCGTCGAAGAGGAGAGAATAGAGCGGGGAAAAAATAAGGGGGGGCACTTGGCGGTCAACGATCAATGTTGACTAGTCATGTGGCAATGTCTGGTGGATCGGCAACGGGTTCCGAGCTACCGAGGTACCGACCTTCACATTGGAGAAAAACGCCCCGCTTTTAGATGCGAGCCCTATGATCGCGATCAACACACAGGATTGCACCACGTGTACAGGTAATATTTAATTAACTTATTTATTTATTTAATTGAATTAATATTTTAAAAAATTCGAAAAAATATTTAAAAATTCGAAAAAGTTAATTTAAAAAATTTAAAAATAATTATTAATTCAGAAAATAATTTGAAAATTCTGAAAATATAATTATTAAATTAAAATAATTAATTATATTTTTGAAAATTAATTATTTAAATTCAGAAATTGAATAAAAAATTCAAAAAAATTCAGAAAAATCACAAAAAGTCGAGAAAAACCTGAAAATATTTTTCGGCATTTTACAAGCTCAGAATAACACCGCTACACCTCGAGCAAGATCCGAACTCCCTTAAGAACTCCGATAAAATCCCGTACACCATTAGAACAACAAAACTACTTCTAAAAGACTGTAGAACTCAGTCTCAAAGAGTGGAGGGCTCGTGATATGGATAAAAATAGGATTAATTCGGGACCATTCAAATCGGGCACGAATCTTAAAGCTCTCAGGGTATAGAACCCAATTTTATTTCTCACAAAAACTCCTTCAAAACCCATTAAAAGCCAAAAAAAAATAAAATCAAAAGGGTGGTCGGCAGTTTCGAACCAGTGACCTTCGGTCGCTACAGTAAGCACCCACGTTTAACCCGCCAACCACTAGACCAAGTGGTCTTGGTGTTGAATGGTTATGCCGAAATCCCCATACATCAAACTTCAGTATTTCGGATTTAACTAAATAAATTTAAAAAAAATTAATGTGACCATCAAGATTCGAACCCAATATCTCTTATAAGTAGTGCTCTGTAGCTAACCAGTAAGGCCAAGTGTGATCTTTGTTTAGAAGTTGTTTTCATATAATTTTATTCATAATTTTCTGAAATTGTTTCTTTTTATCGAACTCGTTTATCCAATGATCCAACCTTTTAGGATATGGAAATAAACTTTCTCTTGACTGAGATAAATTTTTTTAAAAAAAACAGTAGCAAAACTCATTTCAAATTCATTCAAAAATATTTCTATCTTTTAAATAATTTCCCTTCTCAATATAGATTTGCATTTTTCTCAAAAACTTAATTTTTAAAAATTTCATTCGTGAAGACTGGTTTTTGAACTCCATCATACTAATTAAACTTTTGCAATAAAACAAACATGTCTCTTAATCGTCCATGAAATCCCAAAGATAATTTATATTTTCAAATAACAATATACAATAGTCGACACATTTTGTGATAATAATTTAATTTATCTTTCTCACTTTCTTCTTTTACCTTACCATGGTATCAAGCATAAATTTAATATAGCACTATTTCATATGAATCATATATTCGACACATACAAAATTTCACAAGCATACTAACATGATTCTTAGTATTAATTTCTTTTGTGAGAATCCTTCTTTCTCATTAACATGGTGGCAATTATCAAACAAGATTATTTTCTTTCATGGCATATTACACTAACATGGATTTTATCTACATATTTCACATCAATTTCAATTCATATAACTCATTTATAACTTTTAGCATACATTCTCTAAATTAGAAAGTAAGAAATCACCCACCTTTTGTGAAGCTTGACTAATGAAAGAAAACAACACCACTTCTAGCTCCAAGGACTCCTACTCTTCTCCTCCTAGCAAAAGCCTCCAAATGTGAAAACACTCTTTCTCTCTTTCTTTTTTTTTCTCTTATTTCTTGATTTGTTTTTGGTGTGAAGAAGGAGAAGAGAATGGGTGGTATTTAAAGGTCTAGGCTAGGGTTCAAATTGCATAATTCTCAACCTAATAAATCCCCATTTTAATTCTCCATCTCTTCATTTTCTTAACTTCCCTAACTCTCAACTCTTCAAATACTATAACCTTCAAACTCCTAATTTTTCATCTCCCCACTCTCCAAAATACTAACTCTTATTATCTCTCTCTTTCCCTCATGCCAAAACCGGCCTACCCCTAGGCTTCCCACCCGGCCAACTCCAATGTGTACATGCACATGCACACATATAACTTCAATACAATTCTATAGTTCTAAATGTGTACTAACATTTGTAACTTGTTATGTATTAGTTCATGTTTAACTTTAAATTAGGATACAATTTGTGGACTTGATCCATGGGCTTTATTTTTTTTTTTTTTAATTTACTAACTTAATTGTTTTAGTGTGCTCTTTTTAATTAATTCTAATGGGCTAGATTCTACTTTAGGTCCAAGGGCCAAAAGAAGGCTAATTAAAAGTTTGTGCATGCAAAAATTAGATAAATGAGAATAATAAAATGAAGATGGAAAGTACCAAGTGCATCATACGTGCAAAAAATTGAAAAAATGCATTTTAATCAAAATAGGCAAAAATGGATTTCCGTTTATAAAAATAGATTTGAACACTTAAAATAAATAATATAGATACATAGAAAATATTACCCGTAGCAGTGGAAACACATAACCGATACGTGCATCAAAAATATTAAAAAGCACGTAAAAATACAGAGATTGAAATATTATATGTTTGTTGACTCAAAATAGGATAAAATCTATATAGGAAATGCATAAATAGTCGGCAATAAAAATGTGTAGTGAAAACACATTACAAAATACACGTACGTAATACACAAGGGCAAAATTGTCATTTTCAATTTTGCGGGGTGTTACATTGAGCTCCCGGTTGAGATTGTGGATTATCGGGTGAAAGTCTTGAGGAATAAGACGATACTGATGGTCGAGGTAGTCTGGAGAAACCATTTGGTTGAAGAGACTACTTGGGAATCTGAGGAGAGGATGATGAGAGACCATCCTGAGCACTTTGTTTGAGTTGTATTTCCTTTTCTTTTCTTCTTTTTCTTTTCTTCATGTTGTATTTCTTTTTCTGTTTCTCGCTCTGTATGTGTAGCTCCGGGGATGGAACTATTCTAAGGAGGGAGTGTTGTAATACCCTAAAATTTTTATTAAATAAGAAATTGTTGATTTTACATGTTGTGCATGTACAAACTTTTGTATAAATGTTTTCTTATAAAATTATCTTTTATAATATGAACAAACAATTGTTTTCTCTCTTTCTCTTTATTTTCTAGAAGCCTATTTTAAAAAGCCTAAGCTTGTTTTTCTAATTTAAGCCCAACCTAATTAATTAAATATTTTATTTTGACCCATGAGTCTAAAAGCTCACAATTTTGAAAGCCCACAAATCTATTATCCTTTTAATTGTCATAACTTGTGATGTAGACACAACTAGTAGACAATAAATAAATTAATAATGTACAACTTTTGATAGGGGTCACTAGTTGGGGCACGTGCATGCACTAGTGTGTGCATTGCACACCCTAGGGGGTAGGCCGGATTATGGAGAGAAGAGTGGACGAGTGGAGTTGATTTGAGCGGTGGTTATGAGATCATGGAAGTTACTACAACTTCCCTTTTCATCTTGATCCTTGATCTCTAACTCCTTGATTAAATCCTATCCATCTATTCTCATCCTAAAAGTGTATAAGTACCCCTAGTTTTCTTCTCATTAGTACACTAAACAAATTATTAAGAGAGAAAAGATTATAGTGAGAAAAGATTGAGAAGTGTTAGTGAGTAAAAAGATTAGAGCGTGCTTGTGTGTGTGTGTTCCCTCAAGTAAGGCCGGCCAGCATCCAAGGAGCAAAGGTGGGCCCGGGTTCCAATCAAGCATCAAGGAGGAGACGTTTGGCAACACAATCTAGGAGGAGAAGGCCTCTTTCTTGCATTCCAGGAGATTCTAGGAGCTTTCATTTCATTTTCTCCAAATATGTGGGTGTTTCTCATGCTTTTAAATCTAGATACCATGCTAGGAATAATTTGATAAAATTACTAAGGAATAACTAAGTGAAATTGGACTCATGTTTGCTTAATTAGAGATGAAATGATTGATAAAATGATTGCTAGTTGATAAATTGTGAACTAAAGTGCTGGAATCTTTCATGTTGTCATGCTATGTGTTTGTGAATTATGCTTTATGGAGAAATTTATGTTTATGAGACAAATTGTGATTAAATGCATCATGAAAATTTTGATTGTCTAGATTTAAGCATCATCAATGTAGAAAGATGAATACTTGTGTTCTAAAAATATTATTTCGTGGAAACCATGATTATAAATAATGTGAAAATTGTGATCTTATTTTCAATGTCAAAAATATATCCATGAACTACCCTAAATTGCAACCTGGTGCAATCGATAGTCGACCGAATTAGAGTCGACAGTCGACTGTCAGGTAATAAATTTCGGATTCTAGTTGCAGAACAGTCGATCGACTGTATTGTAACAGTCGACTGCCTTGACTATTCATTTTCGAGTTTTAAATCTTTGCAGAATAGTCGATCGACTGTATTATAACAGTCGATTGCCCTGACTATTCGTTTTCGAGTTTTAAATCTTTGCAGAACAGTCGACCGACTGTATTGTAACAGTCGACTGCCCTGACTATTCATTTTCGAGTTTTAAATCTTTGCAGAACAGTCGATCGACTGTATTGTAACAGTCGACTACCCTAATTATTTGTCTTCGAGTTTTAAATTCTCGTAGAACAGCTGACTGGCTATGTTTTGACAGTCGACTGCCCTGAAGTTCAAATGATATCCAGATTTCATGAAATAATTTTCTATAATCCTTGGCCTAGTATAAATGAGAATTTGAGACTATTTTTGCAAGAAAGAACTTACTATACGTTGTTAGTTAAATTGTCCTTGGATAAAGAAAAATGTATTGATTAAAAGATGATTTGAAAAGAGTTTTGATAATGAAAGTATGAATGTTAGATTTAGTATTGATAAAATAAGAATAAGGGAATTATGTGGAAAGAATGAATTATGAATATGACCAGTTGAATTTATTTGTTTATGCATGATATTGTACATGAAATTGAAATTGAATAACTTGTTGAATTATGAAAGAATATGAATATACAAATACTATGAACATGAAATGAAGATTATTGTTAATCATGAAAAAGGATCTTATGAGTATGAAAAACTTGGTGTTGTAATTATGAGTTGAAATTAAGAACTAGGGTGTAGCTAAGCCTCATACCGGCAATGAAAGAAATGTTGAGATGATATTTGAAAATAAAAAGACCAAGATTTGGGTCATGTGAAATGAATGAATAAGACCGGTATAGTGGGAGTGCTAACCCTAAGGGATTGATTTTGTTCATGATTTAATTAAATTAAGGACTAGATACATAGTGAAGATGTAATGAAAGTAAGAGAAAAATATGAGTATGAGGGCCATTGGATTGGCAACGTGAGAGTATTCATGGGATGTCCCATGATGCATCATAAGTAGGGCGTGGATACTGCTCTAGAGTACTGTCCCGGTGGCGGCGCTCATGGGGTGTTTGGTGATTGCAGGTGGTGTCATGTCTATGGTAGGAGGTGAATTACCACAGGATGCCTGCATGATGAGTCATGTGACAGTGCGTTGGGATTCTCTCCAGGATGCCTAGGCGTGAGCTCGTAACTCATATGACATCTAGGATACTTACTGTACTTACAGTAGTAGATTAAGTCATGGTGAGGGACCGAAACCTACAAGATGAAGAACGATTAAGGGTTGCCCTCGGACCTATGTAGTATGGGCTGCATAGACTCTGAACAAGTGTGCATTAGTATCATATAACATAAATAATTGCATTAAGGACTAAGTGCACATTCACAACACGACATCAATAGGATAGTCCCCTTAGCTTTGTTTGTGAATAAGTTTGTGGTTTGTTAAGTATTGAGAATCGTTATACTGTTTCGACATAGAGAGGATGGCCGTGTATAATATTTCGTCAGTTGAATGAACTGACGTGCCCACAGTTTTCTCAATGCAGGATAAAGTACATGAAAAGGACTAAAGAGGAATTGATGCTTAAAGATTATTCAACTGTTGTTGTATTTCATTCATTGTTGTAAAATTGCTTCCGCTGTACAAGTGTTAATGTAAATGTAACTCTGTTGTAAAGTAAAGTTTTAATTTTCTTGTAAAATTGTACGGAGAGAAGTGTAAAGATCCTGTGGAACTTAGAATTCGGTTGTATTTGGAATTCGAGGTGTGACAGCATTAGAGTACATCAGCAACCCACAGCCCAAGAAGAGAGTGGCAAGCAAAATCAAAAGCTACTGTCAGGCTAGCAGAAAACTAGATCTGTAAAGGAATCAAAAGCAGCGTCAGACAAGAATAGGTAATAAAATTAAGGGATAGAATAGACAATTCTGAGGTGGTAATTAGAGGTCACAGCATTATGTAGATAATTTAAGTGAAACTGAGCCATTTTACGATGAGAGAGAATGCTAGTCCAAAAGTTAGTGTAGAAAAGAAGATCGTCTATTAGACGATTAATAGGGTATTTTTTGGAGAATATCCTATTATTTCTTTCTTTCCAAATGATCCAAATAAGCAACATAATAGCTAAGTCACACGAAACAAGAAAGGATTTCTTGACTCTATGGGATAGCCAATGTCCCCACCAAGAGGACACGAAGCCCGGAATACCCTGGATGTGCCAAACGTTCTTGCAGATGGACCATAATGGAAAAATAAAAAAGCAATTAATAAATAAGTGTATGGCATTCTGATGAGCGGTGATGCATAATACACATTTTTGGCCAATAACAAGATTTTTTTTGTTAAGAATCTCAACAGTGAGAAGTTTATTATGGATAGTCAACCAGGAGAGAATTTTGACCTTAAAAGAAGCACATCATTTCAAAATTAACTTGGAGAATGGAGAAGAAATACCATCAGAATTTAGGAAATTATAACAAGACTTAACCGAGTAGGATCCGGAGGTATTCCATCTCCAAATAACACCATCGCTAGGGTGCCAGTGGTAGGTTCTAAGTAACAAAAGCAACTGGCAATGTTGTGGAAAAGATGTAGGAGAAGAGATCTCTAGAAAGTGATATTCCAATCCCTAACGTTATTATAGAGCACTAGGTAGTCGGCGACAATAGCTGCCGGTTGGCAGCTAGGTGATAAAGTTCTGGAAAATTGGAAGCTAACCGAAGGGGGTCGATCCAAAGGTCGGTCCAAAATTTGATGGTCAAACCTGAGCCACAAATTTTTAATAGCCCGCAACTGAATGGTTCAATCACTTTCCAAACACCTTTCCAGAAAGACGAGACAGAAGACGAGAGAAAAGGATGAAGTTCCCAAACTTTGTGACGGCGGTGATACTTATAGGCAACAAGATGACACCAAGATAAATCTTCATGGTTGAGAATTTTTCATAACCATTTTCCAAGAAGAGAGAAGTTTTGGTTACAGAGGTTGAGGATACTTAGACCACCTTCGTGCTTGGATTTGCATAAAACTTTCCATTTGCACAAATGTTTACCCACCTTGAAGAGTGAGGATACGGACTAGAAAAAACTTCGTCTGATTTGATCGATCCGCTTGATCACCCAAGCGGGAACGTAAAAGAATGACATCATGTATAAAGGAATAGAAGTAAGAACAGAATTAATAATAATAAGTCTACTGCCTCTACAAAGTAGGAGACAAGACCAAGAGTTAAGTCTATATTCGACCCGCTCGATCATAGGGATCCAATCAGTTCTCTGTAGTTTGCCCCATCTTAATGGGATGTCAAGGTAAGAGATAGGAAACAAGGCTGGCACACAGTTAAAAAATTGGGCAATCTCAAGTTAGCGGTTCTCAAAACCACCCAACTAGATAATGAAAGCTTTATTCAAATTAACCGATAAACCAGAGGCTTGTTCGAAGATGTATAGAAGGAGCTTGAGATTTCAGAGGGTAGTGTTGTTAAGTTTAGCAAACATAATAGTGTCATCCGAACGTATTGAAGGTTAAGAACCCTCCGAAAACCACGAAAACCACCAAGCCACTCAATAATGTGGGCATCCCAAGCTTTATGAAGAAGTTTGCTAAAAACATCAGCAACCAGGGAGAATAGAAGAAAAGAAAAGGGATCTCCCTGTCTAAGGTCACGTTTACATAAGAATTTCTTACCTTTAGTGTCGTTAATTAAAACAGATGAGGTACCAGCGAAGATGCTGGATTTAATCCAAGAGATCCATCAGAGACTAAAACCGAGATTAAGGAGAATTTCAAAGAGGAATTCCCAATTTACTTTATCATAAGAATTTTTGAAGTCAAGTTTTAACAAGATCCTTTCCAAATTAAAATGGTGGCAACCGGAGATGATTTCTTATGCGCAGGAAACACTATCAAAAATAAATTTCTTTTTTATAAAACCTGATTGTGTCAGATTTATTAAGGGTGAAATAACATACTTGAGACGATTAGCCAGAACTTTCATCGCAATTTTAAAGAGGACATTCAGTAGGCTAATCAGTCTAAAAGCAGATACCTTATTGTGCCCTGACATTTTGGGGATAACCAAAATATGTGCATAATTAATCATATCAAAGGAGAAACGTCCTAGAAAAAGATCGTTGAACATGTCGAGAAAATCATCTCTGAGAATCTCCTAGAATTTTTGGAAGAAAAAAGAAGGAAATCCATCCGGAATGGGAGCGGAGTCGCTACGTAAGGAGAACACTACAAATTTAATTTCCTCTAAGGAGAAAGGAGCATCGGTATAAGAGAGATGCGATTCAATACCATATAAGGATTCCCAGTCGAGATGGATGGTGCTCGAAGCTGAGGATCCCATGAGGTTTTTAAAGAAAGTAAGGAAATCCCTATGGAATTTTTGATCAAAACGTAATTTTATGCCACCTTCCATAATGGAAGAGATACGGTTACACCTCTGACGATGGGAGGCAAAATTATGAAAAAAGGAGGTGTTATAGTCACTGGCTTTAAACCGCTTGACTTTCGCACGCTGAGCCCATTTGATGTCCTTGTAGTGTAGAATGGAATGGAACACTCTTCTGCAATCATTCATTTTTTTCCTATTGATGTCAGAAATGGAACCCAACTCTTCCAACTGGTCGATATGGTGAATAGAAGCAAGGAGAAATTATTGCAGGGGCGTATCTGAGTTTCAAGGGGCCCTAAGAAAGTTCTCAAATGGGGCCTTTTGCAAGTTGACAAAATAAAAATGACAATTATTTAGATACAAATATATATATATATATATATATATGTATATATATATATATATATATGCTTCCAAAAAAATTTAATTGATAACATACGCATTTTACATGAAATGCCTCGTGGCAAGAAAAACTCGGACTAACTCTAATAACAGAAACGAAATATGTCATCTCAACTATTTTAAAGATTTTAAATTTAAAAAAAAACTATTTTCAAAAGTCTTGCTACATTTAAATATTTAACAATACACAATCCATGTTCTCCAAAACTAGCCTACAAAATAAAACACACAACAAAATATCTTCATTGCAGCATGAATGATCATGCATTGTTTGGTTGATGCAATAGAAAATCAAAACCCTAGAATTAGAATAATTTTCTTATGACGATTTATTCTGTGTAATTATCAGGTATCAAATCGTTGGTTAGGTTGTGCATGATAATTTAAAGCAAATGGAATAAGCATATAGTGGTTAAGCTACATTGTTTCTTAAAATCTTCAGTACTACATTCACTCATAAATCTCTAATATTATAATGGGAGAGTTGGGGTTGTCATTTGTAGGCAACCTGTAATTTTTAGACATTTATTCAACCATCTAATCTCAACCATTCATTTACTCAACTGTTGTTAGTTACCATAATACCCTCAAAGTTCAAATTATTTACGACATAATTATTTACAAAAGTGTCACTCGTATAAAATAAAAGTTTGTGCCACTAGGGGTAATTTGTAAAGAGTAATGTGATGGGTAAAGGAAGGTCTCAGGTTTGATGTCAGATTACGTCTTATCATTTAATATATTTAAAAAAAATTAATTAGAATGTGTATCGCACGTGCAAATTACTAGTTAACTTGAATTCTAAATTTAATGTTGAATATAATTGCATCAATAAGTAATGATATGACTTGGATATACTAAGGTATGTTGATTATTATTTATACAAACACTTAGATATGAATGTCAGAAAAAGGGGGGAAAAAGTGATTCAATAAAAAAGTTTAGAGTTTACCCTTTAAAAGCCCATGTGTAGTTGATAAATATTAAAATAAATTCATTCTTAAAAGCCCAATAAAACTCGAGATCCATAGATTGAAAAGTCCAAACTCATCCCTAAAATTTAATAAAATGAAATTGAAAAAAAAATCAATTATCAGAGCCAGGTTTCGATCCTGGGACTTGTAGGTTATGGGCCCACTACGCTTCCGTTGCTCCACTCTGATTTGTTAACAAATTATTGAACGAAATTTATATATATTATGTAGTAACTTAATGTAATATGGGGCCCTATAAAATTGGGGGCCCAAAGCAGTTGCTTGTGCTGCGTAGGCACAGATCCGCCCCTGAATTGTTGCATAGCATGGGAATTGTCAAATCTTTCTTTATGCCATACTTTACAGCCATGCTTAACAACATGAAGTTTAAGAAGGATGCGCGGCCCACAACCGAGGAGAGGCAATTAGTGATCAGATTAACGAAGGTTTGATCTTCTAACCAAAATTTCTCAAAACAAAATTTGGAAGATTTAGAGAAATTGAAGTTGGAATATAAGACGATGGGGGCATGATCAAAAGATGGATTAGGGAATGCTTGAACAAAAGAGTTATGGATGCAGGTGATCCAATCATTGGAAACCAAGAACCTATCTAACTTAGACATAGAAGGAGATAGGTGCATGTTAGACGAGGTAAAAAATCTACCATTCATCGGAAGGTCCACAAGTTGGAGGGAGTGGATACAATCATTGAAGCTCATGGAATATCTCAATCTGGACTAGTTCCCGAGCCTTTCATGACTGAATCTCGTATCATTGGAATCTCCACAGAAGATCCAGAAACCACTAATCATCCCATTGAAAGAGAGGAATTCGTTCTAGAATTTCTGGCCTAAGATCAAGTGTGGAAGGACTATAGACCGATCGAGACGATAGTAAGGTTACAATTAAATTCGTTCCAATGAAGACAGAAAATTAGGAAGAATTTAAGGTGATGAATCGAAATAAGTTGATAATGGGGGTTATTGAACCTGAAAAGGGTGCCTCCACAAGAGTAGTTAGCCTGAAGGGAAGGGTAGTAGTTAGCCTGAAGGGAAGGGTGCCTCCATAAGAGTAGTTAGCATGAAGGGAGATCCATTGGGTGATTAAAGAACCACCGAGAGATCGGGTACTAGAAAATGAGATTGAGTCAAGTCTTGATTCTTGAATAGATATAATGTCACAATGAATAGTGGAAATAAGGTGATGGACGGCTTCACGTTTATGGGAGCTACCAAGCCCATGAACGTTCCAGAAAACATTAACCATAATGACAATGATTAGCACTAGCTCTAGAAATTTCTGAAATTGAGTGCAATCAGAATGAGAATGGTCCATCACGAAACCAAGGTGAGATGCAAGGTTGATCATCTCTAGGTTAGAAAGAGAGTCAAAATAGATTTGGTAAACCGAACCAAGCAGTTGGTTGGAGACTCCCTCTTTAGAAATCGAAGGAATTTCTAGGTTCCGAATTTGGGTAGCCAAAGTGGCCTTGGAGAAGGTGGAAGAATCTGCATCTTTCTTAGCGTGAATACGAGCACTATAGCGTAAGAGAGATGATTTATGGTTCTTTTTGGAATATTTCCTTTTAGGTGTCGGGTTGACCAAAGACCTAGAGTCAGCGCTACATGTAATTGGCAAGATAGATGATTGTGGTTTACCTAAAATAGGAGAAACAGGTAAGGGAGAATCTGATTGCAATATAGTAGAAGAGTAGGCAGACAGAATGGTAGATGAAGGGAAGTTAGAGTTAGTAACAGAAGTAGGAAAAGCAATATTAGCGGGTGTTGGTTCCATGTCAGGATAGTGTACCAAGAATTTGGCACATCCTAATATGGCCATCCCTTGAATCTGAACACCCAAATAGCTACTCAAAGAGCGATTGATGAGACAGTAAGAAGAAAATGAGTGAAACCTAGAACTTGGGTTAAGATAAAGGCTAAATTTGAAGGGACAAAAACACCTTGAACTTTCTCCTTTATGTAAAAAACTTCACTGAACTTTTTTTTGCGCAGAAAACCACACTCAAGTATGGTTGCGAAAAAAAAACCATGAAGTATATTTTCAAAAAACCACCTCTAACTTTTCTGCTTGTATTAGATAACCTCGTTCATCTTTGCAAGTTGGTTCAAAAAACATCATGCATCTTTCTCATTATTGTCAGAAAACCTCACTCAACTTTAGCAGAAAGCTCAGGCCGTTAGAGCGGGTTTTTTGCAACTAACTTGAGTGTGGTTTTTTGCACAAAAATAGTTCAGTGAGATTTTCTGCATAAAGGGGATAGTTCAAGAGGGTTTTTTCAAATTTAGCCTAAGATAAAAGCTGAGGAGAAAATTGAAACAATATTAAATATGAAAATAATGGAAAATTTGTGGGGTTTTGGAGAGAATGAGTACCTTGCACCTGGATGAGGGGTTGGAAAGATCTTTCTCTTCCTTGGACAATAGGTTATCAGACTCAACCCAATCAGCGATATGTTGTCGCTTAACAACATCAATATTAGAAGAGGTTGGCTCCTTGGGAAGTCTGGGGGAGGCAGCCGCAGCTAATTTGTAAGAATCCCACTCAGTCTAGAAGTTGGGATTAATGCTCCATGCAGGCCAAGAGTCATTAGTAGAAGATAAAGGAGATACCGATACAAGGAGATACCGATACAACATCAAAAGACAAAGGTTGGTGCACAGGACTGGCAGACAGGATAACAGGAGAAGTTGTTGGCAAACTCAAAGGCAGAGAAGGCAGAGGATCAGTGGTGGAAACAGTCGATGAAACAGAAGGCAGAGGATGGCTTGCTGGTAGCAAGAGAGGAAATTGATGGGTTGATCCAAACCAGATGTGATACCCCGTATTTCTGGAGAGTATATATATATATATATATATACTGGTATGGTATATATAATATATATAGTAGTATATAAGAATGAGAAGTAGAAAGAAAGAAGGAATGGTGATGACGTGGAAGAGAAGGAAAGAAAAGTGGGGTTGGTATTAATGTGTGGCCTATAGATGATCCTATGGGAATTGATGAAGTGATGGACCCATGGGATTTCCTATGGAGCTAAATAAGGATTAAATGAATGAATGAAAGAAAGTGTGGGTGTGGTGTTGACCGGGTTGACCCTTATGGAAAAAGTCCCATATCGGTGGTGACTTAGGGAAGGTGTAAGCATATATAGGAAAAGCCAATGAGAAAGGTTACCAACTGTCCGGACCCCCTTTTGAGGCAGCCTGTGGTAGGCGTGGCTAAAATTTAGTTAATTGTGTGCGTACGAGCTGAGTGCGGGGCGTTACACCAGATTAGGGTGTTTCTTAGGGGAAATAGCAGGGCTAGCGGGAGGGGCACCAGGCCTATTTAAGGGGAATTTTTTTCCTTGAAACCCTCCACGTGAAAAGGTCTTCAACTGAGCCGGATGTTTGCAAGAGGATAGTCGAGACATAGTGGAAGATCCTTCATGGAAGGAACCATGAAAGCTAGGAGCAATGACAAGAGTAGTAGGTGAGGCGAAGGTATCCAGGGAAGCAACTGAAGGGTGGGCAGAGTCATGGTAAGTAATCGAGATAGAGTAGGAGGAATCATTGATGCGGAGAGTGTAAGCTTCTGCCCTGTCAGGAATGGGGTTACAAAGAAATTCAGCTTCAACCAATAAACATCCCGAAGGCAGGAGAGAGGTGGACGCAGTGGCGTAAGATCTCTGATGCATTTGGTCATGGAGGCAACCAGAGAAGGGGAGTCACAAAATGGGGGCAAGCCTAAGATGGAGACTTTTGTAGGATGAGATTGAAGAATAGGAAGAGCTGAATCAGCGAACGGCCGTTTACAAATAAGAAGGTTAACCGAGCCAATAGAGAAGGATTTCTTGTTCACCAAACGAAGTAAAATCTTAGTAAAGGGGCATTTGATAACAATATCTCCGTTAGAGTAGGTGTTGACAGCCTACATCCAATCTTTGACATTGCAAGTATTAAAGAAGAAAACATCCAACATCGAGTTAGAAATGGATCCGCCAAAAATAGAAACAACACCATAACAGTCCAAGCTCTCAATTTTGGAGCTTAATTCAGGAGACAGATCGCATTACACAACCAAGATGGGAGCTTTAAGCTGAGCAGATGGAGTGGCAGCAAGTAAGGGAGGAACCATGGGCTTAGCTGACGGAGTGGCAGCAAGCAGCTGAGAAGCGGGAGGGATAAGAAGAAGGGGGGAGGAGTCAGACAACTTAATTTTTTTGGATTTATGAGCATGAATATGATCCAGTTTGACTTGGAGTGTGGGAAAATCGAGCGCAGATAGAACCTGGTCAGAGATAGGCGCTCCCATCGGGAGGCCAAGGATGTGTTCATGGGAGTAGCATCTATTTCGAAATAAAGAGATTACTAATGAGAATAGCGGCCGCATGTGCCACAAAATAGCCCACGAATGCTAATAGTTTCAAAACTGACCCATAATCGCAAATATTTTCAAAAAGTGGCCTATTAAAGAAAACCCACAGATGAAGAGGGGAGGAGAAGAACACTACAGTGAGGGAGGGGGATGGACGGAACAGAATTTTTCTTTTACGTACAAAATACGTGCATATATTTACAAGGTAATTACAAATTTGGAGGCCCTTAAAATCGGAAAAACGTCGGGGCCTGAGGCGGCCGCCTCACCTGCCTCAAGGGTGAGGCCGGCCCTGAGGGGGAAGAAAAGAACTCGGAAACACTTCCAACACGGGAGGGGACCCATATCTAAAGCACATTCGCCTAAAAAATAAAGAATCGAGATCCAAAGCAAAAGCAACCCAATTGGATAGGAGAGGGGAGTATCAGGTCCAGAGGCCTAGCCACCCTAACAAAGACAGTGCCGGCCCTAGGATTTTGGGGGCCTGAAGCAAACCTTCAAAAAGGGGCCCCACATATACCCAAAAAAAAAAAAAAAAAAAAACCGATCCATGTATTAGAATTTTTTTTCACACATACCTCACATATACACATTTTCAAATTTTTTTTTTTCGAAAACGGGGGCCCCTTATGTATTAGACTTTTTTTCACATAGCATATACACATTTCCAAATTTTTTTTTTTTTTGAGAAAATGGGGGCCTCCTCATATACAAAAAAATTTTTTTTTTTTTGGGGGGCCTGATGCAAGTGTTTCACTTGCATCAGGCCTGGGCCGGCCCTGAACAAAGAGGAAAGAACCCAACTCGAAAACACCGAAGGTAGCTCAAATCTGAAGCACAACAGCCTCCCAAACAAAGGAACCAAATTCAGAGAGATCGAAACTCGAAAACACCACCACCAACAAAGAGGGGAATGTGGACGGAGAAGAGAAGATGAAAGGGAACAGGAATAAGGGATGGAAAATGGATGTATGTTTGTTGCCTTCTATTTATCTTTCTAAAGCTTTTATTCTTCTTCTCTAATAAACATATATACTGTTATGAAATAGTGATCATCAATTAGGTGGATGTTCATCTATTAAGATGGTGGTCCAAGTCCATCTATTTAGGTTATGACCCAAGCCCACTACAACACCCTAACACTAACTTTCTCCCTATATATATGTATGAATAAAGAGCCATACGTCATGGATTTGCGGCTACATCTCTCCATCTTTTTATTTTTATAACACGTTATTAGCACGATGCCTTGAAGAAAGAAAGGTATGGAGACATAATCATCTTAATCTTTCAATAAAAATCTTATCTTTGTAATCTAGAGTTTGTTATTGGATCATGATCTGATCATTCTACCATGTTTGATTTAGAAAAAGTTTGGACCGAAATCTAGGGCATGATTTATTTATTTTGATTGAGAATAATCTCTACCCTTTTCTGGTTAATGTTATGTGTCCTAAGATCATAATAGGTGAGATTGGATCGTCTTTCATTAAACTATGATTTTCTTTCTTATTTGACTTATCGTAAGAAAAACAATCATAATTTATAAAACATATATGATCTGGTAATCTGATAATGAGCTGATCATAAAATAATACTTCATCAATGTAAAATCTGTTTGATCTATTTTTTTTTATAGTCAATTTTAGAATGGTCATATGTGCAGATAGGCTGAGAATTCTATTCTGGCTACTTTTGGTTTGTTGATCTGTGAATTATTGTAATCCTTAATTTATTTTTCTAATAACAATGTCATTTATTCTTAGTAAAGTGCATACGACTTGCTTCCTTAATACCAATGGAAAGGGTGTTTAAGAATTTTGTTTATTTGTTGGCTTGTAACTCTTCATCGTACCCATTTGGTTAGAGTAGGACATGTTTAGTTTTGATCCAAAATTCTTCTCTGAAAAATTTTGGTGAAATATGATACAGAATAGAAGATGTTGTTATTATATGATATGGCAATTTAATTCATGATGAATTATTTTCCTTTGAAGTTTGTTGAGTTGATAAGTTTTTCATCTTTTGCTAATAGTAGATTTGTTTTTAGGACCTTTGACTTGCATCTTTTAATGAAATCTGACATGCATCGATGATTCCTTATTCCTCATGATTAACTCTAACATTATAACGGGAGAGTTGGGGTTGTCATTTGTAGACAACTATTCAACCAACCATATAATCTCAACCATTCATATTTAAGTTGAAGTTGTATTAACCATTTATTTATTCAACAGTTGTTAGCTACCATAATATCCTCAAAGTTTAAATTTATTTACGCCATAATTATTTACAAAAGTGTCACTCATACAAAATAAAAGTTGGTGCCACTATGGGTAATTTGTAAAGAGTCTGTGATGAGTAAAGGGAGGTCTCAGGTTGAAGGTCAGATTACGTTTTAGTATTTACTTAAATAATTTTTTTTATTAAAACGTGCATCACAAGTGCAGATTACTAGTTATATTAGTTTCAGATTCTTGATTGTTGATACTAATTTACAATTTATAAAACAATTAATCTTTGCATATTACCATTTATTATGCAATCATTATGTACAGTACTATAGTCCTACGGAAAACTATCGAAGCACAAGTACATATTTGAAGATTATCTTCTTGCGGTTAAGTAGTACTAGTATTTTTCACGTGCGATGCACGTTTTGATAAGAGTGGGGGATTGTTATGTACGATTTACGTGTTAAGAAATAGTTTTGGAGTTGGACGTGCGTTGCACGTAATTGGTATTTTGAAGGAAAAGCTACAATTTGTACGTGCAATGCACGTATTTATAAGTAGAATTTGAATTGTAATTGTAACATATGTGTATGTTTAGTGTTAAAAAAATATTGTAAAATTGTTTTGTACGTGCATTGCACGTTTTAAATAGGTGGAGTTTTTTTTATTTGTTTGTTTTTGTTGTAATTAATGAGAGAGTTGGAATTGCACGTGCAATGCACGGATTTGTATGTTGACAACATTATTACTCCAACTCTCCCATTATAATATTAGAGATGTAAATATCTACTCCAGATTTTTATTTATGAAAATATACGAGGACCCACTCCCACACCTTTCCATCTGATCAATGTAGATAGATTTCGATCTCTTTTGTGGTTCTATTAGCAGCTATGCCGATGTTGAATTATGGTGGGCTGTCATGGTATATTTTCAGAAACTGCTAACATCTTCCAGTTTGTGTTATCTGTTACATAAATAAAATCATGTAGAGAAGTATAAGCCTATCTAATAATCTATATATTTCTTTACCTGCTGAATTAATCTATATATTTCTTTACCTGCTGAATTCCTTTGCAGTTCAATTTATCAAGTTAATGCTGATATCACTCGAAGATTAAATATTTGTTAAATACTGCACTGTGAAGATATTTGCTCAAAAACTTATTTGCTGCTGGATTGGAAGGTTACTTACGTTAATTAGTTTTATAATAGTTGTCACTAGGAGTTTGTGCACAACCATTCTAGCTAGTTTATTTGAATCACCTTTCTCGTTTTATTCATACATTGACCTAGTGAAATGTTTAAACTGCCAGTAAGTAGTAGAAATTTGATCTGGGTTAATCTCCAAGTTCTATGGGTAAATCTCCAAACACTATCACCTTTTCTGATGGAAACATAGGAAATTTATATGAACAATCCTTATATTTTTTAGTTTACAATGAACTTTTATGCTTCACTATGTTCTCACTACAAAAGAAAAGGTCATTCCCAATGCTTTTTTAGGGCTTCTCCGGCGTTTATAAACGCCGGGAAATAACCTACCGGTGTTTGGAAAAGCGCCACAGCAAGCGCCAGTGTAGCGCGTGCCGGGAATTGTTTGGCAGCCTACACCGGTGCTTTTGAAAACGCCGATGTATACTTTTTTTTATTTTTTATTTTTTATTTTTTTTTTGGTGGGGGGGGGGGGGGGGGGGGGGAGAATCTACCCCGGCGTTTTGAAAAAGCCGGGTAGGTAAAAAATTAAATTTTAAAAAAAAAATTTTTTTTTTTGATGAATGAATATATAAAAAATTTATTTTCACATACATTATTTTTGCTAGTACAAGATTACATTGCTAATCATAAAATACATAGTCTAAGCACCTAATTCACCCTATTACAAGCTAGCTTGAGCATACTAATTAGCACTCTATCTTCATTCTCCAGCTGAAGTGCATTTCCTTGTCTCAATTGAACCCTGCATGGTGCAAATAGAGCAACATGAATAGACTCAAGTACTGAAGAATCAAACTCAATTTTTTGTTTGCAACGCCAACCTACCCCAGCGTTTTATGAAAGCGTCGGGGTAAAAACGTCGGGGTAAAAACACCGGGGTAAGCTTTTTTTGCTGTAGTGAGAGGAGATCAAAGTTTGTAAAATATACAAGGTTATGTAAGCTCAAAACCATGGTATTTAACAACAAAATCATTTTTCTTAACTTTGTATCCTTAAATTAACCTATAATGGCTAGTCCCTCTGTCCCTTCCTAACTACTGAATCCAGTTAGAAGTCGCTTAATCTTGTGGTAAACCATGTCTCTGTATAGTATTGAACCGATGTAGGCATGAAGCAGAAGTACTGGATATAAATTTCAATCATGTCAAAAGGTGGGGTTCATTGGGGGTCTGAAACAGACATAAAGCTACTTTGAGATGATAAATAGATATCAGCTGCTTTCTTTAGCATGGTGTAATTAAGCATACTTCCTACTGTTTCAATCAATGTTTACTAATGAAATCAGGGAACACAGATGGATAAGTACTATAGCATATTCGGAATCAGGGTCTTATAACCATTTTGGTCTTCATTGGTTGTTTTTCTATGCCATAAGTTTGTATCTAATTATTCAAGGTTATACCTGGTTGATGCTTTGAAATATATTACCTCTTCTGACATGTCTACCATGAAGTACCTGGTAGTATTCTCAGTACTTTTGCAACGGTTTGGATAGCAACTAATTAGACTGTTAATTAGGACATGACTAATCCATACTAAATCAGCACTGAAACCCCTATGTACTGTTCAAGTTAGTTCTTCTGCATCTTCTCCATGGCGGATAAGTTACTGAAGCTGGAAAAAAAAAATGTTTACAGTTAAGCAGTTCTAATGGAAACGCCGAATTTTGTCAAATGGAGAGTCATGGGTCGGGTTGTGGGATTTTATTACAAACCCGAAATTCGTAAATGATAGTTAAAGTTCTGTGTTTGGGTTAGGAAACCTGAAACCGAACCTGGGCAAGTATTGATTTAGGACTCATTCCGTAAATTTTAAGGAACATTTATGCTAAAGTGAATGAATATTTAGGAGAAAAAATTTCCTTTTTTTATACATGTCTAGAATTCCTGAATAAATTGATGAGAGATGGAACACATGGAAAAACTAGATAGAGTTGAGTGCTACTACTCACACCATCCTGAGGAATATGATTTTTTTCTCCAACATTAATTCTTGATTGAATGTAGTATCCACGATAGCTGGTTCTGATCACATTATTGAAGGCTCCGGTAGAGCACATCTAATTTTACGGAATGGAACCCATCTACTATGAGCCAGCAATTTATTCAGAATGCCTTATACTCTCAAAATTCCATAAGAAATCAACTGAGTTTTAAGGACATAAGGGCAAACGGATATCTTGTTGGAAACTTGAGCAAGGAAAAATAAATAATACCTTTGTGTAACTTCTAGTACAACGAACCAACAGTTCATTCTAGAAAAATTATGTAGCTTAACAATAGGGATCTACTTCACTCACATTGGGGTAGTTGAGTCACATACCACTTTTAGCCAGCAGCTCACACCTAATCAAGGACATCATCAGCCCCTTCAAATGATAGAGGACCAGGTGTGGGCATGAAGGTCATTAGTCCCACACCTGTCGTGCATCAACGGAAGCGATGGCCATATATCAGAAAATCCAGAAATTGCAGTAAATTCCACCCTTAACATAGACAATGATGACCTCCTTAACTAGGATATTGAGAAACAAGAAAACACAAACTTGACATATACAGAATTTTTTGAGGGATTATCAGTAGCATAGTGGTTAGGAATGTGTCTCGAATACTCGTGGTTCAGATTAGAAGAATGTAAGATGAAGCACAGAGGTTGAAGCGTCGAAGAGAGTGGAAGAAAATAGAGCAGCAATAGTGCAGGTATAGTTGCGGTCGACTGTCCCAAGTTGCGATCGACCGCACCCCGGATGCACCCCCGATTGCAGTTGCACTGGGTTTGGCCGAGAGGTGGACGGTCGACCGGTCTTGTTGGACGGTCGACCGACCGCGGCACTGTGTTCGTTTTGGGCTTCAATTTGTTAGGTCATTTCAACCCAATCTTTAACTCCAAGTTAGATCGTACGGCTCCTGTTCAGTAACTTCTTTTTCAGGTTATATCGGATGACTAAGAATCAAGATTAGACCTAGGTTTCTCTCTATTTTTCTATATATATTGTAAATTCCTCCAATATAAGAGTAAAGTACTTCATAGATTCCTTTCTCCATTGCAAAGAGAGGCTCGAGAGAGATAGTTCTTGGTGGGTGAGTTTAATTCCTTGTGTTGAGTGAATCAGTAACTCCTTGTAATCTCTTCTAGTTGAATATCAGATCTCCCTATATTTCCCCCCGGATTAAGAAAAAGCTAATCGGGATGAATCCTCGTTGTGTTTGTGTTTGGATTGATGGATCTACTTGCTTGCTCAATTGATTCGTCTGATCTCTTTGACTTTCTCATTGCTCTAATTAGTTCCGCTGCGATCAGGGGCATTTTTTGACGCCCCAATCCCAACAATTGGTATCAGAGCTTCAGGTTGCCGAGTCCCTTGGTTAAGATGACATGTCACGGTCTTTTGAAGATCAAGCAGTTCGATGGAAAGATCAATTTCAATCTTTGGAAGGTTGACATCTATGATATGCAACGCCCTGGATCTCCGTTATCGGACATTCGTGACACAACCAAAATCTTTGCCTTCAAATGCATCTCAACACAGTAAATAATACGGAAATTTAATAAACTTTTTATTGTCATCAGAATTATTACATCATTAGTTACAAATATTAATTTGTCCTTGAACAAGGAACACAAATTACATAAACTCATTACTACTTGATTACAAAAATATTCAAACTCCTCTTGCGAAGCTATCGGTTGTCTTCTAGATCGGCAATCGATTGGTTCCTACCGAAATTCCGCTGAGTAGTCTATCTACCTCCCTGGGACTTGCTCCGCGGCTTGAGCTTTCTGTTGCACTACTCTGATATTTATGCACCCGCTCAAATGGTAAATCTTTATACTGCCACTCCACTTGGATGCCCTGCTGGGTTGGCTCTCCTGCCCTCTTGACCCGGTATCCAGTACCTAATTAAGTGGGCACGTCAGTAATTGTAGTGACGCAATGCTGATAAGAAAACAACGATCTCCAACTAGCACACCCACAATTCATCTTGAATACAAAGAAAATGTGCATCCTGGTTTCCTAGTGTTCATGTAAGCCAAGAACTGAAGTCTATTACAAAATGCAGAGTATAAAACAGATGCACTTAATCTAATGTCAGCAAGAATCTGGACACACATGCATCACATACTACATATGCCCCAGATCTAGCCGTTTGTCCAGTTTTAGGGATTCGAACCCTTGCCATGAAATGCTATCTATTATTGTATACTTCTTGTTCCTGATAGATAGATCATGGCTGAGGAGGCTGCAGATTAATCGGTCTCATCCGTTCTGCAGTCACTTAGTGGTGTCTCGGTTTGCCACTAGTGCCTGACGCCCGGACCCCACTTTAAAGCCGTGACGAACTAACAGATATGCAGCAGCATATCCATTACGCAGAAGATCCATTTTGATTCGTTCGTGTCCACCAATCATAGAACATGATAGCCTCGAAGATCTAAAACCCCATATCCACCAGAAAATCGACATCCCATTCTTACCATGGTACTTCAGGAATCAAAAGTGCAAGATACGCACCGCAGCACGTATACTTAATGACAGGAAGAGACAATCCCATGGTTATCACCACCTAGTGTCAACTCTCAGAACGCATCGGATTATAGGGAATCACCCCTAATACCAATTCGGTCTTCAAGCGAAACAATAAAGGAAACATAATCAATGCAGTTTGCTGAAAACATGTTGTTATCCAAACACACTCAGTGTCGATCAAACAATGTCGAACCTGACTGGTCTGTCAAAATAACAATCATCATGGAAATCACATCCACTGATTTCCAATACCTTCATAGGTCATCGACCAATAACCCCGGCCTGTGACCCTCAGCGAGTAGTCCAACGACGCCAAAAGATGTAATATAATTTGAATGAAGTTAAGCACACACATAATCACCAATTTCTGACCATTGACAGACTCAGGCCTCGAGACACCAAACACAATCGATCGGAGCTATCTTCCAACTCACTCATGACCACTATGAGTACAGTATGGGAACTTGTCTAAGTTCCAGATGAAATGCTGAAAACATCTTTTAAAACTCAATAGCTCATGACCACCACACTGTGGTATGCAGAAGATTTCTCATCAATTGTCCAATAAAAGTAGTTCAAGTAATAACAGTAGCTGCGACCTAAGCTACACTCATCGGAATCCAACAAAATCATGTTTTCTAGAAGGGTAGGAGACTCTACCATAATCCCCCAGTTGACACCTCTCTCAAATTCTTAAAAGAACTCAAATTCCCGAGTTAACTTAAGCTTGAAGTTAATCTAAACAACAGGTTGCTAAACTTGCAACGTCCATAACTTCCAGCACATAATTCGGAAATGCTTGATACTACTCATTCTGGAAAGATAAGACCTTAGGCTACAGCTCTCCAGTTAACCATTTCCTCAAATTCAATCATCTTGACACCATACAAGCCTCATACACTCTCAGCTGTACGCTCCTTCATGCATTCACTGCATCTTTCAGATATCATAAAAATTTGCTCACTCCTCAGAATCACTTGATTCTGGATTCCATGAAAAGGAGGGGGTGTCTACTGCAACTTACTAGTTGAACACATCCCCAGATTCAATCATTAAAGTCCCCAAAACATCAAATTCCATTAGGTGCACAAATAGGGAAGAATTGGTTCAATTAGCCAACAATGACTCAACTAAGACTGGATCTGCCCTAGACTTTGGAAAATCATAACTTTCAACCTACAAACTGGAATTACAAAATTACAGATGGATTAGAAAGCTATGACTCCCTACTACAAATATCTAGTTGATCAATTTTCCAAATTCGTAACAAATAATTTCAGAATTATACATCTTTACAGACTAGTCGATCTGACTTAGGCTAAATTTGGTCCACTTTGAAATTAAATAACAAATCAACCTTATATCCAATGCTCATGAAATTTGAGATTCTTGAACCGCACATATACCAATCCATTGTGTCCAAAATTCGCATTCAGATTCATAACCCACAATGAGTTATGACTCCTAAAATATAGCATAAAATTTCAGCTACTCTTTCAACAGGGTTTTTACTACTACATGCGATTTATTTTTGAAACCCCATCAAATGACCTCTAAAAATTTTAAAATTTGAAAACCATCAAATAGACCCATACCAAAATCTACTTCAAAACTTTCATAGCAATCTCATGTATACACAAGGAGTTATGGTCATGTGAACTTCATTCAAAAAAAAAAAAACAGTCAGCTCTGTTCTGTTAACCAGACCAGTTATATTCTACAATTTCTTTGAGGTATTAAACGACCTCAGAAAATTATGAAATTTAAAACTATAGTTTTAGACACATACAAGAGTGTATAGTTTTAGACACATACAAGAGTGTCCAAAAAACAATTCAGTTCAAAATACCCAGTCTACACTGAGTTACAAAATCGAAAAGATACAGCAAAATTTCATAACCAGCAGCATTTTCAGCTGCTCACTGTCCGGATTTGAACCAACTGTTTGGGCTACTAAATTGCTTCCAAATATTATGAAAAGAATTCATGGATGCTCTAGATAAATAGAAGAACATGTCCCCAAAATTTGAGCTCAAACTTCCAAACCGTTTGAGAGTAAAAAATTCTCAAACTCACCCTCACAAACATACTTCTTAATAAAAGCTCAAGAAAGGGTTGTTCCTACCATACAATTCTCTTTTCTTAGCATGCCACTATAACACATGATAACCAAAATTTCTCCAACTACTTTTACATGCTAAAATATTACATACTCATAAAAAGACTAATTTTTGAGTTAAGAGAATCACCCACATGTAGTTGCAAAATTCTCCTTGTAGCTTTGCTTGCTACTTCCTTTGCTCCTTGCTTGTAGAACTTGCCCCACCCTACTACTCTTCTTCTCTTCCCCTACTCAAAGACTCTTCCTTTATCTTCTCCTCTACTTTTTATTTTTGGAGCAAAAACAAGACAAGAAGAAAAAATGGATGAAAAGAGGATGGAGTGGGTGTTTTATAGGAGATGGGGAGTTAGGGTTTCTTGGAGGATGGAGGATGGAGTAGTGTGGAGTGAGGGGAGATGTGTGGTAGGATGAGGTGCCAACACATCAAGTAGAAGCTTCTTGGAATTTTCTTGGAAAGTCCTTGGAAACTTCTCATTCTCTATAAGTCAACCACACATGTGAATTGTTTCCACCATTGGAACTTCATCAAGATCCAAGCTACGATCACATGATGCTAGGGTTCCTAACCCTAGACTAGGTCAAGGAACCCTAGGTCACCATACCCCAATTCTAACCCTTGTGCACAATAGAATCCACATTCAATTCATGTACTAGCTCAATTTAAAATAACCAATATTTTTAATTTAAAATCTATAAAAGTATATAGAAATTATTATTTTCTCCCGAAAATTATCTTCTCAAAACAATCGGGACAATCTACAGTTTAATTGAGAAGATATCCCGAGTCTATCTTATCGGGTTCATAATACATCATATATCTGAAATCTCTCAATTAAAACTGATAATTATTAGAAAAATATGTAATCGTGTGCAAATCTTGACTGTGCACGGAAGACTGTGCAAAAATAGCAATATGCTATTTTGCTGGGTATTACATGATATACTTGTTCAAGAACGTTTGCAGTTAGCCGTTAAGAAGAAAGACAAGCCATCCGACATGAAGGAGGATGTTTGGGAAGATATTCATGAAAGAGCCATAAGTCTGATCCTACTATCCTTGGCGGGCGAGGTCAAGTTCAGATTTCTGGAAGAAACTAACACGGCGAGTTTGTGGGAAAAACTCATAGCTGACTACTCTGGTTCGTTGTTCTTAGATCAAATGCATTGGAAGAGGAAGTTGTTCCATTTATCTATGAAGCGAAGTACCGATCTCAAAGACTACATTACTGAGTTCAATAAGATATTATTTGAACTTAAGGTGATTAACGCGGTTGTGTGTGAGGAAGATAAAGCTTTCAACCTGATATACTCACTGCCGGATTCGTACGAGTTTTTGATAACTACCATGCTACACGGTAGATCTGCCAAGGAGAATATTTCGGTAGATGGTGTAATCAAAGCATTGAAGGAAAATCAACTTAGGAAGGAGACTCAGAAATCACCGTCTATTCCTACAAGTTGTCTAGCAGTGGAAGGTCCTTCGAGGGAAGACAAAGTGCTTTGCAAAAGGATTTGATCCGTTGCCGTTATTGCAAGAGGCCAGAGCATATCAAGAAAGATTGTTGGAAGTTGCAGAATCAGGAGAGCGCAAAGATCTGGAGTTCAATCGCTAATGTGATTAGTGCCTTTGATTCAGGCGATTCGTGTCTTCTTGTTTCAAATTCTTTAGAAGTGGATTCTAGTTGGCTTGTTGACTCAGGGTGTTCTTCTTATATTCACTCCGAGAGGGAGTTGTTTTCTACTTATAAATCTACTACAGGCATTTTGTGACAACAGGAACTGGGGAGATTTGTGAAGTAGCATGTGAGGGGGCAATCGAGTTGAAGATGCCAGGTCTAAATTTGTTCACTTTAAGGGATGTTTTGCATGTTCCTCTGTTGAAACAGAATCTGATTTTCTTGGGAACTCTGGATGCACGGGGTTGTAGGTACACAGCTCGATGTGGAGTTCTGTCTATTTTTCACGGTCGTCGTAAAGTGATTAGAGGTATGAGAGTGGTTGGGCCAAGCCAACACAATCTCTACAAGATTTGGGGAATTCGAAAATCCTACGCAAGGATTGTTAGTTCTTTTCCCGTTATTCCCGCAAGCTCAGCTAGTTTGCCGCAACTAGAATCATCGAGACGAAACCACGACGTTCAAATATCGTCGAGAGGTGGAGAAAACCTAAGTGTAGGTGGAGTTCATGCGGAGTTTGGAAACTTCGTGAGTACATCTACGGAGATGTGTCTTTGAGGGGCTACACTGGATCAGGTGAGATTGGGTAGAGATCAGTTCAACTAAAAGAAGAAGCTAGTGTTCTAAGTTTTTTTTTGCAAGTGGAATTCATTAAAGTTTAGAGATGAATAACACATCATGTGATAGCACTCGTATATAATCCAAGGTGGAGTTTGTTAGGAATGTGTCTTGAATACTCGTGGTTCAGATTAGAAGAATGTAAGATGAAGTACGGAGGTCGAAGCGTCGAAGAGAGTGGAAGAAAACAGAGCAGCAATAGTGCAGGCATAGTTGCGGTCGACCGCATCCCCGACCGCACACCCGACTGCAGTTGCACTGGTTTGGCCGAGTGGTGGGCGGTCGACCGGTCTTGTTGGACGGTCAACCAACCACGGCGCTGTGTTCGTTTTGGGCCTCGATTTGTTATGTCGTTTCAGCCCAATTTTCAACTCCAAGTTAGATCGTACGACTCCTGTTCAGTTACTTCTTTTCCAAGTTATATCGGATGACTGAAAATCAAGATTAGACCTAGGTTTCTCTCTATTCTTCTATATATATTGTAAACTCCTCCAATATGATAGTAGAGTACTTCATAGATTTTTTTCTCCATTGCAAAGAGAGGCTCGAGAGAGATAGTTCTTGGTGGGTGAGTTTAATTCCTTGTATTGAGTGAATTATTAACTCATTGTAATCTCTTCTAGTTGAATATCAAATCTCCCTATATATCCCCCCCCCCCCCGAATTAAGCAAAAGCTAACCGAGATAAATCCTCGTCGTGTTTGTGTTTGGATTGGTGGATCTACTTTTTTGCTCAATCGATTCGTCTCATCTCTTCGACTTCCTCATTGCTCTAATTAGTTCGGCTGCAACCAGAAGCGTTTGTTGACGCCCCAATCCCAATAATAGTTTCATTTAAAATTGCATTACTTGACATTGAGACTTTATTGCATTACTTATGATTTGGAAACTGTAATACCCCGTATTTCAACGAACAGTCGACTGGTATACCTAGCAGTCGACTGGTAACACTATTTACACCGGATTTGAGGAATTTGAGAAGGATTTGAGAAATATAGTCCCACATGGGAAGTATACAAAAACTAATTTGAGTATAAATACTATTAGCCAAGGATCAAGAGTCACCAATTCGGTTAACCACCTTTTGAGAGGCAGCCTGTGGTGGGCAGTTGTACTACATAGTATCTAATTTGTATTTCTAAAAATATTAAAATTGTCGGAGTATTGGGGCGGGGCGTTACAAATGGTATCAAAGCCGACTTTCGACACCGAGTGTAGAAGAGGGCCTATGATCTAGTTCACGGCAGGGAGATGATTCTCCGGATAGGCAGGGTGCATTTGTATGTACCGAGTATTTCTACACATTTCGTGGGATCGAGGACTATTCTACAACGGCTAGAAAGGCGGATCCTACACTAGATGTGTGTCCCGTACTCAGCAAGAACGCTGATTTCTAAAGGTGGGGTGTATGTAATACCCCGTATTTCAACGAATAGTCGACTGGTATACATAGCAGTCGACTGGTAACACTATTTACACGAGATTTGAGGAATTTGAGAAGGATTTGAGAAATATAGTCCCACATGGAAAGTATACAAAAACTAATTTGAGTATAAATACTATTAGCCAAGGATCAAGAGACACCAATTCGGTTAACCACCTTTTGAGAGGCAGCTTGTGGTGGGCAGTTGTACTACATAGTATCTAATTTGTATTTCTAAAAATATTAAAATTATCTGAGTATTGGGGCGGGGCGTTACAGAAATAATATTTCTTTCGAATTTATTGATGCATAATTTTTTTTATTTACCGCTACTGATTACATATTGCATGTTTATACATTTTATGGTATTACTTGATGCTTCAATTAGAACTCATTTTTCTAGTATGCTTCAGTTAGAACTTTATGGTATTACTTTGATGAGAAATATTCCCTCCGTTAGGGGGAGATAAAAAGGAATATAAATGCCTCGTTCCATAAGAACGTCGTGAATTCTCGAAATACCAAAAAAAAAAAAAAGAAACAACTCCACATCAAAAAATGTTGAAGAGCCCATGCTGCTCCTAAAGAAGCAGCTCCTGAATTAGCATCTCCTCTAGAGAAAGTTCATAATGCTCCTGAAGTAGCATCTCCTATAGAGAAAGTTCATAATGCTCCTGAAGTAGCATGTAACACCCCGCAAAATTGAGTTATGACAATTTTCCCCCTCGTGTGTTACACACGTGTATTTTGTACTGTTACGGGCAATATCTATAACGTATTTTAATATACATATCATACGTATTTTTTATATCGATTATTTATATGTTTTTCGTTCTCTCAAAATTCATTTTTATTTTATTTTGAGCCAACTCAAATATTAATTTTAATCTTTGTGTTTTACGTGTACTACACGTGCTCTTGATACACATGTCAATTACGTATATTCTTATGTGTAACATTATAAAATTTCTATGTATTTCAATTATTTTTTTTTATAATTTGTTCGAATTCGTTTTATAAATTAACATTCACTTTCTCCTATTTTGGGCTCAAATATTTTTAATACGTGTGATGCACGTGTTTTCTATATATGTGTTGATGACATTGTTGTATATATAAAATTAATGAAATTTATTTTTCATATGTTGTATTTCGATTATTTATATTTTTCCGTTAATCAAATCTATTTCATATTTGAATATTTGTTTTTACGTGCGACGCACATGTTTGCAGTGCACGTGTTGGTTGTATTCTTTTTCAAAATAAAATTTATGAAGTGTGTGTGTGGTAATTTTTTTTATGCATGAAAACTCTAAGTATAATTAAATTAAATACTTCTATTAAATACATATTACATAATATAACATATGCATTTAATTTAAATAAAAAAACTCTTAATAAATAGTGTGCACACACATTAGATGCACGTGCACGTGCACGTGTTTCTCACCCATTTGAAGGGTTGGCCGGCCATTGTGCGAGAGTGGAGAGAGTGGGAGAGTGTGTGGGAGAGTGGAGAGCTATTTTAGAAAGTGGAGAGTTATCTTAATCACTCAATTTACTCTATAAATAGTCCACTCTTTTGTCATGATCAAGAACACACAAATAAAAAATAAAAAATAAAAAATAAAAATAAAAAAATAGAGAGAGAGGAGGACTTGCGGATTTTGGCCAAGGAGAGCTTGTGGTTTCTTTTGCTAGGAGGATTTTTTGGAGGATTTTACTAGGAGCTACTAGGAATTCTTTTGAGGCGGGTGCTTCTTTTGCTTTCTAATTACTTTGTAAAATTCATATTTAGGTGGATGTATTGAGATGACAATTGAATAATGGGTATGTGTTCTTTAGTTCCTAAATATTTTTTAGGATGCATGTTAGATTGTCATGTGTAATCTAGAGTTTTTAGTAGTGGATGAATTTGAGAATTGATGCTTGTTAGATTAAGTAAACTAGACGAAATTACAAGAAATTGATTGTCATGTTTTCAAATTTTTAATTTTTCATTAGAGTATTTTAGTGATAATGTCATGAGTATTGGTTCTAGTTAAATTGTAGCACACCATGATAGAATCATATATGTAAAGTTGTATATGTATATAGAATTGCTAAGTTATGTGTAGAATATAAGTAGATGGTGGATGTGAGAATTTTCCACAAATTCAGAAAAATTGCTAGAAATATTCATGCTAAATTTTGGGTAAAGATATAATTATTAGTAGCCAAATTGATTAATAGAGCATATGAAAATAAGAGTTCTCAAATTTTCCATTTAAATTGACTTGTGTATAACTTCATACTATAATATATTAAATCAGAGAAAAACCAGTCTCTGGAAATTTAGAAGTATAATATATGAGTAATAACTGTGAGGGAAATGATAAAAATCATAGAGTATGAATAAAGTAAAACGATATGGGAAACGGAGAGTTAGACTTAAAAGATTTTAAACTCTTATGTAATCAGTAAGCGTGTTGGACTTACCGGTTGGCGCGCTGTGTTTGGGTGCATCCTGGGTTGCTGCCTGGTCTCGAGTTTGAGTCCCTGCTGCCTGGTCCTGGGTTGCTGCCTGGTCTCAGGTTCGAGTCATTGTCCCTCCCTTTTTCTTTTGTTTTAGAAATATCCCAACCGAGGGTCTTGAATACATAAAGGAAACACCCTAGAAATCTTCACCAACCTGAGTTGGCCTGTTGGTTGGGGGGTTGCGGTTGGTTGCCGCTGGTTTTGGGTTCGATCTCGGCTGTACACAGTTTAATTCTATTTTTTTACAGGGTTTTTCATGTTTGAAAAATTGGGGGAAAGTGTAGAAAATATTACTAGAATATTGCTAATAATTCTCCACCATTTTTATATATATTATGGAGATTGAAAATGACATTAGATAGTGTATTAGATGAATTTTAGTTTCGAGTTCAAATACAAAATGGGTGATTGTTCATGATTAAAAAGATTTAAAAATTGGGAGTAGGATACAAATTTAGAACTCATCTTTGTAAAATTACATGGATATTAATCTATCGAATTAAGTAAATGGTTGGGATGTTTTGTTATAAAATAAAATCATAATTTCCAGATTGAAATACGGAATTTCTACTTAATATAATCCTAAGAACTTGGTGACGTATTAAGAAATATATTTGAGAGTTTAGAAATGTACTATCAACTTAAAAGATATTGAATGTTGTTAAGTTGAAGAGCTAAGATTGTTGACCGAGTAATTGTCTACAAGAATTTAATCAATCAAACTATTGTGAAATGTTGCTGTAAGAAATGGTTATTTAGATGATAAACATAAGGAAAATGGAATAAGAAAAATGATGAATAATGGATGAAATGTTTATGAATGAAGGTTAAGATAACCCATATGATCTCGGTTTGAGATGTTGGAATCTAGAGGCTGAGAGAGACCCGTAGTGACCAGCAAGTTGTGATTTCAGAAGTAGCCATGTCGGCTAACAACTCTCCTTATGTTGATTTAAGTCCGGTGGGGTAAGCTAGCTTTAGGTCGTAATGATTATAATTAAACTTTACCTAAGGACATGCACTAGAAAAGGGGATGTGATGAAGCTTGGGCAAACGTGAGTGGGGCGGCTCTCTATAATTGGGCGGATGTATTCCGGGACTGGGCTCAACATGGTCGGGCGGATGTATTCCGGGATTGCGATTTTTCTGCGAGATGAGTCTCAATTATTTTCGGGACTATGAATAATCGGGCGGATGTACTCTGGAATTATGAATATTCGGGCGGAAGGGAGACGAGTCTCGAGTGTTCTGAGCTAGAGCGATGCTTACGGGATGTTTGCGCGATGAGGGTTCTGTATGGTCGGGCTGATGTAATCCGGGACTGGAACCCATACTCGTGGAATGTCTAAATCTTATTTTGTCACCGTAGTAGGATTTCATAACGAGGGATTGAACCCTATAATGAGAAGTACGATAAGGGCTTGCCCTCGGATCTATATAGTATGGGATGCATAAAATCCAAACAAGTATGCATTAGTGTCATCGTAGTGTAATATCTGCATTAGGCATTAGGTCATATCATACACTGACATGTTTAAGATAGTCACTTTCGACATTTTTGTTTCGCATTCAAGTTTGTGTTTGCTAAAATAGAAGAATCATTGTATTATAGCACTGCGTCAGTTGTATGCAACTGACGTGTCCACAGTTTTCTAGTTGTAGAATTGGTTTTGGCATGGATTTGAAGTCACTGTGAGAGATGCCACAAGATTGAAGAGCTTTCATTATCATATATGTATTGTACTTATTTATTTCTGCTGTGCTGATGTAAAGAATGATGTTGTAAATGAAAATGTTTTAAATTTCTTGTATTTTTGTACGAATTTGAAGTAAAAGATCACGTTTGTGCTATGAATTACATATATATGGAATTCGGTGCGTTACATAGCATCTTCTGTAGAGAAAGTTCATAATGATCTTGAAGAAGCAGCTCCTGAAGTAGCATCTCCTGTAGAGAAAGCACATAATGCTCCTGAAGAAGCAACTCCTGAAGTAGCATCTCCTGTAGAGAAAGGTCATAATGTTCCTAAAGAAGCAGCTCCTGAAGTAGCATCTCCTGTAAAGAAAGTTGAATATGCTCCTGACGAAGCAGCTCCTGAAGTAGCATCTCCTGTAGAGAGAGTTTAAGATTCTCCTGAAGAAGAAACTCCTGAAGTAACATCTCATGTACATAGTTCATGACAGCCTGGAAGACGTCTTGAACCAAAGATTTAATTTCTCCAAAACAAAACATATCGCTCTGGTAGAGGATATGCCTCAGATCCCAGAAGAAAATAAGAAAAAGGTACCGGTACCCAACAATCAGCACCGTCACATTTACCCGATACCCGGACCTAGGGATGGCATTCGGGCCACTCGGGCAGGGCCGGGCTTTGCCCGGTCCCGGGCTTACCCGGGCCGGGCTCGAAGACAACGCAGGTCGGGCCGGGCCGGGCTGGGGGGGGAACCCTAGCCTGAACCTGGCCCCTGGCCCCTGGCCCCAATGGTTGGGGCCGGGCCGGGTCAGTTTTTTAGGGGAATTTTTTTAATATATTAAAGATCAAGTATTAAATTGTAATTTCATAACAATTACAAAGAACCAATATTAAATTGATTTAATAAATTTGAAATTCTTAAATAAAATGAAGTACATGAATAAAATTTCATAAAAATTAGATCAAATTACAAAACAAGGAAATTACTTGAATTTAGAGATCGAGATTGCCTCTATTTAGATTGAAGAGAAGGCATTGGACTATTGTCGTGCACTTCTACTTAACCTAAATATAGAATCTCATCCCCCTAAATTTTCCAATTAATTACAATATATTGTACATCATTTTAATGTAAATCAACTAAATCTACTATCGTGCACTTTTTATAATGGGGGTTTAAGGAGATTTGTGCAAAAATCTCTACATACCTACTTTCACCAAACGAATATGGTAATTCACCCCTAATTACTAACTTAAACATTTCCCTACGAACGAGGTCGTGATCGTAGCTATGACTATCTACTTGAACGGTTCTAAGATGTATTTTTTGTTGTGTGAGATTGTCTTTCGAAAATTGTGGTTGACATTTGCTTAAGTGACGTTGAAGTGTATCCGTGCCCGATCCTAATTTAACGTATATGGTGTTTGACACTTCTTACATATTTTTAGTCCTACACTCTTATCATTTTATGAAGGGACAAAATTGAAAAAATTGTGTACTTCAGAAGTAGTCCCTCTAGTTTTACGGGATAGAGAAGGACCTTGTTCCGATGGCTGTGGTTCTACATGATCTTCTATTTCTATAGGATTAGAGTGTGTTTATTTCAAATCGAGAAAACTATCATAATTCATGAATGTTTCTTCACTATTTATATATGGAATTGGAATGGAAGGAATGTGATGACTAGTGGACTCTTGACTATTATGTCTACCACCGCGCGATCGATTAGAGGCCATTTAAATATTAAAAACTAGTGTATGTATAGCTAGAGAGAAAGCAAAGTGTATGTATGTTTTAAAAATTAAAAAGAACAACAATCTATCTCAACTAAAAAATAACAATAATAACAAGAAATAGTGAATGAGTAGTGTATGTATGTTTTACCACTTTACAAAATTTATAAATAAAATCTAAAAAAATGAGAGGAAGAAGTTCAAGAAAACCCAAACTAATTAAGAGATATAGATGAGAATAATCAACTTTGTTAAATCTACAAATTAAACATATACTAAAATACCGTACGAGTGTTTGAAGTTTGAAGAATGAATGTTGAGAGAGTTGAGACTTGAGAGCTTGTAGTAGACTAGTAATATTGATTGTTGTTGATCACTTGATTGTTGTTGATTGTAGACTTCTTGATTGTTGTTGTTGCTCACTTGATTGTTGTTGTTGATCACGTGATTGTTGTTGTAGACTAGTAGTATTGAGAGATAGTAGAGAGAATAAGAGATTTGAGTGAATTAGTGAAGAGAAATGAAAGAAATGATGTGGTATATATAGAATATGCAAATTTTTTGATTTCCTAAAGTACCCCCCCAAAACTAGCCAGTATAAATCTGTTGGGGGGCAATTTGGTAATTTTAAATTTTTATTATTATTTTCTAAATAAAATAAAAAATTACTGTAGCAACGGTTGGCCCGGGCCCGGGCGGGCCGGTCCAGCCGGTCCCGGTCCTCAGCCGGGCCGAGCCGATCCGGGCTTTTTTCCAAAAATGTTGAACCGGACCAGCCCCATGGTATGGGGGCCGGTCCAGGGGTCAGACCGGGAAAGAGGGGGCTGGACCGGGCCGGTCCCGGGCTGGCCCGGACCTGTTGCCACCCCTACTCGGACCCGACCCGGACCCGGCATTGGACCAGAACCGACCCGATATATACGGGTCCGGGTCTGGGTCCTAAAATAAGACCCGATGCACTTCCGGGTCAGGGTCCAGGTCAGCTCAAAATAGAACCTAATCGGACCCGGATCCGTTAAAAAATATCCCAAAAAATATGAAATTTGAATAATAGAGTTATAGGGATATATATGTAAATAGTAATTGTTGAAGATATATTTGTAAATATAATATTTATTGATGTACTTAAGTGCAAAAATTGTTGAAACCATAGGGTATAGGGTGCAAAAATGCTTACATGCAAATATTTATTCTCCTCTACCGAACCCGACTAGTAGATTTTTTTTTAATTAGGACCCAATTCTCGCAAGTCCAGGTCCGGGTCCAATTTTTGGACCCATGAGATACTGGGTCCGGGTCAGGGTAGTGGAGGACCCAGCCCGATAGGACCCGATAGCAGATCTACCAATAATAATGAGAACTCTATGTTTTACACATGCTCAGGAGAAACTCGAATCGAAAATAATTTTTCATGGATAACTTTTTTTTCATATGCACTAGCAAATGAGATAAAAAAGGGTGATCAAAATGAGGATAACATTGAACCACGAACTTGAATGTCGAAAGAGACAAGATTGGCCAAAATGAAAGGATGTGATTCAAGCGGAACTAGATTTCCTCGCACAATGTGGAGTGTTTGGTCCTGTATTATAAACCCCGAGAGGAATGAACCCTGTAGGTTTTAAATTGGTGTTTGTAAGAAAAACAAAAGGAAAGAATGAGATCCAATGGTATACAGCACGGTTAGTTGCTTAAGAATTCTCACAAAGACCAGGAATTGATTATGAAGAAACATATTACATGGTCATGGACATCATCACATTTAGATAAGTCTCGATGTTTCTGAAAAACTCGATATGAGACTCATGGATGTGATGACAGCATACCTATATGGTAACCTAAAAAGTAAAACATATATATGACAATCCCCATAGGATTTAAACCAAGTCTAGAAATATGCACTGTATTAGATTACAACGAGCCTTATATAAACTAGACAATCCGGAAGAATGTGGTACAATAGGCTTATTGAATATGTCTAGGGGTTGATATAAACTTGATCAGATCTCCTGAAGAGATTGAAAAGGATAATATTATCCTAAAGAAAAATTTGAGATTTTATCTCGGCTTGCAGATCGAGCACAGTAAAACTGGAAGTTTAATACATCAAATCAAATAAACTAAAAACTCCCGAAGAGATTCATTATGAGTGATTGTCATATACTCAACCCACCTTTGGTGGTAAGGTCACTAGAAGTTGACCGAGGATCCATATCAACCGATAGAAGAAAATAATTATATTCTAGGTCCTGAAGTACCTCATTTGAGTGCAATAGATGCACTCCTTTATTTACACAATGCACTAGAACTTGGTTTATATTATTTATATAAATATTCTGACCTTGTTGGATATATAGACGCATGTTATTTATCTGATCCCCATGAGGGGAGTTTACAAACAGGATATATTTTCCTTAATAGTGTGCAGCTATCTCACGGAGATCAATCAAATAAACAATTACAGCAACGTCAACCAATAATTCTGAGATACTGGCACTTCATGAAGCAAGTAGAGAATGTTTATGGTCAAGGTCTCTTGTTCAGCATGTCAGGGGGAGTTGCGAACTCTCATAAGTCTCAAACAAGTCTACAGTCATTTATGAGGATAATACAGCTTGTATAAGGCAAATTCAAGAAAGTCTCCTCAAAAGAGACAGGACGAAGCAAATCTCACCAAAGTTTTTTCTTCACCCACAAGCTTCTAGTCACAAAAGATGATTGATGTAAAGCAAATCAAAGTCTTCAGAAAATCTTGCAGATCTACACAATTTCTCTCAAAGTCCAAAATTTCAAAAGTTAAGTACAACAGATTGGCCTATCAAGATTTCAGCAGATAGACATATAAATGCATAGGCGGAGAAAATTTTGGGTTAGGATGTAATGACCAAATGTATTTTGCGTTGGGTGATTTTTCATTCAAGTTGATGTACAAACTAAATGTAATAGTTTTTTAGGGGGAGCATCCTGCAGATGCAAGTATCATGAAGATGTTGATGGAGATATCCTGAAGAATATCTTTGCGCATTGTACTCTTTTCCTTCAATGAGGTTTTTTCCCACTGGGTTTTCTCTTCGAACGGTTTTTAATGATGCAGTTTAAATCGCACTCATTTAAACTCCCGAAGAATCGAATTCCTGAAGAATCGTATTCCTGAAGAATTAGTTGTACTCTTTTCTTTCGCTAAGGATTCTTTTCCCAAATAAGAATTTTTGTTTAGGAAAATTTTTAATGAGGCAGCATTTTAAAAGTGGACATCTAAAGGGGAGTGTTATGAAATAGTGATAACCAATTATGTGGATGTCATCTATTCAGTGGATGTCATCTATTCACATGGCAGCCCAAACCCATTACCACACTATAACCCTAACTTTCTCCTTATATATATGTTATGAATAAAGAGCCATATGTTATGGATTTGTGGCTACATCTCTCCATCTCTCTATTTTTATAACATATACTATAAAATCTCATCTCTTGGTCCAAAAAATTGACAATAGAAAACAAAAGCTATTTATATAACTGAGAGTCATTGAGATAACTGATATTAGGTTACATATACAGATGGATTTGATGAGAGAAATAAACATCCTGCAATTGATTTTTTTTTTTTTTTTTTTGGGTCTAACATTCATTCATATATGCTTAACTTCCTCTATAATAACTTCTATAAATTATATAGAAGGACCATATTTTTATGCTGTTACAGATGTTTCAATCGCCACCTTGGCAGAGTATCGCAACTCCTCTGATTTCTCCACCTCTTCCCACAGCTCAGGCAATGCTTCCTTGATGTTATGGATGCTTTCTAGTGCATGATCTGCTCCTTGTATTCTGTTCGAAGTACCAACCTATATATAAACCAACATATATATATGATCAGATATCAGTATATTACCACAACTGGGTCAACTTAAAACAATCCCTTTCACTCAGTATCAAAGAGGGAAACAGTTCATAAAGACAACTAGGAAAAGAATTTAGAGAATAGTATCAATATTCTCAAGCTTGGAATCTGGAGGTTATATTTCGATCCAGTTAAAGAAATAGACCCTGTTGGACTAATCGGAAGGGCAATTTTTGGGAAAAGACCGAATTTTCCTTAGTGATAAGAATGGAATTGTCATTCAATATAACTTTCAGATTCCCAACTGAGAGAAGTTTTACACGACGTACTTGTGATGAATATTTTAGTAGAAACAGATTAACTAGAATCAAATGATGACAATTTATTCAACACATTTCATTTACAAACAAACAAGCTTAAGGTTATAAAGGAATTACCAGTACTGTATGCAGTCCAGCTCTTTTGCCTGCCTGGATGTTTCTAACGCTGTCATCGAAGAAAATCTGTTAAAACGAAAAACGTAAATCATTCACACAATTAGTTATATCCTCACATCTGACCAAATCCAAATTGCATCAAGCATTCTTACGGAAAGAGAAATTGGAAATCGAAACGAATCATATACCGTTTTTTTAGGATTAATGTTCGCTATCTTAAGAGCTTCAATAATGGCATCTTCAGATGGCTTGCAAAGAATCGGGCTCTTGGGCAGTTCCTCAGCTCTAGCATCAGGTCGTGATAGATGCCCAACAATGTCAAATATTTCGGGTTTTGGAGATACATCATTCGAAGATACTGAAGTCTCCGGTGGGTTCAGAGTCTCGAAGCATACAACTCCTTCGAAACAATCCTTCAAACCCATCTTACTCAAAACTCTAGCAGCATGAATCCTATCACCATTTGTAAATATCTGTTTTGATGAAACACGTTAGACGTTGAGCATTCATTAAAACTAAAGAAAACAAAAAGAATCAAACAAGATGTAGGAACAAAATACTTACAACTTTGCGAATGGGAAGGCTCAACAAGAGATTCCTAAGAACAGGGTCAGGTTTAAGCAAATCATAAGGTAATCTCCCGTGAACAAAGCTGTGGTACTCGTCATTGTCAAATTCATAACCAATGGCCTATGAACAATTAACACAAACAACTGCACCATGAGTAAAAACTGAACCATTCTAAATCAGATATACTACAAAATGGGTTGACATAAAAAGGAACTAGCATACCTTCAAGCCAGCCATAGTAGTTCCATAGTGTTTGTACAATAAATACGACATTTCAGCGATCTTGGTTTCTTCAATTCCAAGATTTTGAGCCATATATTCTATCATGACAACATATAGAAAGAAATTGTTGGATAAATGAAATAACTAAATCGAAAAGAGTATCAGTAATCCCAAATCAAAATACCACGAGCAGACTTAATACCTATAATGTTTTTACTGCAATGGACTTGTAACCCAGAACTCAATGGGTACAAGGTATCATCAAGATCTACATATCAATTGCAAACAACTCAGTATATAAAAATCAAAACATGAACAAAGTTGGAGAAAAAAAACGAAGTTTACAGTCACTCACCAAAGAGAAGGCATTCAAATTTGTTGCTCTCACTCTGGTGATATTGATTTTCAAATTCCATTATGACCAATTCCTGCATTCAAAGAAAGAAAATTCCTAATCATACCTAATCATAAAAAAAAAAAAAAAAAATGGGATGTCAAAATGTGATTTTGACGAACTGGGTCTTTTCTGAAATCCCAAATATCCATAATGGCAATGAGAAACAAACATTCAGATTGATATTCTTATCAAATCGATTAAAGTTGAGAGTAACCCATTATTATATTATTATCATTCTAAGAACCCAAATCAAAATTTGGGCTCGTTCACAAATCTGAAAGGTTTAATGAAGAACTGAGAACAAACCCATTTGAGAACATACCCGAATTAACAGGCAAAGGAAGCAACGGGCAGAATGCAGATGAAATTGAGGGCGAAAATTGAGAGAGGGAGAGAAGAGATAGAGAGAGAAGGGGGAAGAACAAATGAAGGGAAGGGTGCTTTAAATAGAGGAAAACTGACAGCAAGTAAATTAGTAATTACAGATTTTATGGTAGTACTTAGATTAGTAATAACTGATTAGATCTGTACTTAAGAAAAAAATAGTAAGTCATTAGGTGGGGAGAAGGAAACAATGTTGACCGTAAATAGGGAGTTAATGGTCGGAAAATAAAACAAGTTGACTGGAATTAACAAATCTCATTTTGTTTAAGACTTGTATTTACTTTTTGATTTGGCCCCCCATAATTTAATCATTTACATTATGCTAAATCATGAAGTTGTTAATTTCTCCTTACAAAGGATAAAATGTTGAGCCATTTTATTTGCTTCACCAAAACCCTTAAATGTTTTTGGAGGAAAAATCTCTAAAGTTGTACTGACTATATGAAATGTTCGTTCTCCTCACCTACTTGGTGTTAGTGGTCCCAGATCAAGAATCTATATTATTTCCTTTGTCCCAACTATCTTCATAACTTTATTCATAACATAAAGGTCGTCCAACTCGTTGGCTATATTACATGCCACACATATTAGTTTCACAAGTATATGGTATAATTTATTAACTTACTAGGTTTGCCCGTTGACATATGCCTACGACACATTTTCGAAATAGTGCACCTTCTTTGATCATATAAAATAATTTTGGAGGTCCAGAAAATTTATTGAAGTAGCAAACATAGAGTAAAAAACATATTATATAATTTTTTCGATTTTTTTTTGAATTATTTTTAAAGTTTTTTAATTTTTATTTTTTTTGTTTTTAAATTTTTTTTAAATTTTTAAATTTTTTTTAAATTTTTAAATTTTTATTTTCTTAATTTTTTAAATAGAAGATGGAGGGGAGAGAGAGAAAAAAAAATATAGGAGTTCTTTTGGGTGGGAGATTTGAATTTGAGTTTTAGGAGGAACTTTTGGGGGAAAAATATGTTTTGTAAGATTAGATCTGCACCTTTACTTTTTGGAGGATTGAAGGAGAACCACTTGATAGCTTTCTTTGTGTTTTATTATATAGATTTGTCATGTCATGTAAGAATGTAACTTAAACATTTAGAGCATATGTAGACGTTTTCTATATTTTCAAAATTTGAAAAATATAGGGAACCAATTGTTATAGTCGTTTCCTATATTTTTAAATTTTGAAAAAATATGAACACTACCCGTCTATATTTGAGAGACTATATAGAAATTTTTTAAATATAGGAATCGAAATATCATCTTGCGTCTATTCTAAATGTTTCTTCTTGGACGCAAGATGATCTTGTGTCCGTTCCAAAATTTATTTATTTTTTAGTTAAAAAGTATCAAACGCAAAATCATCTTGCATAAGACAAAATTAAAAAATTTTACAAAATTAAAAAAAAAATTAAAAAAAACGGTGATCGGACGCAATACGTTATTGCATCTAACCAAAATTAAATAAATAAATATAGGAAAATGACCGTATAAGCGCCGTTGAAGATTTCCCCCATTTTGAAATTTTTTCTCTGTGGAATAGAGCCTATAGGATTATTATGCATATGAAGTAAATTTAAAATTGGTGTGATTTTTTTATTAAGGGCTGAGATGAAATGGGACTATAGGAATTTTTATGTGCATCTATGCATACAACTTTTTTTACAAATGTGTTTGGCGCACAATTTTTTTTATAATTATTATTATTTGAGATCAATGGCTGAGATTCAAGAAACAAAATATCACCGACCGTTTATTCAAAATTTTTGTTTCAACGGACTACAAGCCCAACTCAAAATTCCTATTTCTAAAAGACAAATATAAAAATTTTGAATTGGAAGAAACTACAGATGCTCTTAGAAGGCTATTATTTGCTTTTGCTGTTTCACATAACCTCGCTTTAACTGTTAGGGCAATATTGTTAACTAAAATGAACATATTAACATATTTGCTATATGTCAATTTAGTATCAAATTAAAGCATATTAGAGCATGCATCCACCGTCATTTTCTAAAAGTCCATAATATGCATATTTTGATAAAAAAAAATTGGCCACTATTGATTGCGAAATATGCATATATAAAAATAGAAATGAATAGTGATCACTATATTTAGCAATTGGCTTTAGCAATTGCTAAATATAGGAGACGAATGATCATCATCCGTCTCATATTTTTTATTATTTTTAATAGAATGGGTGGATGAAGATCGACTGTCCACCAACTTTTTTCAGAAACTTTTTCCCAGAAACTTACGTAAATGCCATTGATTTAATTACGAAAATGTCATTTTTTAAATTTAAAAAAATCGTAAAAAATAGAACTTCTTCTTTTTTCTCTCTTTCACATATTATCAAAATTGTCATTGATTTAATTATATAACTGCCACTTTGCAAAAAAAAAAATTTTAAAATCGCAAAAAATGTTGGACGGACTATCAAAACCCCAAAGATTTTATTTTATTTGAACCCAGTAAATCTATAACTATTATAATGGGAGAGATGGGGTTGGTAAACAAATAAACATTTTTTTATTTTTTTGTGTATGTGTGTCAACATGTGCAGTGCACGTGTTGGTAGTTTTTTTTTGTCCTTTTCATTCTCCCTTCACGTACATCGCACGTGCATGATAATTATGATAATTGAAGAGAAGATATTAAATATGCCACCTGGCCTGCCAACAAGCTCTATTGGCCATACAAAATTAAATTCCAGACCATATCTCACCCCTAATTTAATCCCAGACACCTACTACGCGAGGTCTCCTTTTCTATCACGCCTTTCACATGTCAACAATCAACCACCTTCACCATCTCATTAATTAATATAATTATATAATAACCCCTCAAATTTAAATTTTTATTTTGCTCTACAAATCAAAATTGTTCCCAAAATCCTGGATCACGTGACGTGCACGGACTCGCATTTGAAACGTATCTAATGGTCCCTGGGTCTCTTGCAGTTGCAGGAACCCTCCGTTTGGATCGGACGGTCAAGATTGCTCGTTGAAATCTTTAATTATTCTCAATGGTAAAAACAACGAATCTGATTCAGCTTTGCGGACTTTCGAAAAAGTCGAGAACCTTCTCGCAATATGAAGCTTCAACGGCGTTAATGTTCACATGTGAGGCGGTGACCGGATCGAGCAAACTCTAGCTCATTCTTTCTAGAAATCGGGATATTTTATGTTGACTTTATTTTCAAAAACACCTTCTATTTTATTTACTATTGCAATTTACTACCTGTAAACTAAATTATTAGCATGTGCAATTTGCACGTATTCTTTTACCTTACGCAATGGTTGGGTCTCATTTGTTAAGACTTTGCTCCTCTAGAGTGGCGTAGCCAGGATTTCAATTTAGGAGGCGCGACACTTACTATTAAAAAAAATTATAATAAACACATTTGCAAGCCTCAAAATATCATATATTACTATCAAATGTCACAAACTATTACAATCACTAAATAGCATTTTTCTTTAGCAATAAAACCCTTCGAGATTTCATATTCTAAAAATATTGAATGATATCTTCATTGTCAATGGCATCCAATACATCTCTTTCAATATATGCAACTAAACAATCATTCATCATCACATCTCCCAATCGGTTTCATAATGAAGTCTTGATGATTTTCATTGCAGAAAACACTCTCTCTACTGTTGTGGTTGCAACGGGTAATAGTAATGCCATTAAAATAAACTAGTAGTTAAACCTTCTCTATTTCCAACTTCAATCATCAGTCTACCTCAAAGTAATTAAGTGCATCAAGCATTAGATGTTCATCTCATAAGTATATGCATAGAAAGAGTAAAGACTAATGGTTAGAATTAGTTACCCACTTTGTGTTTGTTATTTGATCTATTTCTTACTCCTCTCAAACTCCTCTCAGGTTCCTTTGAATTTGCGATGAGATTTGTAAGTTGAATTCAAAAGAGAAAAAAAAAAGAGAATGAAGGTGAATCATAATAGTATATGTTTGTACAAATAACCAGATTGGGCATTGAACAATGTGATGTACAAATTTAATGTAGCGCCTTGAACCTGGGTTTTGTCCAAATATCATGAAAATTTGTGAAAATATTGCTCACATATATAAGATACGCATATAAAAATTCAACTCTAAACTTCATGTGTTTAAATATAAAAAATTTCGGAAATTAGCTCAAAATTGGGACAGAAATTAACGCTATAATCTGTACCCATTTGGGTTCTAATTTGATTACATATCATACTAATTCAGTTCATTCTCAAACAAATCAGTATCACTGAAATAGAAATTAGCAATCTAATTATCCTATCATATATGAATTCACAAAATTTCAGAATATGAACCCTAATTATCAAAATGTACAAATTTTTTTACTTACAATAGGATTTGGAATCGATCGACTCCTCGCTCTCTCTCTCTTCTGACCTCCTCTACAAACCCAACTAATCACTTCTGGATTTTAATCCCTCCTAAAAATTCATTATGAAGTGGGTTTGGGTTCAGTAGAGTGGAAGAAAAAAGAGTAAAGTAAATCGGTAAATGACAAAATGGATTGGAAATTTTACACATAAATTTCGTATTAAATTTCTTTTTACTAAATTTTTTTTTTTTGAAATTTTTTTAAAATTTCAGGGGGCGCAGCTGCACCCCCTGGGCATGGGGCAGCTACGCCCCTGCTCCTCTATCTTCTAAAAAAAGGTCCAACAGCGAAGAAAAGAATCACGACTTTACTTGTTAGCTAGGGTGGTCGGAGATCAGGATCCATATATAAGAACGAACTTGAAAAAACGTGTGCTTTACTATTTTTTTGATAAAACGGATGGAGTCGACAGACTCCAGTCCAGCAAAACATAAATATGTAACAAAGAGAGCAATATACAAAGAGTATGTTTACAAAACGTAAAACCTCAAAGGAAGAGGAACAACCACCTCAGTGAAGTCCAAAAACCAACTACAACAAATAAACCTATTGCTATAGGACGACACAACTCGATAGGAATAAACAAGTATCATCAGATGGAGTACAAAAAACAAAAGAAAATCAAATTGCCACCACATAAAACATAAGCAGCTAGTCAATGGAGTTGAAGCACAACCGAAGGAAAGCATATCTCAGACCACGCAAACCGAATGCATGTAGCAATGTTAAAACGACCCCTCGCAGCTGAACAAATACAAGCCTGCAAGAGAAATAGCCTGCAGTGAGATCTACTACCAGCTAAAAAGAACGAAAAGCAGGTACACATAAGGTAAAGGATGTAGATAAAGTAAGAATCGTAAATAAAGAAATAGAACATCCAGATAAACCATAGGAATAAGGCGAGCATCTGCAAAGAAAGAGCAGAAATAAGAAAATAGAAGATCCCGATAAACGGGATATATAAAAGGAATAACATAGTAAGAAAATACAATCGGTAAAAGCTGAAACTGGAAACATAGTAGTTACGAAAACATCGGAATGATACTAAACTAATATTAGAAGCCCAAGGGGAACAAGAAGATACCTGCCCATCAAAAAGCAACAAAAGGGTCAAACATCCCTACGGAAGAAAGCATCAGGCAAAGAGATCCAAACCCCATTAAAAACAGCAGTCGAAATATAACAAAGAGATAGGATAGAGGCAGCTTCAGACCCCTCAAATGTTCAGCTCAGCAATGAAGGAAACAAGAGTTAAGCAAAATAAAGTGGACTAAACCAATTCAATGAAAATTAAGGAAATAATGCTTAAGGATGGTGAAAGCTATCATGCATGAACTCATCCACCACATAATGAAGTAGATGAAGGTGGAGTTTGGTAATTTTGTTATGAGGTAAACAGCTACCCCAGAAATTAGTATAATACAGAAGATCATCCAATAAAGCAGAAATAGAACGAGAAGTGTTAGAGAAAATTCAATTGTTTCTCTGCTTCCAAATAATCAAGATCATCCCCATCATGACCATCATGGATAAGTCCCATGATGCAAGATGGGATTTATTAACTCTACGAGACCTTTAAGTACTCCAACACAATTCAAGGTTGCCATGCTTACCATGGACTTGCCATGTTTTTTGACATATGGACCATAATGGTTGAATGAAAGGACAATTGATGAAGACGTGAGTTGCGTTTTTTACGTTGATAAGGCATAAAGCACAATTTTGACCTAAAGCCATATTTCTTTTGTTGAGATTATCAACCGTGAGAAGCTGGTTGTGTATAGAAAGACACACTAAAATTTTGACTTTAAGATGGGCAAACACTTCTAGATTGATCTAGAAAAGGGAGAAAAGACTCCTCCAAAATTGAAAAAAATTGTAATAATATTTAACAGAATAGGATCCGAACTTTGACCATCGCCAAAAGACGTCGTCCTTTGGATGCTAGTGATAAGCTCGTAAGGAAAGGAGGAGATTGATGGATTTAGGTGTGTGTGGGGGGGGGGGGGGGGGGGGGGGGGAGAGGAGGAGGAGTGATCTTCTAAAGGGAATATGTCATTTCCTCTAATTGTTGAGAGTGACATGATATTCCGCTGCCGTAGCATGTGGAATGGAAGCAAGATGAAATAATTCTAAAAAATCTGAGGCAATTGTGATATTACCCAACCAGAAATCCGTCCAGAATTTAACCGATGAGCCATTGGCACACACCTTGATAATACCGCATTTAAAGGTTTCAACAACTTTTCACACCCCTTTCCAAAACGGAGAGGCCAAAAATATCGGCCACAAGGGCAAATAAAAGGGGTGAAATAGGGTCCCCTTGGCGGAGACCGCGTTTACATTTGAATTTCCTACCCTCAGAACTATTAATAATGACGGAGGAGGTACCAACAAAGAGGCTAGATTTGATCCAAGAGATCCATCTAAGACCAAAACCTTTGTTGAGGAGAACTTTAAAAAGGAAATTCCAATTGACCTTGTCATAGGCTTTTTCAAAGTCTAATTTAAAAAAATCCCTTCGAAGTTAGAATGGTGACACCCAGATACAATTTCTTGCGCAGAGGCAACGCTATCAAGAATAAATCTATCTTTAATAAAACCGAATTGAGCTGGGTCATTCAGGGGCGAGATCACCAAATTGAGGTGGTTGGAAAGAACTTTCATAATGATTTTAAAGAGGAAGTTGAGGAGATTAATCGATCTGAAGGCCAAAACCTTATTAGCACCAATAATTTTCGAGATAAGCAGAATATGTGCATAGTTAATGCGATCAAAAGAGAGATGTCCCGAGAAAAGATCAGAGAACATATCAAGTAGGTCATTCTTGAATAGGTCCCAAAACCTTTGAAAGAAGGTGGGAAAACCTTCAGGACCGGGGGCCGATTCGCTCCGTAGGGAGAAAACCGCCACTTTAATCTCTTCAATGGTGAATGGAGTTTCAAAACTAGATAGATCGTGTGATTTATGACCGTAAAGATGGTTCCAATCAAGATGAATGGATCCGGGATTGGAGGAACCCATAAGATGTTTGAAGAAATTAAGAAAAGCGTAATGGAATTCAGGATTAGAACGTAATTCAACGTTATTGTCTATAACAGAATTTTTTTTAATATTCCACTTTTCGAAACTATTTGCAGAAAGAGAACAATTGTAAAAGTATTTGCGCTCG